>OZ007593.1:94578196-95178196 GCA_963931845.1 Maratus michaelseni
AGCAGAGTCAGATATTTAGTTCTTAAACATTTCAGAAACACGAAGATTAATTTACATTTGGTATCACGAAAGGCATGAAAACAGTGTTATAAAACTCAGCCAACTACAAACATCGCTTATTGTTATTTGCTCTCGAACTGGAATGGCGTCAGACTAAAACTGACATTTTTTTCGTTGAAGTCATATTTTTTATAGCTGCGTTGATGGAATCAACAGTGACGACGATTTCCTGTATTAGAAAATTTGAGGAAACTATACAAAATTCCAGAATAGTGCTTCCATTTTTTTGCAATTTTCATGTAAATATTTGCATATTAAACATATCACTAAATTCCTTAAGTAACCAAGACAGTTGCCATATCCGTTTCCAAAGTGAATCATTACAGGGTGGCTCATAAATACTGTTACACTCCAAAAAATAAGAATTAATTTGGTAAAATAATTTATTTCTCTATGTCCGCTTTTGGCAATTTTTAATTAGTACAGATGATTTTTGTATAAAGCAAATATTTAAAATTGTTTTAAAGATGGAAACCAAAATATTAATGATTTAACAGCTCTTTGGTCGTGGATTTTCCGCAGGTAAAATCTTTAAGCAATTAAGATACCTTGATTTTAATGAAACATTTATATATAGAACTATAAAATGATTATTGGATACTAATAACAGTAAAGATCAACCTAGGTCTGGGTTCAGTTCGTCCATGTTCATTTCGCACAAAAGAGTGCCATCAAAGAATTCGTGAAAAGATACGAAGAAATCCACAATGTTCTGCAAATATAATGGCTGTAGAAGAGAATGTGAGTCGCAGAACTGTGCAAGTTATTATAATTGAAGACCTGGGATTTCGCCCTTACCGCAAAAGAAAAGTTCAAGGTTTGACTACTGCACAAAGAATAAAAATATTACAAAGATGCAAGAAACCGCTGAAGCGATATGGTAAGAAAAGTGTTGACAGAATAATATTTTCTGATGAAATGCTATTTTGCAGTGAACAGTGTTATAATTCTAAAAATGATGTAGTAAATTCAACACCCTTTTATGGTATACCTGAAAACTTTCGAACTGTTAAACGCTTTCAGAACCAAAATTCTGTTATGGTTTATGCGTGTCAAACAATGGAAAATTGTCTTTGAAATTCATCGATAAAGGGATAAAAATCCATGCGGAATATAACAAACAGGACATATTTACTACAAATTTATTGCCACATGCTGACAGGTTGTATCCCAAAAAGAAATGGATATTTCAGGAAAATTCTGCACTTTCGCAGCGAGTTAAATCAACACAGGCTTGGCTCCATGTCAATTGTCCGAACTTTATAATGCACGAAGATTGACCACATTCCTTACCGGATCTAAATCCTTAAGATGGTTATTGCGTCTAAGGGATTTTAGAGGTTAAAGTATATAGCAAACGGCATAGAAATTTGGACTCTCTAAAAGCTTCCATATTGCGCAAATGGGACCCATTACCTCTTAAAATGATTCGTGCCACAGTCGGACAATGGCATAAGAGATTATCTTTGGTAATTTATATAGATGGCGGTCGATTAGAGTAACTTATTTCTAGGTAAACATTGATATCCGATGTTCGTCATATTAATGTATTTATCATTTTCTATCTTATATTTGTAAAAATAAAATGACTGAATATTTGTACCAGTATTTAGTAGCCACCCGTAGATACTGCTTTATATGTACATTACCGTTAATTGCTGGAATCCCTTTTTTATGGTTATATTTTCTTTATTTTCTTTCCCATATATTGTTGTTTAAGGAACTTTGTAACAATATAAAATATTGTGCTATTTGTATACCATAGAAAAATGAGTCTAGTCACATTTTCACAAAATTCTAAACAGCTAAAATACTCTAAATATTTTCCATTGAGTTCGAACTGGTATTAGAATGGCATAATATTTCGCTAATTTTAAGCCAGTTTTGAGTATATTTAGACACAGAAAATATATTATCCAGTTGTAATTCACGCCACTCTTTACCTAAACGTTAATGTGGTAGGGAAGATGGGGGATGAATGGGACAAGGGATGGATGGGACGTTCTCAATATTTCAAGCAATAAACCTTTTTTTTTAGTTGATCCCTATCCTCATAGATTTCACTACCATAGTGTGATTCAGAACCAAAAGCAAGAAGATCACATGGCTGTTTTCAGTTTTCTTCAAATTTGCATTTCCTGAAAACTCTGCTTAAAAGTAATTTTTTTTTACATTTGAAGTTACTTAAATATCTTATGCAATATAAACAATTGAGATATATTGTAGTTTTTTATTTCAAGGCTCATTATTGGTAATTAAAATGAATGCATATTAACCATTGTGACAAAAAATTTTTTGAGACAAAATGGCTGACAATTGAATGTATGCATCATAGGGATGACTGGGACATTTCAAATGGGATGAATTGAACTGTCTCATTCATCCCTAGAGGATGCTGAAAAATATATTTATTAACTAAATAATATTATACAGATTGATAAATAAATACTTTAGTGTAATCATTTTTTTATCATTTCATCCTCAATGTAGCCATCGTCTTCAGCCATTGAATGCGTCCGTTTATGGGCCTTTTAAGGCAAAGCTGAGATGTTTCCAAGATGATTGGCTAACAAATAATCCTAGAGATCATGTTACAATATATAATCTCTCAGCTTTTGCCAAGGAGGCATTTTTGTCAGCTTTTAGTCCTTAACATTGAATACAGGTAGAAAAATGTTTGTGTCCCATTCATCCCTGCTGTGGGGATGATTGGGACATAGAAGAACGTTTTTTTTTCAAATTTAATTTATATTTCTGTATAATAATAATCTTAAACAAATATTGTGCATAAGATGTAGTCAAACACTTAATGTATGACATGTGATATATAATATTGATAATATCTTTAAAAAATATATTTAAAATAAAAATTTTTGTGAAAATGTCCCACTCATCCCCCATCTCCCCTATATAATACTACTTGGACAACCTCTGTTATATTTCAGAGGGTTTTTTTGTGTTTGTGATGCACTACATATTACACTTTCTTTTTCGAACTAACATTCTTCGAACTGTATAAAATATATCCCATAAACTTTGTGATTGAAAAATTCATTAAGTTCTTTCGTCATATCATACCAATTTTTTGTCAGTCTATTTGAAACATCGAAATGATTTTCAATTTCTTCAAATATACTCTGATTTTCATTCTTTTGTTCCATGAACAAATATATTCAGACAATTCAAAGTTAGTGACGTTGCAAGAATTTCCCATTCTTCATATATTTACCATTACATAAAATTCGATTTTATATTTTTCTCTAAATATTGGCACTCAAAACAATTTTTCTAATGTGTTAGTTCACGATTTGAAACGTTCCCGAGTCGTAAATATTTATTTTCGGTTTTAAGAGCCTATGGTAGCAAATCGAACACACTCGCAAGCTAATGTCAAAGAAAAGGCAACGTGATTTCCATACTTCTAGTTTGCATTTTAATATTTTTAAAATATTTTTTTAATATGATTTTGGATGGTAATGTTTAACCGAGCACTTCAGTACTTTTTTCAATTTTGATTGTAGTTTTCTTTTCTGTGGATACTTTCACCCTTTAACTTTTCACTTCGCAACCACTTTCGAAATTGAAAGTGGTATCGTAAAACAAACTGCAATCAAAATCGGAAAAAAATCCACATAAATTCACTGTTAAAACATCAACTTGAGATATCCTATGTGAAAAAAGCATTTCAAAATAATAAAATATAAACGAGAAATTTGAACAGAATGCTGCCACTGTATTAAAACTGCCTTGCTAATTTCTTCTAGCCTTGACATCTCATGGTCTGTGAAATTCTGCTCCCGAAATTATTCCTTTCCTTTTGCTTATAAGAATACTTTTTATCATTATATTATTACTAATTACGGTTTAAGAATGTTTTTTTTAATTTTATATTTACCACATTTTATTATATAATACGATTATCTCACTTCCATCTGTGATTATTCTTTGCCACCCGGCATCGTGTTGTAAATTGAAAATTGAATTCGAGTGTCAAAATTATATAAAAAATGCATTTTTCTTTTTTTCTTTTTTTTTTTTTTTTTTTTTTTTTTTTTTTTACATAATAAAATATTACAAAGTAAACCGTGTATTTCCACGGTGATTACATCTGCAGATATAATAATTTTTGTATTGTACTATGATTCATGCCCTTTTCGTAACTAAAACTTTAATTCCATTTATCTAAGAATGGATTTCTTCTTAATTTATCATGTTAAAAAGATATATCTATTTTTTCTAGCAAGATATTCCTATAAAAGTTTGTACGGAGTTTCTATGCTATGTTTTTAATACATTGTCTTCAGAATTTTTAATTTCATGTGAAAATTTTGAAACTATAATCATCGGAGTAAAAATCACACTCAAAACTCTTCTTTCTTTATTTTTAAAATTATTATAAATTTTGTAAGTAATATTTTTTATAAATCATGAAGACAAATTAAAATAGTCCTTTTCTGCACACAATAGTGCAAAAAGTAATGAAATTGGGAAAGCGGTTCATGAGTTATATTAAAAATTAAATAAGTTTAAAATTTAACACTTTAAAAAAAGTTTCAAAGTTTTGACAAAAAAATTAAGTTAATTATTATACAAAAACACATTTCAGGAAAATAAAATCATTAAAAAGTACCTAACAGTAAAGAAAATGAAATTTTGATTTCCGAACCCCTTAAAAATCAACTTCAAAAAGGAAGAAATGTGATATTTTTATCAAAATAGAAAATATGTCACATGCCTTTTACGATTTATTCATTTTTACCGTTGTAAAATTATCATCTACTCTTTAAAAATATGTGCATTTTATATTTTTATAGAAAATTTAAGACGTTTAATATTTAACAGAGATACAATTGTTATTATTTAGATCGCAGTCTTTTGTTTCTAATGTTATGACTTTGCCAAAAGAAATCATTGTATAATGAATTTTACGCATTTATGTTGTTCACTGCTCCGTTTCCTTCTAATTATAATAAATGAAGTCGCAGTTAACTGGGTTTGGTCAATAACAAATAGAGCAAACATTACATTTGTTCTCTAAACAAAGCTACATGCGTGCAACATTTAAAAAAATTAAATGAGGATAATAATGAGGAGTATTTATGGATCATTAAATCTGTTACAGAAACAGTTCATATATATTTTTAAATTGTCTCAGAACATATTTTATATTGCTTACATATGCTTATACGAAATACATATGTGTGTAATTGAGGATTAAAACTATTAGTAGTAGTTCATTCAAAATTTATCCTTGTTAATAATATTATTATTATTAGTAGCTCATTAAAAAATTATCCTTGTTATTAATATTATTATTATTAGTAGAAGTAATATTGTTATCATCATTATTATTATTTGAAGATTAGAAAAAATATTCTTTTATAATTCACAATTCTTTTATACCGGGTGCACCAGAACTTCGTTGAAACAAAAAATGTATTAAAAAGAAACAAATGATGCTAAATAATTGCATTTTTTCGGAATGGGATTAGATGGAGATCGGATTTTTTAAATACCAAACAAAACAAAATGTTCAGAAATTACCGATAGATGGCGCTGCATGCATAATGTGAAGCAGATTTATGCAAATCAGGGTGTCAATAAAAACCCTCAATACACACAGATTCTTCATTCGATGCCAGCAGTATGCTGTCGTTACCAAATCAAGTGCTGTTGGTTAAACACTTTTATAAGAACGGGGATTCGGTATTGCAAAAATTACGCACTGTAAAATGACTGAGGACGACATTAGGGCCTGTTTCGTGAGCTGTATACTGAAGCTTGTCAGACGCTTCCTAGAAATGGGTATTTTACTATAAGCCTAATTTGCATATATCTGCTTCATATTATGCATGTCAGCTCCATCTAGCGGTAGTTATGTAACTACAACTTTTTTTGTTATTAAAAGCATCTGATCTTCCTCTTATTCAGTTCCTGCAAACCGCAATTTTTTAGCATCATTTGTTTCTTTTTAATATATATTTTTTAAAGCTTTAACGAACTTTTTTCGCATCCGGAATCTTGTTTTAGATATTTATGATAATCTTTAAATCCAAATTTTAATTGCTTATTAGGCGTATAGCCAACATAGTGAAAAAGTACCCAAGCCGGAACTCGAACCCGGGTCATCAGATTAACGCACTAACGTTCTACCAACTGAACCACTTGGGAACGATAGCCCGCCTGGAACTTTTTCACCATAACATGTTGGCAAGGCTACAAACGCAGCACAAGATGGAATATTTTCCGTGAGCCGCCAACCCGGTTTCAAACACGAAATCAAAGAAAAACCAGCATCGACAATTGAATAAATTCATATTTAATACATCATATTTAATCATTAATACATCATATTTAATAATTTTTTTCACTATGTTGGCTATACGCCTATTAAGCAATTAAAATTTGAATATTATTATGAATGCAAGGCGTGAGAAATTTTCTCTTGAAAAATTTCCATTTATTAAATATGAATTTAATCTTTAAATCCATTTAAAATAGCAGGGTATTAAATAAGTTGAAATATGTCTGATTTACCTACATCAAAACTAATAAATATTTTAAATTATAGGCGATTTGCTTATAAGCCATTTCATTGTCTTTTTTTGGAAAATACACTTGTAGTAATCGAAAAAGAAATTCATATCACGTAGTTCATTTTTGTTTTGAGATTGCAGCTTTAATAAATAACGTATTTTTCAATACACTTACGAAATAGTGAAAGGATTTAGAAAGTTTTAGCTTTTAACGAAACAATCAAGTATTCTCGTCACATGCTATAGGAAACAAGTCGTTATTAGAACTAAGCTGAACAATTCATATAACGCAGGAATTTTCTTTATGGTATTTATAGTGTAACAAAAGCAGTTTTATTTTACTTTTCGTATTGAAATATATATATATATATATATATATACGCTGCTGTCAAAAAATTAAAGGGGAGTGACCGTACGCTTTCGCTTTTTACACGGTGTGTCAAATATAACCTGAAATTCTTGACAATTTGTTATTCCCCTTCGAGGATGTAAAGCATATGTTTGACTTGAAGAACTGTAGAAACAGTATACTGCAAATAAAGGATTATTATGCAAATTAATGATATATATTAATTAATGCAAATTAATAATACATGCAAATTATTATATTGAATATTCGATGAGATATGGGCATTTGCTTGAAATAATTTTTAACTATGCATGCGCGAACTAAACCAAAAAAAATTCATGATTTGGTATTCAATTGTATAGTATAACGCATATAAAATGTCCAGTAAAACATCGTGACGACTCAGAAAGATATTGGCAATACAGTGAGCTAATTGACAAATTCGGGGGAAAAATCCAATTGTATTATAAGGGATTCCCCCCCCCCACATTTGTCAATTAGCGACTATATCGCCGATATATTTCTGAGTATTCACGATATTTAACTGGAATTTTATATGTGTTCCTATATAGAATTGACTATAAAATCATGAAAGAAGTCTTTCATATAGTTCGCGCATGCACAGTTAAAAACTTTTTTTATACAAATATGCTCAAATCTCATCAAATATTCAATTTATTAATTTTTTAATTCAAGTATACTGGTTTTACTGTTCTTGAAGTAAAACATGTGCTTTAGCATGTGCTAAGTGGGACGGCAATTCGTCAAAAATGCCAGTAGATATTCTACAAACCGTGTAAAAAGCGAAAGCGTCCAGTCGCTGCCCCGTAATGTTTGGACAGCAGTATATATTTTTGCAAAGAAATAGAATACTTGATAACAGCTGTATTTCAAAAAGAAGCTTTTATGTTTCATGAAAACGAATTTGCCTGGAACGAATTTATGTTAATGAAATATATAACAAATTTTATATGTGAACGCATTTTAAAAAGGAAAATTAAAAAAAAAATCTTTAATAATTTCTTAATAAACTAAAACTGTTTAAAAAAAATTAAAATTGTAGTAATAATAATTTTGAAACAAAACTGATCTTTTACAAAATTTTGAAACAAAACTGATTTTTACACTTTAAATATGAAAATACAATTTTTATATGAATTGTTCAGTTTTAACAATGGCTTTGTGTCTTATAGCATGTGACAAGAATGGTTTATTGTTTCCTTACACAAAACTGAAAAATTAATATAATGCACAAAAAATGTCTTAGGATATTTATAATGTAATTCACTATAAAAGTTAAAATAGTTATTCGAAAACATTATTTTATAAGCATTCAATGTTAACCTTAACAATCACGCCTAAATTCAGGAGTGCAATTTATGTTCCAAAAATCTTTTGTTACAATACATTGATTCGGCATGGATCCTGATTATAAAATATTTACCACTTTGATTTACGCTTATAGAAAATCAGAACTAATGCATTTATTTAAAAGATTGTAACATTTTTAACATACGGCAACATTAAAGAAAATAACATTATTTAAACTATTTATTCAAGATTTGTAGATTATTTACTAAACGTGTAATCATAATTTAATATTAACCTATTAATTGATTAACATGTATTTAAAAAAATCTCACTGATAACTTTTTTAATAGTTTCAAAGTTTCAGTGCTTAAAATATTTCATTATTGCAGTTGCATACCTTGTTGGCTTATTTTAAATAGCATAGTTTGGCACATAATGAACCCCATTGTTTTTGTAATTCATATATAATTGTAACTTTAAAGAATAATTGGCAATTTATCACCCAAGGCCTGCTGACGGAAAAATACCTTATATTAATTTATTAATTTATAATTCATTTTTAAAAAAATAATAAATTCTATTGTCACTGGAACGACACATGTGTACGCAACTTTCTAGCATATTCTAGCATATCCAGGAGTGTGTGAAAAAAAAATTACAAAATTCCATCTTTACGTACAAAACCAAGTGGAGTTAAATAAAAGAGTCTAAAACGGAGTTTTATTTTAGTTCATCTATTTAATAAAAATGTTTTTTTTTTAATATATTATTTTTAGATTTTTTGCTTAGAGAAATATAATACTTGATAAAAGCGTGTTAAGGAAAAAATAATTAAATTTAACGAAAACGAATTTATCTGGAATGATTTTATGTTAATAGAATATGCTACATAAGTAGTATATGGGAACACATTTTAAAAATGTATGTAACTGATATAAATGATTAATGACGCTTAACTACCAATTTTGAAAAATACAAATATTGAAACTGAAACATCCAACTGGCATAAAAGTTTATTTATTTTATATTTTACATAATATATATTTTTAAAACTCTAAAACTATGTTTTCAGCTTCAAATATTCAGATATTTTCGTGTTTCAAGTGTTCCATTCTATATTTTGGATTAAATATATTTAATAAAATGTAGCCATTACAGTATATATTTTTTTACATCATGAAACAATTTAAGGTTAACTTTTAGAATTTATTTTAAATATACAAAGAGGAAAAAAAAAAGTGAAAAATTGTCATTTAAAAAAATTTCTTTATTTTGCAGCGATACAATTAGTTATTTATGTTTTAATTATACTTATGATGTTTTTAATAGGCTCTGAATAACACTTATGCCTCAAAGTATCATTAAACTTCTAAAATAACATGATGTATTCTTGTTGACCAGAGTTCAAAAACATTAATGAAATGTACATTTCCCCCCTTCTTTAGTACTAATAACTGCTCAATTCATATATATTATTTATGTTGTCAACATCCCTTTTTCTATGCATTTACAAAACGCCCAACAATGAATGAGGTAAAATTGGAAATCTTTTTGAACCGGCTCCTGACATAGTACAGCCACATTTCGTTATAACATTTATACCTTTGATCAAAAATGGCTGTTAATTAAAAATTAAATCAACATTGTTTTCTGATAATTTTCAAATGAAATGAACGTTTTTCTTAAATCAATG
Source organism: Maratus michaelseni (assembly GCA_963931845.1). Taxonomy (NCBI): domain Eukaryota; kingdom Metazoa; phylum Arthropoda; class Arachnida; order Araneae; family Salticidae; genus Maratus; species Maratus michaelseni. The sequence continues at coordinate 94,588,146 of OZ007593.1, forward strand.
TTGCCACAAAAATAAAATACCATTATTTATATCATGCTGAGCAATGATTACAAAAATATAAATAGTACAACAAAAATTAAGTGTGATGTCTGCGCACGGGTTTACTTTATATTTATCATTAAAAAGGAAAATTTAAATTTAAATGTTTCAAAGAAAAAGATCCTATCTATAGATCGAAGCTGTGAAATTTCACATGTAGCCTAAAAGGTATGTTTTATTATATTAGATTAAAGTATATTTTATATGTATTTAATTTATTTTTCTTTGTCCCATATTTTTCCTGAAGTTAATGACATTATGAGGTAATGCAGTTAAAACACAATTGTTAGTTATTTTCACACGTGTACCTTTTGCTATCATCGATAAGTTTTTACTGCAACTTTGATGGAATAAATGAGATGATAATCTGGCTTGACTAATATTGTTTGCAGATATATTATCCTTAATTTTTCTTTAGAAGTTTAATCCTACATCTAAAACATATTAGATATTACACATATATATATATTAGACTGTAGTGCGAAATCCTCGCACTGGTAAATCATTAATCACACAATATATTTTTTGAAAATATCACATTTTGAGCTCTTAAAACCTTTGATAAAATACATACATTTTTTATAATAAAAGTAAAATAAAGATCTACATATAGTAATTATATGAAATATATTAGTTGAAATCTTTTTGCAATCCCTATATCAAAACTAATAAATATTTATTTTATAGGCAATTCGTTAACGATTAGCAAAATATATCTTTTGGAAAAGACATCTGTATTAATCGAAAAAGAAAAGTTTCTCATGTACTTCATTTTTGTTTTGAGATAAAAGCTTTAAGAAATAACGTCTTTTCCAATATATTTACAAAAGAGCGGACGGATTTAGAAGTACTTAGCTTTTAAGGAAACAATCAAGCAACCATGTCACATGCTATAACAATCAAAGCCCTTAATAAAAGCAAACTGATCAATTCACATAATGAAAAAAATATTCTGATGTACATATATATATATATATATATATATATATATATATATATATATATATATATATATATATATATATATATTGTTAAAGTTCTATTTTATTTCTTTTATTATAGAAAATTAATTGATATCATTACTATTATTATTATCATTATTTTTTTTTATTATTAAGCTTCAAGAAATAGTAATAATTATTTTTAAACTTTATAATTATTATTAAGATTTCCGCAGTAAATTTTACAAATATATTTACAAAACATTCGATGGATTTATACGCACTTAGTTTATAAGAAAACAGTCATGCAACCATGTTACATCCTAGCTATCACAATAAAATCAATTAATAGAGCCAAAGTGATCAATAGTTTTAATGTAAAATAATATGTTGATATGTATATATGTATATATATATATATATATATATATATATATATATATATATATATATATATATATATATTAGCGTATTTCTGTTTTACTTTTGTTAATGGGAATTTATAGGTATTATTTACTATTAACATTATAATTATTATTAAGCCTTAAGAAATAATAATCATTATTAAGCTTTATTAATACTATTAAGGATTATTATTGTTATTAAGATTATTATTTTTAAGCTTTATTATCATTTTTTATTAATATTGATCTTTAAGGAATAAAACCTTTTGCAGTTTAGTTCCAAAAATTGGATGGATTTAAATGTGCAAAGCTTTTAAGGAAACAATCTAGCAAACACGTCGCATACTATAATAATAATCAAAGCCGTTAATGGAAGCAGATTGATCAATCTGCATAATAAAATTAGTTCAACTTTGGTATTTCTCTGAAAGAGACATATGCAGTAGACGATATTAAAAAAAATATGTGGGGAAAAGAAACGCATGCCATGTACATGATTATTATTCAAAATAATTGAAGCAAGACTCAACAAAATTTATTATAGTATTTATTCTGAAATGCAAAATATTGAAATATATATTTAAAAGTTGAAATAAATCAGTAGTTTATATTTGTATTATTTTATTTCTTTATAACATAAAAAATAATTTTCTGCTTTAAAAATTTACATATTTAAATCTCATTTTAAAATCAAGTAATTTTGATCTTTGTGACTATTACTGACTTTAAATAAATATATACTATATATTGAATATTATATTTGACTTTAAATATTCAAAGAAAGAAATAAAGGAGAAAAGTTCTCCATAATGACATCTCCTTCCTTCACTGTGTTACTTTTAGTCATGTACATGTTACAAAATGTACAACAACATCCCTATTTACCTAGTTAAAACTACTTTTAATGAGACATTTAGTTTTAACTCAGGTGTTTAGTAAAACGTGTTTAGAAAAGATAAAATGAGTTTTCTTTAAGTTTTTTTAGTTAAAACTAGAATTGACATAGTATGAAAGAAATTTTTCAATTATTAGCATTTCTTACTACTAATAAAAAGTGTGTGAATTTTCTTTTCTCTTTGCTTAACAGCGTACAACCAACTTGAGTGAAAAATGTGTCCAGACCGGGGATCGAACTCAGATACCTTGGCATAACGTACCAAGTGCTTTACCAATTAAGCCATCCGGACGACATTCAATCTGGCACCTCTTCCTTTGAAGTGCTATTTAAAGATTTAAAGCGTAGTTTCAGTCGTGCTGAAAATTTAATTGAAAATTTAAATATATTTATAATACTATTTTAAACTGAAACTAGTTGTACTTGAAAAATATTTTTTTATCATGCATTTAAACTTAAAACAATTCAATTTTCCTACACGATTATTCATTTAATTTGGAAACGAATAGTTTTGTTCATTGTTCAACAAATGTTGTATATGTTATGTTAAAAACTATGGTTATTTCAGCATGAGCTCCCACGAGTTTCGCGTCCGGAAATTCTAAACATCAATTTTGACAGCATTTTCTGAATGATTATTTGCCTTTATCAAAAAACGGGAAACACCTTTCGATATATTTCTGTAGGTTTCAGTTAAAACTAGAATTAACTAAGTACGATAAGACAAATTCGATTATTAATTGTTTTCAGCAGGTTTTCTTGAAAAGCATGCTACAGTAAAAAAAAAAAAAAAAAAAAAAAGTTAAGGCGTTTCTTAATTTTTTTAATACGAAATTTTATGACACATTCACTGACTTATTTTTAAACATAAAAGCAATAAATTGTAAAGAATGACTAGTGAAGCATTTTGGAATCGAATCACATTTCGTGTTTTTCATTATATGTTTTCATCTTTAATTATATGCAATTTTTTTCACATGACGACCTTTCTCGAGCTGTTAGGTCTCGAAATTCACACTGTTAAAAAATACTCCAATTCACGGCAAAACTACTGGCAACAAAGTTACCGGGCTTTTTCCGTTCCGTTAGTAGATTTTTCGTTTTGAAAGATAAAAGAAGGACAAACTCCGTTTGCAGAAGCGGTAACTTTCCGATAACGCTCTCAGAAATAACGGAAATATTACTGTCAGCACTGACAGGAAATGACATTTTCCGTTATAAATAAATTCGGTTATAAAAAATCACATCTCTATTTGTGCTGCCATCTGTCGACTATTGCGGGAGTATTTACTATCTGATATACTTCAAGAACATTTTCAGGCGGACATTGGGTTTGAACCAGGGGTGACAATGAATCAAGCGTCTTGTTGGTTAGACAATTGGGCGCTTGTTAGAGTAGCAGTTTGAAATGATGATATGGGAATTCTCAAAATGGCGGATTAGAACTTAAACAATTTGGGGTTTAGAAGCTTGCTAATTTTGTAGTTAATTGCGTGGAGATTTTGTTATGAGATGATGTTGTTGTTTTAAAATTGTAATATTAATTGAGGATAAAAACATGACATATATATTCTTAATTTCATTGTTAGATGTAAAATATGCATATTATATTATGAAATATATTCGATAAAAAATGTTTTCTCTTTTTGAGAAAATTGATTCTTTTCCAACTATTATATATTTTTTAAATGTGTTCGCTTAGAATATATATTCAATGCGAGTGCTTTTTATTACTTTAAAAAATAAATTTCGAATAATTTTTAAAGGGATGAGAAAATTATTATTATTATTATTATTATTTAATTCAAGAGCATTATTTTTGTATGTTGCTTTTTTGAGTAAAATCGATTTTTTGTCACTTAATTTAACTCTTATATATATATTTTAATCTGTTTGTTTAGAATATATTTTAAATGCGAATATTTTCTTATAGCTTTAAAAATTAAATTGCAAATAATTTTAAAAGAATGGGAAAATTGTTACCTTTTTAAATTCGAAAGCACTATTTTGTTGTTGTTGTTTTAAATAAACTAGAAATTTTAATTTATTGAATCTTTAGTTTTTCTGTGCAGCAACATGTCAGTGTTTTAAACATTGAAAATAAATATGCAGGAGATAACGGAATATCTCCGTTGGCCACTTTCGCCTCCGTCTGTTCTGGTGTTTTCAGAAAAATGAGGAAAGTTTCTGTTTTTTAACAGAAAATACCCTTTTGTCGCGAAAAAGGACTTTTTCTGTAAAATTCAGAAAAAATACCCGTGAATTTCAGATTATTTTTAACAGTGCTAAAAACATCCACTTTGACAGCTTTGTCTAAAAGATCGTTTTTTTTGCAGAAAGAAAAAAAAAACTCTATTTGATTTATTTCAGTTATGTTCCAGATAAAACTACAACTAAGTATGCTAAACCATTCTTAATTATTAACGGTTTTTAGCTGTTAAAACTAGTCCTAACTGAATAGCATGTTATATCACAAAGAGATATCCAATATCACAATTTCTAATGTCTGTATTTCAATATATTTGGTCTCCACATTATCTATTTTACAATCAGACATCATTTAAAACATGATAAATGTTCTACATAAAAAAAATCAGTCCATCATGATAGAAATGTTAAAAAGTTTAAACTAAAAACTCTCACCACTACAAGAAACTTTTTACTCCAGCCGGAGAATCATCAGTTGTAATTTCAGGTATATACTTCCTTTCTATATTTATTTCTGACTTGTTGTTTGCTAAATTCCCACTAATATCATTCTTTTCCCACTTTTTCTCCCATGTTATAGTAAAAAACAATAATAAATTAATACGATTCCGAATCATTTAAGTTGGCGTTTTGAACAAAAAAGGTAGTTGGAGAAATGTTGTTATAGAAATGAGATAAAAATCACCCAAAAGTGCTATTTGACTCCATATCATTTCAATAACCATGCTTGCCATTTTGATGGTTTTACTTTTCAAAATCAAGTCGCGAATATGTTAGAAACTTTCGCATTGTTGAGCGTGGAAAGTATTTTTTTATGACAAATTTCGCTGATTTCGAGTTTGTACTTTAACATTCTTTAAAGTTAGAACTCGTTTTTACTGTTGAGCACCGCTAATAACTAAAAATATTGTATTGCAGGTAGTTAATTTTAGTTTTAGGTGAAACATAGAAGACAGAAATCGAATACCGTATTTCATTTTCCGATAAAGACTAAGTATGTTTCAGATAAATCTGTCAATGTTCGTGTTTTGAGGCAAAATTGCAGACACGACAGCTAGAGAAAGATTGTCATGAGACAAGTTGTAAAACATTTATCGAAAAATGAAACATGCTAAACGAAACCAATTGGATATCACTTCACTAATTTTTTGCTGTCATTTGAGTCATTTACGCATAAGTCCGTTTATATGTTAGACTTTTTCACAATTTTGAGCGGGGAAACTTTTTTAAGAACCACCTTAAGTGATTTCGTTTTACTTTAACATGCTTTTCAAATATAACTGTTACAAAACTATTAATAATTGACAATTAGTTATCACTTTACTAAATTCGAAATTTAATTGAAGCATTTAGGAAAATTACGATGAATTTTGCTCTCTTCTGTAAAAAAATAATATATTTTATCAAAAATGGCATAAGGAAAAATAGGAAAGAAAAAAGAATATATTCAGATAAATATGGTCTATTTATCGATTTTATAAAATAACTATTAAAACTATTAAGTCAAAAGATTTATAAAAAAAAGCTGCGCAGCAATCATATTTGGAGTACTCATATGACTACAATATTGAAATTTAATAAAAAATAAATAAAATAAACAATTAATTGTTTTATAAATTCACAAAGTAGAGTACTTATATTAAGCGTGAACAAAACAAAATTTCTTTGATCTTGAAAATAATAGCTTCAGTGGAAAAAGAACTTCCATTCATCCAATGTACTTAAAAATATACATATTTATCTTCGAAAAACTGCGCTATTTTCAAAATACTCCTATTTTAATAAATATCAGAAAAGCAAAGTCGACGGTATGTAATTAAGTCGATAGATGCATTTTGATCTTTTAGCGCAAATTCGAATTAAACTGAGTACAAAAGCATATTTCTTCTATCTCCAGTGGTATCATATCTATTTTAATATTTTTCAAAAAACTTAAGTAGAAACGAGTATACTCTATTTTCAAACCACATTCTCGGAAAAAAATAAAAAATAAAAAACGCGGTATTTTTTAATATACTAATAACTTTATATAAATAAAATAAATGCATGAGGAGGTAATATAAATATTTTCGATAAACTGAAATTTTGTTGAAATTGTTAAAATTGAATATTTAGGAATTATTTCTCCTCACTATGAATAATTTACTTCGTGTTGTTTCTTATCGCATTGTTCTCAAAGCTTCACACCTTTGATATATCTTTTTTGACCTGCAGATAATCCATGAAAATAATATTCTCTACTTTTTAATATACTGATAGAAGCATTTTTTCAATTTATTTAATTGTATTAGTTTTTTAATTCTTTTTTTGTGTAAATACAGGTTGCAATATGTTATCTATCGCCGACCTTTAATTTCTCAACCGTTGGTCGTAGACATATAGTTCCAATTACAAAAATGTTTCAAATGAAGTAAATATTCATGTTGTGGCATTGTTTAAAGTAAAAAATCAATTTTATAAAAATTATGAAATCTAACTTTTTACCCGGTTCCCCAATTCGTATAGTTATTTTTAGTAAAAGTTAACACATATCATAACAGATGTAACACAAAAAAATTACTTCTGTGCTACAAAAATTAACAAAGTTATTAAATTTCAAAGTTTGAGATTTTTGCACAAAATTTTGCATTCATTGAGGGATCAGTTAAAAAATGAATTAAAGTAATTCGAGATCAAAATCAGAATACAATGTCCTTTTTACGGCGAAACCACCTTTAGCCGGTATCGCCAAATCGGGATATCACCAAAGAGGGTTATTACATCAAAAAATTTGAGCTGATTTTTAGGGGTCATATACAAAGCGAAGAATGAAATATTGAAGTTAAACAGAAAAATAAATATAAATATATATCTATTATAAAAAATGAATACATCAAACGCCGGAATCTATTAGAGATACTGCTCGAAGTGTTCTCCATTGGTGACTATGCACAATTGAATGTGGGACAGTACTGAGCCCTGAACACGTTGGAGCATAAAATGATAGCTGGTGTAACTGTGTGACAAGCAAGGATGATGCGCTGCTTCAGACCAACCTAAGAAGTAGCCCCAGTCACATAAACCTTTGTCTTGATGTAATCCCAGAGGTAGAAATCCAAGTCGGGAGAACGCAGTGGACACTCTACCGGACCACCATATACAATGATCTGTTGACAGAATTCGGCAGCCAGATACGCACGGACGTTTGATGCTTTATGTAGAGGGGTCCCATCATGTTGAAACCTCACCCGGCATGCATGTCAAAGAGGCAGTTTATCATACCAGTCACGAACTTTTTTTGTAGTAGGTGCAGGTAACGATCGCCCGTTAAGGTCCCATCGTAGAAGATGGGTCCAACAATCTGGGTTCCCCATATACCGCACCACGCGTTCATTGACACGCGTACTTGGTGTCGTACTGTGCGGGCGATATGGGGGTTTTCCAGAGATCAGTAATGTCCATTGTACACGTTCACAATTCCACCCCGTGTAAACGTTGACTCATCTGTCTACAGAATGTCACACAGGAACGACGGATATTCCTCTAAAGTATTGAGCACGAAATTACAATAATCAAATCGTCGTGCGTGGTCACCCAGCACCAATGCTTGCGCCAGTGTAGGATAGTATGGATGCACACCATGTGCATGTAACAAGTGTCAGACATGCTGACGCGCGTATCCACATGCCTCGCTTATTTCCGCTGTTTTCAGTTGTGAATTTAAAAGGATGAATGTCAGCACCTCCTCCGGTGTCACTCAAACATTACACCTTCTCCGTCTACTTGTACTGAGTCGTCGTGCAACAAAACCGGTCTGTATAAGACGGTGCAATGCATCTGTTATAGTTTCATGAGTTGGATGTCGATCCCTAGGGAAACGTTTTGAATAAACCCTCGCAGCCGCTCTGGCATTGCTTTGACATTCACCATAAATAAGTATCATTTCGGCATATTGCGTGTATGTGTAGCCTGACATCACGATCTCAGCGCTGACTAGCATGTCCACTGTTAGATGGTTCGTTTTTTATCCCGAACGTGTGGCACTGCGGTACTATTTTAGTTTGCATAATCCTGATTTTCATGCTCGTTATAGCTCGGCTGGTCGTTTGCATTCCGCTGCTATTTATCTAGTTCTTAGTGAGTATATTTTATTTTCCGAGTGTCGATTCTACCTACTTTGAATTTTGAACGTTGTTCGACCCCTAAAACTTAGCTCAAAATTTTAGATGAAATAACACTTTTTGGTCATACCTCGCTTTGGCGATACCGGCTAAAGGTGGTTTCGCCGAAAAAATGACATTGCATCCTGATTTCTATTTTGAATTACTTTAATTCATTTCTTAACTGATCCCCCAATGAAAGACAAAATCACGTGGAAAAATCTCAAACTTTGAAATTTAATAACTATGTCAATTTTTGTAGTGCAGAAGAGTCACGAATTGAGAAAAGTCATTTGTGTTATATCTGTTATGATATGCGTAAACTTTTACTAACTATAATTATAGGGATTGGGGGACCGTATAAAAATTTAGATTTCGTAATTTTTATAAAATTGATTTTTTTACATTAAACAACGCCACAACATGAATATTTACTTAACTTGAAACGTTTTTGTAATTGGAACTATATGTAAATGATTAACGATTGAGAAATTAAAGGTCGGCGATAGATAACATATTGCACCCTCTATACTAGCTGGCTTCACTCGCTAGCGGGTTCTTAATTACATAGGGGTCTCAAATCAAACGAACCTTCAATCAAAGAAATCTCTTACAAAACTAACATATGGTTCGGGTCTCGCTAGCAAAAGCAGCGTACACCGACGTGTTACGCATGCTCTATTTCTTTGCTCCAGACGAACCTCTTTCCGAACGAACCTCCAACTCGTGTCCCACTATGAAATTTTCAAATTTATATCTTAATTATTTTTCTTAATTTTCGCTAATTAGTAAACATTCTCAATTTATTCCCTTTCATTTCGGAAATACAATTGCGGGGTCGACCGATCTGCAAAAAAAAAAAAAAAAAAAACTCTTTTTAGTTCAGTTTTTAATGCATTTCACGTCCCTATCCGATTCTTTTTTCGATTTTTGTCTACAAATATCTATGTCAGAAATTAGTTTTTCGCTAATAATATAAAAAAATATCGTCCGATTTTTACAAAATTTTAACCACTGACGTAAAATAGTTTTCTACTTATGCTATGAAATTTTAAAATCAATATCTTAATCAGTTTTCTTAATTTTTGCTGATTAGTGAACATTCTTTACTTTTTCCTGCTGTTTAATCAGGTCCAGATGTGAGCGCACTTTTGCCATTTTGTGAAGATAACTCACTTTTTTATGAGTTTTTAATTCATATCTCGGTTAATTATTAAAAAAAATCTTAGCTTCTGATGCATCAGGACCTGCCTTGGACTATCCTCATACAAACTTTTAGATATCTGCGCTGGAGGGATTTTCTTAGCCATTGTCGACATACAAACACACACAGAGAGACTAAAACTTTCTTTTATTAAAATATATAGATATATGAAAAGACAAGTACATCATTAGTACTGATGCCAACAAAGAAGGCAGTTGTAAACACATATACAAATTATACATATTTTTAAATTGAAATTTATAGAAACACTTCTTAAAGTTTCTATTTTTTTCAACTACTGTTTCTTCAGTGCATCAATTTGTTTTCACGCAAGCAATCTTTATTTTAGCAGAAATTACTTATATGGATTCTCTTTTCTTCCTTATATTATCCTTATTTCTTCCGCCCTTCTGTTCCAATTCCTTATGATTTTGAAATTCTTATATATGCCACTAGTAAAATGTTTCTTCATTCTGTTTCCCCACGTAGAAGCATATTTTTCCAGACACACTTTTCTGATGAAACGTAATTGATGAGATCATTTGTATAATTGAAAAAGAGTTTCTGTGTTTAAGATTTTTGCATTCAGAAAATGAATAATTATTTCTGATCACGAACCCATTCTTAAGTCAATTATCCTTCAATTCATGCTGTAATAAAATTAAACAGCTAAGCCGTAATTTTTATCTGACATAACAATGAAACTCAAAGAATTCACACAATTTTCTTTATGTATAGTGAAGAATTTAATGCTTAATCATGATGTTTTAATTAACGAAATAATTTTATTACGTATAAATGGCATAGCTCTAAAAGGCAGAAAATATACTCGAGATATAATGACTTTATTAAGCATTCCGTGACTGAAACAGATGGGTAATTAATTAATATGATTGATGTGTTAGTTCTTTTTCGTTCTATATTAAAAGTAATATAAGAGAAGAAGAATTATGTCCAGTTAGGAGCTCTTAGTATTGTTTTAATATACAAAGTTTTCTTAAAAAATGTTCCGTAAATTTTCAATTTGTAACAATATATTAATTCCTTTGTTTTTTTTTTCTTTTACATTGATTTTTTTCAACGAAATTTGTTTTCACACAATTAATTAATTCTGCCCGGATAAATTTTGATTATGATGAATAATGTAATAATTTTATGCGTGTAATTAAATTTGTAAGAGCGAATCTCAGTGATAATGATATTTTATGAAATAGGTGTCAGATTCATTTCTTTTGTTTACGAAAATTCGATAATCAAAATATAATCTCTTCCTGTTTCTTTATCATTTTCATTTTCAGACAGGTAATTAAATAATTTTTCACCAGTCACTATATGATGTAAATAATATAAGCGCCATAGAACGAATTCCTGTTTTATAAATTTCATAACAACCACATTTTAAGTTAACTATATAAACACAAAACTTTATTAGTATAATCTATTTATGTCTTTTTCTGAGCTCGATACCATAGAATTTTTCTACATGTATAAATATCATATTAATAGATAAAAAGGAACGAGAAAGCTTAATTTAAAATTGAAAAGAGAAAGGGTAAAATTTTAAGCCATTATTAACACAAGTAACATACATCCAGGGCCCGACTTATGCAGGGGCATGCTAGGCAGCTGCTCCGGGACCTCTGTCCGAGAGCCCCCCCTCCCCCCTCTGGTCTTAATTAGGATTTTTGTAAATGGATGGAAAATGGTTTAAATAGGATAAAAGTGAAAAAAGATATTACATATTCAAAGATTTGGGAAAGAAGTGTAGCCCTTCACTTTCACCCTTTCCTTCCTGTGCCCCAAGTCCCCTCCTCTCCAAAAAAGAACAATCTACATCATCAGAAAACTAATGTTATAAAAATTTATATAAAAATACTTTAGAGCATGGGGAATGAAATAACAATATAACAAGTGTTGAAATTTGTTGCTATTAGTATAAGTGCATGCCTACACTTGTCTTTCCATATTATGGAATCACCCAAATGCATGCTGAATCCCTACAAAGATTACATTTTATAATATGAGAGAAAATTTTATATTATAACAAATAACCAAGAGAGAATGAAAGTTCTGCATTTACACTTCATAAGTCGTTATATTCCTATACCAAAAAGCAGTGTTGTGTCATCTGTTAAAGTTGTGACCATCTTTCTTGTGATACCCTGTATACAGATGTAAATAGCACTTGGTTCGAAATTTATGTATACATACAATAAGTATGAAGTTTAATACTAGTCACTTCAACATAATTACTTAACAATTTCCATGGATAAATAGACGGGGCCCCCCAGAATGATACTTGCCCCCATGCCCCCAGATAGTCTATGTCGGGTCCTGCATACATCATACGTACATATGTACAGATGTATGCATGTGTTTATGAATAATTTAAAAATTATTAAATATTTTGCAAAAACTGAAAATATGTGAAATAATATGTAATTATTATATCCATAATGATAGCTGGATCTTAGCACCTTAAAAAGTTTTAACAGTACAATACAATGAAAATAAATATTCAGATGAAGAGGTTTTGTTTAATTTTTACACAGGTTACTTTTTGTTATTCTAGTAATACATTTTGGCAAGCGTCTTTTGTATTTCTATAATTATTAAGATAAGAAGTTGATCCTTATGACTATAAAAATAATAAACAATAATGATGGAATGGCAAAAACTCAAATTACGAAAAAGTTATTTTTTCGCAAAATGAAACGTATACTTCACATCATAACAACTAAAATATCAAATTACGTATGTATGTATAATGCAAAAATTACAAAATGTTTTACAAAAACTGAAAATATGTGAAATAATATATGTTTCTAAGACTCATAATTTTACTTTCTACTTAGAATGTAATATGATAACGTTTTCAAATAATTTGTCTTCTGCAATATAAAAATACATATATATACAATAAAAGACTGAAAGTATATTAGAGTTAAATGGCAAATTTTCACTAAGCATGAGACCATGTCACCTCAAAAAGTTTCATGTGACCTCAAAAATAATATTTTTTCTAATTATTCATTAGAGCTTGTTTAGTATTTTTTTAAATAATTGTTTTATTAGGGTTGGAATAATTGTCTTTTCAACATTTCGAAGAAGTATTTTTTAAACGATGAAAAATGTTTACAGCTATATATATATATATTATATTTAAAATTAATATAGTATGCTAAATAATAAAAATACATTCTAAACGATTTTATCGTTTTACTACATAATATGAGCAATACTTTTCAAATAGAACAAAAACAGTTCAGTGGAACAAGATTCTATGAAGATATTCTCACTTAATATTTACCACTTCTCTAACTGGGTATTATTTTATCAGCTAAAAGAAAAGAAAAAATGTGTTGGGAGAAATATATATTTTTAATTGAATATACAGGTTATTTTTACCATGTTATTATTTTTGTTCAATAAATCAGTATATGTTGCAAAATATAATTTACATTTCTGAAAGTATAATAAAATTAAATGAAAATTACCTTAATTAAATTTGCATTGTAAGAGGACAGTCATAATTAATGTTTAATATGAATCTGCTGGCAAGAAAAATAATTCAATGTAGGATAAAATTTAGCCAGAAATATCAAGAATTCAAAACTGTAGTATCATAGGGTCCAGTGATATTTTAAGTAATCATAATTTACAAGTCAATAAATTGACTTTTCATCTTGTGCTGCAATGTCTCAGACGTGCCAATACATAAGAATGAGAAAATGCTAGACTTGATTTCATCCGGATAGTTCCAAATGGTAGCGTGATACCAAAGGTTACGGGTTCCATCCCCTATCTGGACATTTTTTCATTCTGTTGGTTATGCACTGAGTAGCAAGTGATAATTTATATATTTTGTTATATAAATTAATTAGTTTAGGAAAATGATAATAACATTCGCTAAATTCATTTAAGAATAGTTTTTCAAATATTATTTTTTTTTATTTCGTAATAAATATTTCTGTATTAAATATTTTGTATTTAATATTTCTGTGTCTTTTCTTTAAACAATTTACTGGGAAATAATATTCCCTACCTTAATAAAGGATTCTCAACAACCCCCGCCCCCTTTTTATGATATAACATAACCTATAACAGAGGACAATACTATATTTTGTTTTCATTGAAAAATGCATGGTTCATAAAGTTAATTGCTTTTAACGATTACTTTGTGTTCATAAAATAAATTTGTACCAACCAACATTGCCAGTCATTCCCATAAAAATGTCATTTATGTGACGTATAAGATTTATGAATGTGACAGTAGGCCTCTTTTGAGTACTAAAACCTGCAACTGTATTTGTATATACGTGTAAATTGAACTATCGGTCAAGAATTCAAATAAGTTTGCAAAACATGTAGTAATCCTACCAAAATGTAACTGCACTTTTGGCAGATGTACAATGTAAATGCGTTTTTAAAGAAGAAGATTTTGTCAATAAATATCATTAATATATCATGATTATCTTAGGATATCAAATCCATTGCATACATTCTCGAAACTGAGATATTCAGAAAAACGACTAAATTAAATAAAAAATAATAATAAAAAAATAATAAAAAATGAAGTTCATTCAAATAATTAAATATAACGATTTTACCTATATTGATTTAGCCGTAAAATGTTGGCTATTAAAGCTTTGTAAATTTGTTGCAGCAAAAGTTGAAAATATCTTTTGATTTCATTTTAAATTTTTAAATTTAGTTGTTACAAATGGCTTGATTGTTTTTCTTTTTGGAAGAAGAAGGCAAAACCTTGTTAACTTTGTGGTATCTAAAATACGAATCAAGGTAATAAAAAATTATTGCTTGAAAACATGTTTGAAATTTAATTTTCTTTACTTCTAATATTAGTTTCGCTTCTCACATACTTAAGATCGCGAAAATGTTTCATTAAATGGGAATTTTCTTTCGCATTTTAAAGTAACAGAGATAAGATTTAATATTTTAACGTATTTTATTACATGAGAAAAAAGAGTTGTTAAAAATATCATTTACAATGAATGTGGATTTTAAGAAGTACAATAAGATGAAAGTAATATTAGCATTATATTACATTTTATATTTTCTGAAAGCATAAACTCGAATCACTGAATAAAAAAAAAGTTTTGTTCTTTAAAACTATTTCAAATTTCAATATTTTGTTTATTGAATTTATAATAAAAAATGTGAAAATTTAAAAAACATTTCTGTTTCAAGTAGGTAAAAAATATTCATATTATGTTTACATACGAAATACTATTTTGGTCGTTTGCATCCACTTAAACAGTGTTCGATGTACAGTATCTGCTCACTTTTTTTTGCTTTTTTCCGGATTTCTAACACAGATTTTTTCAAATCATATGTACATATGATGCAATTTTCCCACCTGGGCGAAAAACTCCGGGTCAGGATTCGAACCAGGGATTTGAAGCTGCCAATGCTCTACAAACTGAGCAATTTCGACGAATATGGCGGAACTAATTCGCCCAGTTAGCCTTAATGATCATAGCACTTGTTATGATATCTGAGTCAAAACAGAATAAATTGCAGGTAATGGAAGCTCCAGTAAACGCTGGAAACGTGATTACACTAGATTAATATTGACACAATCATTCAAATTGGTAAATAAATTATATGAGATGTAATTTTCCCAACTGAGCGAAAAGTTTTTATATTTTCTGGGCGAAATTTCCCAATTGGGCGATTTTCTCCCATTTGGCAAAATTACATCTCATACACTATATTGACAAATGTGACCGGTCACTTGCGATTTTAGACGTTTTGTTAAATATCTAGAAAAAATCATGAGGAATTAACCTGAAACCGCAGTTGTGTAAACAGTATAGTATAGGTTATATATTTCCGGGAAGATTTTTTCCCGAAACCCCATAGGGGACTGTCAACAAATAGAAAAAGAACGAATATTTTTTGGATTACCCTGTAAAAATTTATCTAATAGAAGCGCTCAAACTCGAGATTATTAATAAGTGGCTTATTGTAATACACTGTGCTCATTTTTATGAGGATAGCATGTATACTCGAAGAGAAATTAAGGTTTTTATAAAAACAGTCCCAAATTTCGCCAAGTTCTTTGCTTTTAATTTGCAGAGTTCTTAATATAAAAAAAAGTTATTTTGAGAAAATATGTCGAACAACATTGTACATAATACCCTGCAATCGGAATTAAAAAATAATAAAAAATGGATGAAAAATGAGCAGGGTTACTAAATAATGTTTCACTGCGCATGCGCGAATGCAATCAAAATATAATGTGCATAATGTATTAGCTAAGTATATAGAGCAACTTTTGTGAAAGTCTCAAAATCATAGCTTGAAAATTCTGAAAATTATCGTCGATAGAATAAGCTCGAAATCCGTTGTCCCTAAAAGGAAGCAAAAAGATGAGGGGTTGTATTCAAATATAGTAGTAGGTGCAATATTGTGTTCGCTATCTTGGCACTAATCAACAGATATTTGAATACAACCCCTCATCTTTTTGCTTCCTTTTAGGGACAACGGATTTCGAGCTTATTCTATCGACGATAATTTTCAGAATTTTCAAGCTATGATTTTGAGACTTTCACAAAAGTTGCTCTATATACTTAGCTAATACATTATGCACATTATATTTTGATTGCATTCGCGTATGCGTAGTGAAACATTTTTTATTAAACCTGCTCATTTTTCACCCAATTTTTAATATTTTTTAATTTCAATTGCAGAGTATTATGTACAATGTTATTTGACATATTTTCTCAAAATAACTTTTTTTTATATTAAGAACTCTGCGAATTATAAGCAAAAAACTTGGTGAAATTTGGAACTGTTTTTATAAAAACCGTAATTTCTCTTCGAGTGTACATGCTATCCTCATAAAAATGAACACAGTATATTACACTAAGCCACTTATTAGTAATCTAGAGTTTGAACGCTTTTGCTACATTAGTTTTTACAAGGTAATCCAAAAGATATTCGTTCTTTTTCAAATTGTTGACAGTCCCTTATGGGGTTTCGGGAAAAAATCTTCGCGGAAGTATATAACCTATACTATACTGTTTACACGCCTGCAGTTTCAGGTTAATTCCTCATGTGTTTTTCTAGATAGTCAACAAAACGTCTAAAATCGCAAGTGACCGGTCACCTTTGGCAATTTAGTGTATAATTTCTTTATTAATTTGAATAATTGTGACAAAATTAATTTAGAGTAATCACCTTTCCAACGTTTACTGTAGGTCTTATTACCTGCAATTTATTCTGTTGAGCTGATTCAGATATCAGACCAGGTGCTATAATCAATAAGGTTAACTGGGTGAATTAGTCCCGCCATATTCATACGGGATAGCTCAGTTGGTAGAGCATTAGCGGTTTCAGACAAAGAGATCCCTGGTTCGAATTCTGCCTCGGACTTTTTCACCCAGTTGGGAAAGTTACACCTCATATGATTTATTTACCAATTTGAATAATTGTGTCAAAGTTAATCTAGTATATATATATATATATATATATATATATATATATATATGTGTGTGTGTGTGTGTGTGTGTGTTTAAATAAAAAACTAATCTCCCTCATTGTAATTACTTAGTTACAGCTACTAAATTATATACTTTATGTATTGAAACAATATAATTGAATAATTATTACATTACCATTATACTTATTAGTATTATTATTACAGTTGTTGTAATAAACAAAAAGATAAATGATTTATTGTTATCCTTTTTGAAAATAAAATAAAAAAAATGATCATTATTATATGAGTATTAATTTTTCTGTGGATGAAAAAAAAATAATGCAAAATAATTAATAAAAAATGCAGAATAATTTTTTAAGAACATAGTTAGAAAATATACTTTTAATTATTTTCAAAATTGGAAGTTCATTAGCAATAATCAATATTGAACACAGTGAGGAATTAAAAGTTTTTAATGTGTAATATTATTAACATATTATGAACTCCTTGCATAAATTGAAATATACAACACATTTTTTTAGAAAGGAGTTATTTATCCAAAGCATTAATCACATATAAGTAAATATATTTAATGTAAATCACATATAAGGTAAATAGTAGTCCTTTTAAAGACATTTATATTATTATCATTAAATGTTTATTGCAAATTCCAAAAAATCTATATTTTTTTAGCTTAGTCAATTTTTATCTATTATTATGAAGATTGAAAGTTTTAAAATATATGCCGTAGCATAAAAATAATATAACAAACTTTACATTCCCCTGCGCCACAATTGTGGGTATAATAAATATCTGATGTACAAGTACTAGTTGGCTTTCAAATGTGAGTTACTCAAATCTTGAGTGTAATATGTACCATACGAAAAAAAAAGTCCTTCCGTCCTGTACTGGGAGGAAAAGGTAGCTTTCATAGTCCATGTTTTTAAAATTCTACTCATTTTACTCAAATATCCGAAGCTAAAATGCTTGGATCCCTATTATAGAAGATTTTACATAAGAACTCAGGCATATGTTTTAATCCAGACTCAATTTCCATTAAGAGTAAGATGCGTGTAAATCCATCGAATGTAAATCCTACCACAGTAATGCAGTAACTATACAACCACAGATAATTATCATATTATTGCAAAAAATAACCATGAAAATAAGATTCCCTGACATTCTGACAATCTGACATACTTTACGAAACTTTAATAATTGATAAAATAGAAAGCTCACTAAGGAGAAAAATGTTTGAATTTAGGACACATCAATCGCAAACAAAAATCAAAACTCCCTTGACCATAGACTACCTTCAAAAATAGTAGTTAGACGTTATGCTACAACGGAACTGCACAAATTCCGATATTTCATTGATTCTTTCTATTTTCCCTACATTCCGGAGTGGTGTAGTGGTACTTTTTTTTTTTGCATGTATTATATATAAATAGTGTATACTGATTTTAATGTTTAGGTTTTGGTTTCGAACTGAAAGTATATATTGCATGTTATTTTTTATAGACCTCTTTTTATAGACTTTGTTACCTTCTAAAACATTTTGCATGTTGTTTACAAAAAAAAAACATAATATAACAACTGGAAATGAATGTGAATTTGAAGAAAAGGTTTTTTTTTTTTTTTTTTTTTTTTTTTTTTTTTTTTTTTTTTTAGTTTTGCAAGTTACCTGACTTTTTTTGTATTTTATAATATTAACATTAACAATCACTCTCAAATAGATTACTTTAAATTTTTTTCTTATGTAAAATGTCTTATTAAAGTGCAATTATTCAAGTAGATATACAAATGCGGCATACCTTTTCATTAAAAATCCACGTTATTGAAAACAACTTTATTATTTTTTTCAGTGCAACTTCATCTGAAAATGTTTGAAATTTCTTAAAGAAAAGAAAATGAATTTTCCACAAAACAATTTTGTTTATGTCAAAACTACTCTTATTACTTTTATCAACTATGTCCATTCAAATTTAAATTAATTTTTTAATTCTTGTTCAAGTATTTGAATTTGACGAATTTCACTTTTTTAAGTGCCTTTACGAGGAAAATTATGCAAGTCAATTTTAATTAATATTCAAACTGTTAATTTTCCTTTAGATTATTATTTTATATTTAAAAAATATTAATAAACACGTTTTGCGTATTTTTTATAAATTTCTTCGTTTGTAGGATATTTTGACAAAACATAAATAATTAAAAGAAACATTAAAAATGATTATCTCTAACAACAACAAAAAGCTCTACAAATGGCTTTTGTTTTTTTGGATAATAATGCCTTTAGAATACGTTACTAAACTAACTTGCTGACTAATATAAATGGATAATTATAATGACATGCTGATCTTAGAAAATAATGTAAGCAAAACTGACTCGTTAGCCTTAATAAGCGTTATAACTCTAACATCTTATGTCAGCACGCAACATGCTTAAAGCTCCATATTTTCGACTCACAAAAGGAATGTGATTTACTTTATGACATCACAATATATCATACTCATTTTGTTCCATAATGTTTATTCTTATGACAGAATGGTTAAAAGAGAATTTTACGCAGTAATGAGTTATGTAAGTTTGCTAATTTATGTTCTAATGGATATTTGTTTTTGTTCTTTGTGTATTATGGATTGTTATTTAAGTGCTTTTATTAACTATTTATATTTGAAGCAGTGATATATATGTATATATAGACTTTAAATACCACGCTACTGCTTAAAACTTATAAAAAATATAAGTAATATAAATCGAAATTTTCTTAAAAGAATACTACATTAATTACAAATTTAACATATTTAAATATACACTGTTAAAATTGTGCAGCAAACTGTCCATCATTCGACCCTTTTAATAGAAAACGGTTACATAACCATAATTTAACAATATTCTGACCATAACATGGGCAATAATATGGTCAGAACATAGTTTAATTATGGTTATGAAACTTTTTTCTATAAAAACGGTCAAATGACTGGACAGTTTGCTGCAAATCTTTAACAGTGTAAATTTAATAAATTATCAGTTGTTCTTATTAAAACTAAATGGAAATAAAATATTTGGAAATGTTTATGATATATATTTCACCGTGTAAGTTATTAAGACTTTCGCTACTGAATTATGTTTCAAATTTTGGAAAAAATCACTTTTACGCGAATAAAATTAAAAATAACTACCCAAATAACAGAAGTTCAGGTTTACTGAAATTTAACGAATATTTTATTTGCTGAAACCTAACGAAAGTAGTTATTCTGTGTATTTTGCATATGAACACTAGTCTTAGGCAGATTTTTTTAAGACTTTGGAAAATATTGTATTACAACAAAACGAAACAATCATAAAAATTTACTAATATTTTTTATTAATATTTTTCACTGTATTTCTCTTCAATACACAAACAACCATTAATAAGCAAAAGTTGTACCAGGATCAATACATTTAAAGACAATGTATTTTCTAAATTTGACAGACAATGTGGTGTAATCCATTATTTCTTCAGTCTTCACAAAAAAAAATTATAATGGTTAAGATTTAATAGATAATTAAATAAATTACAGATTTACGATACAAAAATTACAAGAAGCATCTAGGTTTAAGAAGACAATTCTTATTCTTTTATAATTGTAAAGAAAATGGATATTTACTAAGCTTTAGCTTAATATGTCATAACTGTACGGAAATCTCAGCTTTCAAATCCTACTCGCACTTGTCTTGTCTTTTCTTCATTATTACCAAAATAAAATAAAATAACTTTTTAAGAGCTTCCAGATACGAAAGGATATTATTAATATTATTCCTTATTACGAAAGGATCAACAAATACTCTTAGCATAATTTTGTAAGTAATAACGCAAGACAAACGTCATGAAAATAAGGGAAATGACACAATACTTAAATCTTTAAAAAAATATTGCGAAAAAAAATCCACAATAAATGCATTTGCTGTAAAATTTACGGGATTTAATTCTTTATTATATTCTTTCTATTAAAGTTTATATTTTTCTATATTGAATATATTTATATATTTCTCTGCGCATGAATTTAAGTATGAAATGAAAAATATAACCACATTTAAAAAATAAAAAATAAATAAAATACAGATTTAATTTAAGTCCAGAATATTTTCCGTCAGCGAAATTTAATAATTCATCCATTTTAAAAAGAAATGCGAAAAATTAAAAAATATATATTAAATGTTTATGAATAGCATAGCTCTAGTTATGTAACAGTATAAAAATATATATTTTACATATCAATGAATTTTTTGGGATAAACATGAAACGCATTATTAAAATAGCTGTAAAATATATTGCCAAAAGGATTTAATTTCAATATTTGTGTGAAAATATCAACAAAAATGTTTTTGAAAATTTTGAAGAAAATAATTAAAAACAAACAGTGACTGTATTCAGTACATTTTTGTGTTATATAATATTTAATGGATTTTGACATAAGAAAAAAATAAGAAAATCATTTTAGAAAGAATCTTTTTGAAAGGAATCTTTTTATAAAAGCTACTTTTAAAAATAACATTAATATGAAGATTTTTTTTTAAATGATGAATATATATATATATGAAGAATATTTTGTAAGATTATCCTGCTTTCTTTTACCGAAATAAGTAATGTTTTTGACCTCATTAAGATATTTTAATTTATTTATGGATTTACATTTGATAGAGCTTTTTAAAATCACGTAAACGTCAACAATTTAAATGTTTATAAAAAAAAAAAAAAAACTAACTTATGATCACATAAATTTATTTTTTATTAGAAAGAACTTTGAACAGGTTTTTTGTAAATTTTTACAAACTGGAACAGAAGCAATATATTTTAAATATGCTACTGTAACTGTATATTTATTTTTGTGTAGATTTGTGTTGGCATTTTTAAAAGACTTTTTATAATTTGGTTTCACATGTGATTTTAACAATGTTTGAAAATCAGAAATTTTCCTGAGATTTCGTACTACATAAGGTAAAGCCAGGAGAGATGGCGTGGTCGGAGAGATTGCGAGGGTTCGGGGGGAAGGAGTAGAGTGAGTGCGCAACGACTCCAGGTAGTTGTACAACAGCAGTAGTGGAGTGTCTACTTGAAAGTGCACGTTGATTGTTTTGAGCATCTAAGATAAATCATCGCTATTTTGCTTTGTTTTCCCAAAATAAATGCTTGAATTTTCATAGCTATTCGTCAGAATTTCCATACAATGTCAATAGTACAAAATATTTTGAACTTAAGCGATTTCTCATAAGCTACTAGTCTAGACTAACAATGTGAACATCAACGGTTCGCTTTAGTAGCGGCCATGTTTATATAAAAGGCCGCGCATTCTCTCCTACCGAAATTGGAGAGTTTGTGCATTTGCTACTTAGGAGAGATGGCGCATTGTTCCCATTAGTTTTCATGCTAGGAGAGATTACGCAGCTTATTGTTAAATTTGCATTCAAAAAATGAAAAATTAAAATGGACTAATTTTAAGTTAAACGTGTTATCAAGTAACTTAATGTTATTTTGTAATCTTATCTGGACTTGCTTTTTTTGATTCTTTAATTTTTTTTACTTTAATTAAAATTTTTTAATCGTTTTAAAAATTATTTCCTTTTTCTCATCTTTAATCATTAGGTTGAAATATTCATTCCTAATACAATAATATTTGTTCACAAAAACCTTACAACAATGTAATTTTAGTGTAATTATTATTGTTAACAATTTAATTGTAGTTATTATTAGTAACAATCTCTCCTACCCATGTGCGCAATCAAACCACCCCTGTAAGGACAGATTGCGCAAAATAACTTTCTTGGTTTTATTACAACTGTTCTATTAAATTACAATATAACAACAAAATAGCAATGGAAATGCATAAAAAGCAAATGAAGTAAAAATTATTCATAGATAGTTTAGCAAAAAAATAATAATTAGATGTTTTATTGTTATTCTTTTGAATTGTGCGCAGACTCTCCTAGCTTTACCTTAGTCAGTATAGCTTCTTTATAATTTTTGTTTATTATTGTCCGTTTTTATACAATAGCATTTTGTTTACAATAGAAAAATATAATAAATATCGGTCACTTTTAGTCATACGTCTTTGAGAGGAATGCATTCATGGAGGAATTTTGAAGATAAATCAACATTATACTCAACTTTGTAACAGGGATAATTTGATAATAATACACAGCGGAATCATGTAGGGTTTATCTCAACGTCTGTATGATTTTGTATACCTTGGCGTAATTATATTTATTCGTATCTTTGAAATTTATTTTTATATATAAGCTGGTGGAATTTGTATATTTCTATGTAAAAAATTCGGTCAAATATTCTTCATCAAGAATGTTTAGCAAGAATGCATTACTATAATCAGCTTCTTGAAAGTTTCTCTTGGACAAATGGTTCCGTGTATTTAATTTCTACGAAGTCACGCGGATTATTCTAGAGATTCAATGAGCAATACTATTGCAGATACAATATTTGGAACAGATGTGTTACACTCACGCTAAAATGTAAACAAAAGATTGACGACTGTTTGGTTGGCGCGATTTCCAAGACTGCGTCAAACGAATAACTTAATACAATGGCTAGGTTGCCATTAAAGGAAAAAATCCCCTAAATTTGGCGACTTTTTTCTTTTTTTTAACCGATTATTTATTTATTTTTTAGCGTGAGTGTAAAGCATCTAAGCCCAATATTTTTAATATCAATACAAAAATCCCAAAATTAGCAATAATACAAATCGTCTATAGCACGAGGCTATATTTTTTATGTTCCTACTTTCAGAAAGTTTCCAATTTTCTTGTCTCTAGTTATTATATGGTTCAATACATGTGAGCCTGAGGCTTTATTTTATAAGTACATGTTGCTTTTTTTATTTCGTTGTGTGTAAAATTGATCTGTTTTATTGCATTCTTGAATAAGGATGATAATAGGATGAATAAGGAGTGAATAAGGATGAAAAGATAAATATTATGAATGTTATGTCATTAAATATATTTTATTTTGTTGTAATTTCGCTTGAAATAGGTAAACTAGCATAAAATTCATGTCTGTAAAAATTACTGAAGTCTACTTTTTTAACTTTATCGTACAGATAATTCGATTTACCGTAGAAAACAGCCTATTTTTTTTCTTGCATCTAATACTGCTTTTTATGTATTCTGCTGTACTGTATTTGTAACATTGTACAACCAGCTAAGTTACTGAAATATGTTTGATCGACGCTTTATAGAAGTGTAAATATAAAGCGAAAATATATGTTTAATTTTCTTAAACAACATTAATTTAGGGTAAAATATTCTTTAACAGAATGACTAAATGAATTTCAGTGAATAAAGTTTTATTTTTTAGCTGCATGTGTACATGCTTAAAATTTTCTATATCATACTTGTTAGACAAATCATGTATAAAAGGACAGAACATATATTAAAGCTGATAATTTTTTAGAAAATTATATTTTACATAAACTTATATTATGACATTTTTCACAGCTGCTGCAAGATTAAATTCTGTAGAACTATATTGCTTTACAGTGACGTTAATAATTCTATGATACGAAAGTACATGACATACACTACACAAGGCATCCTGTTTTAAAATCATGAAACAGAAAAGAAAACACGGAAAAATAGGACATGAAAAAACCGTGCCTTGTTTGTATAAATTTGTCTGTTCATGACAGATGTATATTTCGTCCTCTAAAATGTGACTTTTTTTTAACGTTCCTATATGTTGCATGTCTTTATTTTTAAAGAAACCTACTAAAATTAACAAAATAAAAAAATAATAAAATTGCACTATATAACAGAGTATTTTAAATAATATTGCGTGAAAAAATTTTAATATCTATTTCAAAAAGTATCTTAAAAGACAATGTACAAACAACAAGAAAAATAACCCGCATAAAAATCTTAAGTTATTTTCTCATAACCGGTTTTAAATTGCTAATTTTAGCCACATTTTTTAAACTTCCTATTCAATTTTTTAAATTATAAATTACCATCTTTTGTTTTACAAAAAAAAAAAAAAAACAATTATTTTGTCTTTTGGCAAACAATTACTTTCAGATAATATTTGAGAAAAGTCTGACAAATTAGTGGTTTATTTCAAGAAAATTATACGAATTGTTTTGTACATTCAACAGAAAAGATGTGCTGTTTGTGATGGAAGATATTAAACTGAAAATAATTTACATATGATTAAGGATTTCAAATGTACGTTGCTGTTTAAAAAATGTGTTTATTTTATATCTGCATAATGGTAGGAAAATTAAATTATTATAGTTGTTTTCACTGTCAGAGTCAATAAAATGTGAATTTTCATTTTTCTAAGGAAAAAAAAACTTCTATTTGAAATTGTTAGCTGATAAAGGAATGTTTATGACTAATAATAAACGACTTATTATATGATTTTTTTATGTGCTAAATTATGATTTTTGAGAGAAAAAACTTTTTTATGGAATGCTAATTAATGTAGATTGTGACTAATGGCACAGAGGAGGTGTGCTTTTATTTGTCATGCTATTTAAAAAATGTTTCTTTATGTTTAACAACGTGTATTTTATTGAATAATTAGAAATTGTTTCATTTTAAGCAACTTAGTGGAATAATTTTAAAGTACCTTCATTAATATCTAAAATAAAAAACAGGTATCTCCCCTATTTTGAAAGAATCAATATATACCTATAACGAAAATTGAAGGATTTCTCATTTAAGATGAGATAACACCAACTAAATTGATCAAAAATATGTTTTGCTAATTCGAAGTTCAGTTCTAAAGAACATGTACTAAGGACCATAATGTAAGCATTTTTTTATTATACAAAAAGTTAAATATAGACAGTCCTAACGTGTACCAATTTTCTTTACATTGCCCTGAAAACGGAAAAGAAACTTTCCAAACTTGGCAATGTTAAGACGAAAGTTTCGCAGAACGACTCCTCATTCTGTAAGTCATCAGTACAATACGAGACAATTTAAACAACACTGTGTACTATTTTAAGTTTAAGGAATAAAGTCTTTCCAGCATGACTGGGCACCGATTATCACTGATAAAAGTTTAAAAAATGATTCGACTCTCATAATTTCTAGATTTTGCCATGACTAGCAAATTCCAGTCCTTGCAATTAGTAGCGTGGGGTCAAGGACTTTGAGCCCACACTGTGCAATCTGATTATCCTTGATCTGATAGTGCAGAGTGGTCTCATAGGTCCTTGACAAATTATTAAATTTAATTAAAAAATCAATTAATTTGCATATGAGAGTACGTATCAAAATGCTTCTCATATTCTAAAATTCTGTTTAATGGAATGAGAAAATTATTTTCAATAACTGTCTATAGATGGCACTGTATCGGCATTTTAACTTTTTTAATCCGTGAACGATCATCATAATTGATTAATTAAATTCATGGACAATGTCTGCCATCAGACTTTCAAATATTATATGACACTTTAACGCATAAAACTTTTGAAGTACTAAAAGAGAAGGAAAAAGAATCCCCTTGAAATGCAATAGTTATTTTTCACCTAAAATGTAAAGTGTTTCTCTAATTTTTACCGATGTATAAGCAACAACAAAAAATATTTTAGTATCAGTTTCATCTTATCGTCGATTTCTAATTGCTTTTCATTTAACTGAAAACATTACTTATGAAAACTGTTTATGAGTAAAATTAAAATATTTCTGTTTTCATAAGTGTAATCACGTTTCTAATTATATAAAAGAATTTTTGTTTGCCATTTTTGTCTATAAATATTTGTAAACACTTACTTTCAAATGTTATGCATTTTCAAATGTTCATTTTCTGCATATGCGTTTCAGAGTCATTTCGCATGATTTATTGAAGAATGAATTTCTGTAAATACTTATTGTACGAGGGAGAGTCATTAAGTAAGTCACAAAAAATAATTAAATAATAACTTACAATGATATTCACTTAGAAACTATTTTTATTTCTCAACATATTCTCCGCCAATATTTATGCACTTATATCGCCGTTTTATCAGTGTCCCAACACCAGCTGCAAACAATTATTTGGGTTGCTGTCTCAGCTACATTAGGACTTCAAGTTGAACCTTTTTATCATCTGTGAACATCATCTTGCTTCCAAGATGTTTTTTCAATGGAGTATTCACAATAAAATTCTTTCTACAAAAATTAATTTTCTGTTGAAAGATTTCCACGTGAAAAATGAAAATGAAATAAAAATTTCACAAGTTCAAAAAAAAAAAAAAAGGATTAATATGACGACATATTGGTAATAAAACGCAAATTTTCAAACATTTCTCAATAATACAAGGAGTATGAGTATGGTTAAGTACAGAAAGCAGATTAATATGACGTCATTAGAGAATTAAAAAGAAAATTAATCTAGCGTAATATTGGAAGTTCAATGGAATTTTTTAAATGTTTGAGAATAATACAAAGAGAATATAAATATGTGTAATGGAGAAAGCAAGTAGATATGACGTGATTATAACGTCATATGAGTTTGAGTTACGTATTGAATCGTGATAAAAACTCGAGTATGAAAATATTTGCATTTTTTACATTTTGAAGGTCTCTATACAACATGTTTAATTTTGAAATTGATTTTTTTTTAAATTTTACATTTAGTCTACATGACAAAGTATAATAGCGGACTTAGCCAGCCATTTGATCAGTTCAGATATTCGAAAAAACGATTAAAATAGACGGGTAATTTTTAAACTTTATAAAAAACATGACTTTTTCTTTTTTTTTTTTTTTTTTTTTTTTTTTTTTGCTAAATGAAATTTATTTGGATTTATTAAAGAAAGGATAAAGTTTTTTGAAAAGAATATTAAACGAAACCCTTTGTGCGATCTTCGATCACACTTACCCACTTACTAATATTATTATTTTTTATCGAATGATCTCTTTTTCTTATTATTGTAGCATTCTACTAACGTAAGGGATCTTAAATAGGTCAAAAATTGTCGCATACGCTCTGAATATATTGGGAAAACGTCAACACGTTCTTCAAATGTCATTAAATGATCTCCACTCCTTCTCCACTTCACAAAAAATTAATTTTCCACTACCGTTTTGTGTAGAAGATACTTTTTCTTTCAATGGAAACATCACTTTTCAAACTTTTAGAGAATAATCTGTGTTTTTTTATTATTCGTACATTCTAAGTATGAAATATTGAAAGGCAGAAAATGCGTCAACGATTTTCAGTTTCAAAATACGAATATACGACTCCCTTACTACTCTATACAACACAGTTTACTAGACGCATTTAACTTCTACTCTCTTATCCCACTTCTTGACGACAGACTAGCCATATTTCTATAAACGACTAAGGTTATTAGAAACATGGTTAATAATATGCTTCTTTTACAATATTATATTCTTATATTATCCCTGTGTCATATCTTATATATATATTTATTTGAAATTTTATTATATCGCACTCAGAAAAAGGAATTGATTAAAACTACAAAACATGTTTTGTTGAGTACATTTTGGTTGTTTTAGCAAAATTCAAATAAAATCGAACCATATTACTTCAATTAACAAAACATTTTTTGCTGACGATACAATTTTTTTTTTTTGGAATTGAAAAAAAAATTGTTGATTCAAACAAAATTGCCATTGACCTATATTTAAACACAAAAATTTTGTGTTTAAATATAGGTCAATGGCAATTTTGTTTGAATCAACAAAAAATTTTTTTTTTTGTTATACCATTTTCTTTTACCATTGTTAAGTTTCCTTTACCTTTTTTTTTGCTCTCTTGCTATTGATCACAATCAATAGTATATCCTTTTTTTTCTATAAATATATTTATATCAATCTTTCACATACATCATTCTTTTCTTAAAATTATCATTCTATTGAATTATCGATAGCATAAATATCGACCTGCCCCAGATATATTTAGACAGAACGATGTATGCAATATACAGGCTGTCCCTAAACTCATAGTACATACGCTAGGGGGTGATAGAACACATCAAGACAAACAATATTAAATAGGAAACTAAGGGTTCCAAACGTCTTCCGAAGGAGATAGGCGCCATTAAAGTTTAGGGTCCAAAATTTCAAATGATTATAAAAAAAGGAAAAATTGATCGATTCGTTTGCGGTTTTCGCGAAAACTATTCTTTATGCCAGTATTTTCTTAAAAATAAATTTTAAAGATAAAGTTCAAAAAATGCCGATAGAGGGCGCTTTAGTCTTTGGAGTAATGAAAAACTATTTTTTACCGTTATTTTTTGCATCTCATTAAATGCTTTCAAAAGCTTAGACTTAAACTTAAATTTTGAGCGCAAAATCTAAATCGTTGGGAGTGATTAAGTAGCGCAAACTGAACTGCGTTCAGGAGTTGAAATTTGAAACACCTCCCTCCCCCCCCCTCCCACTCCTGAACACAGTTCAGTTATTCCCGATCTTGGTGTAGCAGACCAGGCGGAAACAGTATGAGTTGTAATTTTCCAACTGGATGAAAAATGTCCGGGCTAGAATTCGAACCTGGGATCTCTTGAAGCTGCAATGCTCTACCAGCTGATCCCGGTTGAATCTGGAGGGCATAATTCATCCAGTTCATGCCGGGATAGCTCAGTTTGTAGAGCATGGCAGCTTCAGCCAAGAGATCGCAGGTTCGAATCCTGGTCCGGACATTTTTCGTGCAGTTGGAAAATTACAACTCATATGATTTCTTTACCAATTTGAATAATTGTGTTAAAATTAATCCAGGCGGAAACTACTACCCCCTACACGTAAAATAAACGATAGAGTGATGACAAAACTGAAGAGAAAATTTATTCATAACAGACATGAGCAATTTCTTCGCGCAAAATAATTAGAAACAATTTGATGTGTGCATGTAGTGCGCAATAGGAATGAAGGTTGACACGTAGAAAATGGTACACGCATGATGTCACAAAAACTGTTCGAAAGAGTGCCCACCAGCAACAAAGCAGGCCTCACGCTGCCGGCGGAGGGAGTTGCGAACATTAGTGAATACCCTGGGCATCTCCCGGATATTGCCTGCTACGACGGCAATCCTCGCAACCAGGTCCTCGTCGGAGTCGATGGCAAAAAATAGTTGTTCATCAGTCCAAAGTCTAAAGCGTGCTCTATCGGCATTTTTGAACTTTATCTTTAAAATTTATTTTTTTAAATTTATTTTATTTAATTTTGTCATCCCTCTATCGTTTATTTTACGTGTAGGGGTAGTAGTTTCTGCCTGGTCTACGACACCAAGATCGGGAATTACTGAACTATGTTGTGGGGGGTTCAAATTTCAACTCCTGAACACAGTTCAGTTTGCGCTACTTAACCACTCCCAACGATTCAGATATTGAGCTAAAAATTTAAGTTTAAGTCCAAGCTTTTGAAAGCATTTAATCAGATACAAAAAGTAACGGTAAAAAATAGTTGTTCTTTACTCTATCTAAAGTCTAAAGCGCCCTCTGTGCACATTTTTTAAACTTTTTCTTTAAAATTTATTTTTAAGAAAATACTGACATAAAGAATAGTTTTAGCGAAAACCGCAAATGAATCGACCAATTTTTCCGTTTTTTATAAATATTTGAAATTTTGGACCTTAAACTTTAATGGCGCCTATCTCCTTCGGAAGACGTTTGGGACCCTTGGTTTCCTATTTACTATTACTCGTCTTGATGTGTTCTATCACCCCCTAGCGTATGTACCATGAGTTTAGGGACAACCTGTATTGACATAGATACATTGACATAGACAGATTTGAAGAAAATAAAGATGTATTGACTATGGTCGATAAACAGTAGCAAGAGAGCAAAGGAAGTTAAAAGAAGCCAAAGAGCAATCATAAACGAAGGGAAGACCCCTGGCGGAGAATGGAGGGGAGAGAGAAAATGTGAAAAAATACCCCCACTGGCCAGTAATCCGTGTCCACTATTAAGCTTGAATATCTCAGATATTTATTTAATGAAAAATCAGGTAGTTTTTCATATTTTCACCCTCTCCTCTTGCTCTCCCCCCATTTCTTTTATCATTGCTAGGCTTCTGTTTAACTTTCTTTCGTCTCTTACAACTGTTTATCGAATTAAATCAATATTACATCTTTATTTACTTAAAATCTATCGAAGTAAATGTATCGCATGCATCGTTCTTTTCTTCAAAACGTCATTGCTATCAATAGTTCGATAGCAAAAGTATCGGCCTGTCCCAGACACGGTGAAAGAGAACGATGTATGCAATACATTGACAGAGATAGATTTGAAGAAAATAAAGATGTACTATTGATTGAGATCGATAAACAGTAGCAAGAAAGCAAAGGAACTTAAAAAGGAGCCTAGTAATGATAAAAGAAAGGGAGGGGGGGACATGGAGAGAGCAGGACATGAGGGCGAAATATGAATAAATATCTGTTTCTACATTAAGTAATTATCTGAGATATTAAAGCTTAATATGGACAAGCGTTATTCGCCCATGAGAGCAAAAAAAAAATATATTCCAGGGGCTACTGTAAAATTTACAAAAGACCAAAAAACTACCTAAAACGTAAAAACTCGAGTTAAAAACACCCCAGCACGGATATTAATGGGCATAGGTCCCAAAGGACACCCCAATAAGGCTTAACCGAATATTTCAGAGTAAGATGATACTATGGAATGTATATCAAGTTTGTGCATATAAGTGTTATAGTTATCGAGACACTGTTTATAGAGGAAAATAGCAATAACTCAAGAATGAGGCCACGTAAGTTAAAAAAAGGAAATGGGTTTGGGAAGGGTGGAGGGAGAGTAACTAGAGGACCCAAAAATGGGCTCGGGGGAGGAGGAAGAGAAGCCAAAATACCCCGAAGAACCAGAAAGAGTCTCCCCAAAATTTGTAAAAATTGAAATTCTGTCTGAAACGAAACAGAAGAAGTTAAAAACCTTAAGAGTAAACAGTCCAAAGCACCTCAGAATAAGCCTGAACCCAGTAATTTGGAGTTAGACGATACCGCGAATATCAAGTTTGTGCATATAAGTATTATAAGTACTGAGATACTATCTAAAGCGAAAATTAGCAATAACTCAAGAAAGTGACCATGTAGGCTGAAAACATAACTGGGAATGGAGGAACGAGAGCTAACTAAGGAACCCAAAAATAAGAGCGGGAAAGGAGGATGGGAGGCCAAAATACAACAAAGCGCTAGAAGGGACTCAACATTCGTCGGACTGTTGCCATTTCCAACATACAGGGTCTTCTTACTTAATAAAATAGTACCTTTCATCTCCATGGAAATTCTTTTTTTGTTTCTCAGGAGGGTCCGCGGACCCCGGGTCACCATTAGATTTCAACGAAGAGTCTGTATCTCATTGCTAGAACGTCTGCTGTCCACCATATACCGGCTTTCATTATAATATACTCTATGTTATATGTTATATAGTCACCCTCTAGCATGCATTTCTGCCTTTTCATGAGAGGCCTCCTCACCATGGGACTCTTTTTCACCCTTTGGGGTATTTCCCACACCTCTCTTCCCCTAGTGCTGTTTTTGGATCACCAAGTTAGCTCTCCCTCCTCCATTCCTATCCCCATTTCCAGCTTCTGTGACCTTTTTCTTAAATTGATTGCTAGTTTCCGCTTCACACCGTATCGCAGTACCTTTAATAGTTACATGCGCAAACTTGATACGCATGATATCGTTGAAATCTGAACTAATAAGTTAAGGATTATTGTGGCAACATTTTCGCCCTAGACCCTTATGTTTCCATTCTGTGAGGTTTTTTAACTCTCTCTTTTTGATTTTATGCAGTTTTTCGGCTATTTTAACCCCTTCCATTGGTCCCTAAAATATGATTTTAGTTTTTAGCCCCCATGGGCTGCTGACACTTGTCCAGTATTAAGCTTGAATTTCTCATATATATTTTTAAGTTAGAAACAGGTATTTTTTTTAAATTCTCCCCACATGCCCCGACACCCTCCCCCGGGTCTTTTTTTTATCATTGCTAGGCTTCTTTTAAGTTTCTTTAACTTCTATATAATATTAGTGAAGATCGGATTATTAAAAAAAAATTTTTGAGTATTTTATCCTATTCACTATGTGGCGCTGTTGCATAATGTACTGTACATTTCTTCTTTATTCGATACCTCAGATTCTATGGGTCTGATCCTCACACAGCTTATTCGACCATTCTTGGTTTGTTTTCTCTCCAACCCCTTCCATAATTTTATTACTGAGTCCTTTCGCCAGGGGGCTACAATTTTCTTTATTAGCTTTTATATTGTCTCCAGCTTTTATTTTCGACTGGTTTTCGGTGGATGACGCTTCCCTCGAGCGTTTTCGCTGCCCTCGGTTCTTCTTGGAAGCTTTAACAAGATGTGCAATGTTTCCACAGGTGATGGGAAAAACTGAATGCGAAACCAGTCAACGTGTTGGTCGCTAAGTTTTGCAATTACTGTTTTTAGCTCATCGGTATAACAATCGATTGTAGAATATGGGAATCGATTGTTAGCGTTATTGATAGTTATTTTATATGATGGCGATTGCTATCGATTGTTGAATTTTCAAGAATCGCCCATCAGTAGTCAGGGTAGTTTTTAGTTCCACGTGACTTTGAAAACTAGTATGAAAAGTGAACAACGAAAACAATCAGTAATATTATGAATCAGGATCCATTATTACATGTTTATTTGGTAACAATGAAATTCATATCAACTCCAGAAGAATGATTGTGCGATTAAAATTAAGTCCTATTAAATGAATTCTCAGTATGATCATGACTTTAATAATTAGATGTGACATGAGCATTTACCTGCATCGAAAATCTTTAAGGCTTTGATGCTACCTTTATGGGTAGCTCTCTACAAATTACGTTAAGGGTGTTTGAATCTAAATTACGGAAACATGCCTCTTAGGAATGCCAAGCTATTATTAGAACTTTATCAGTAACTCCCATGAAACAATACCCCCATGCAACAACATGGTCAGAACTCGCACCCGTAATGACGAGATCTAACGAACATTGAGATATATTTTTTCCTTCATTTATTTAGTTCAAACCTGTTCGTATTGTATGCTTGGTTATTAGCTAATCCATTGGGCAATAGTTGCACTGCTGTCACGAAAGATTATTTTCTTTTTATAATAATATAAATAATTTTTCAAAAGTAATTAACTATTTAAATTTCGATAAGGCTAAAATCATATTTTCACAATTTACATTACCGTTTCATTGT
This sequence comes from Maratus michaelseni, assembly GCA_963931845.1. Lineage (NCBI taxonomy): Eukaryota > Metazoa > Arthropoda > Arachnida > Araneae > Salticidae > Maratus > Maratus michaelseni. The sequence continues at coordinate 94,622,598 of OZ007593.1, forward strand.
ACTAATTTCGGTGGATTTTTGTAAATAGTTTTGTAAATAAATATTTCTCTTATTATAAATTAATTGAAGTGTTGTAGTAATATTTTTGCGTCAAGTTATTATTTTTTTTACATTTTTGTGTTAGGTTCTTGGATAGGAAATTAATTTAATTATTTATAATTTTAATTCAAATAAAAATCCTATCTTCCACAGACAGTTTAACTATACAATTAGGCAAAATAAAAAATCTGAAATGTCAGGGGGTACATTCATTTGAAATGTAGCTTTCCCGATTTTAGCTTTTCCCCCTAACACGGTCTATGCTTTCATGCATTATTAATGTTTTATTCATTATATAATAATTCACCGTTTTCTTAAGATATGTACATATATTTCCCATATCTAATATAAAGACGCTTTAGAATGAACAGAAATACTGTTTTAATCATTAATCATGTGACAATGCTTTGAATCTAATATCATAACCAGGGTAAAATTAATCAATGTGGAAATGACTTTTTTATACATTTCTTTTGTTCACAAATTTATTTCCAACTAATTAATACAAATGCAGTCACAGCTAAATTGATTTAGTTTATAACACAATGGACAAACATAGCTTTTGTTCTCTAGACAATTGTCCTATGCGTGCAATGAATAATATTTCAGTTAAATGGGGGTAATGATGAAAAATAAACACTGAACAGCAATTTTAATTTAGAAATAGCTTATAATTATTAAAGAAGATTGTCAGAGCAATATGCCTTTACACTTTAAAATAATTAATTAATCCTTATGTAAAACGCACATTCATGGAAATAAACAGAAATATTTTTAAATATACAGTATACAGATCAATTTTTTTAATGTTAAAGAGCTAAATATAATAAATGCTTAAATTTACATTTAAAAGTATATGTTTTCTTTTTCATTTTTATTCGGATGTAAAATAAATTTTTAAAAACTTTACTTAAATTTAAATCAATACTTATTTTTAGATATAAAATTTTAGTGTTAGCGAAAGGACGTGAACCAAACACAGGGGTTTATTTATTTAGGGGCCCGAAAATAACGAAACATTTGATGCGAAATGTATTATTTGTAATATTAAAATGAAATCAAAATGTACTGAGACAAATAAAATATACTATAATTTACTTTTATTTAAAACCATTTCCAGAATTATGTCAGGCATTTTACATAATACTAAAAAATAGATGGTTAGTGATAATATTTACTGTGTAGCAGTAAGAAATATTCTGTATAAAAATTCAGGATATTTTCCTATATCAGAAGTTTTTCCGAAGGTTCAATGAACATGGTATTCAGCCATAATTACATATTCCTTTCCGTTACTACTGTTAGGATTTGGTGTTAGGGTTTGATAAGTGATGTCCTAACTTAAAGTAAAAATAACTTTCATTATAACTAAAGATTATTTAATCTTTTCAAAACAAATACACAAATAATTAAGGTACAAATAAATAAGGAAAAATACAAGCTACATCCTTGCGTCAGATTAGAAAAGTGAGTCGCTGCAAGCGAAGTCGGGAAAACAGTCCAGAGTGTCAACAACTTATCTTGTTGCCACAAACGTGAAAGTAAAAAGTTCTAGAAAACAGCTGTTGCCACTAACACAAATTTTATCTTTTCCTTGCCATCTGGTGGAGGATAATGGAAAGTTCACCACAGTACTCCCCCCCAAGTGCCTGAGGCACTGAGTTCAGAGGTACCGTGTGTTGAATCGGACACGACGACCAGAACGAGTTATCACAAGAGTCTTTTGAAGTGGATCTGTCTTCACTGGGTCAGGTCGGGAAGTTGAGGCATTAGCTTGTGAAGATTGTTCGGTACAGTGTTGTGGTATAGGCAACTGCTGGGTAGTTGGGGTGGTGGAGAAATCAGAAGTTTCTAAGAAGGCGGGTTTCAGTCTATCAATACTGATAACAGTTTGTCTGCCATTCATGTTGATAGTGGAAGTCTTGTCGCCTCTTTGCATTACACTGAATGGACCATCATAAGGACTTTGAAGTGACTTCTTTACAGCATCATGCCTCACAAACACATGAGTGCATGTTTTGAGGGACGGGTGAACAAAAACAGCGGGCTTGGCATGTGCAGAAGTTGGAGTAGGTTTTAATGAGTTCATGGTGTCTCGCAATGTTTGTAAAAAGTCATGAGGTTGGATATCAATTTGTGGGTGGTCGATCATTTCACATGGGAGACACATGCACCATGAACGAGCTCAGCACTGGTGCAGTCGAGGTCTGCTTTGAATGAAGATCTAAGTCCAAGCAAGACAATAGGGAGTGATTCAGTCCATTTAGATTCATGGCATCGAAGTGCTTGTTTTAGGGAACGATGGAATCGCTCAACTAAACCGTTGCTTTTTGGGTAGTATGTTGTTGTGCGGGTCTTCATGATACCCAACATCTTATTAAGGATGGAGAATAGGTTGCTTTCAAATTGTCTGCCCTGGTCTGAAGTTATGAGGGTAGGGATTCCAAATCGTGAAATCCAATTTGCAACAAAGGCTTTTGCAACAGTTTCTGCATATATGTCAGCAATAGGAATTGCTTCAGGCCAGCGTGTAAAGCGATCTATGCAGGTGAGTAAGTACTGGAAACCATCTGATGGTATTAGAGGTCCCACAATGTCGATGTGCACATGATCGAATCTGCGGTGGGGTAGCTGAAAACTTTGGAGAGGGTTGGATGTGTGTCTAGACACTTTTGCCCTTTGACACTTTATACAACACCGAGTCCAAGTGTTGATATCTTTTGACATAGACGGCCAAACAAATCTAGATTGGATGAGTTTTTTGGATGCTCTAGTGCCTGGGTGTGATAAGTGATGCAGGGATGCAAAAATACTTTTGCGAAAATCTTTGGGTACATAAGGTCGAATTGTATCACAGCTACTGTCACAGTATATACTTAAGGTTGGAGTCACTGCAACAGGTTTCAAACACAGGGAGATCTTGTCACTCTTTAACAGCTCTTGCAGCTCGACATCATGTTGTTGAGCTTCTGCAATTGTAGCCAAATCAGTTGACTGAACATTGACAGAATTTATTCTTGACAACGTATCTGCTACTACGTTGTCTGAGCCAGGGATATGTCGAATATCCGTGCAAAACTGGGAAATAAAATCCAGCTGCCGGAGTTGACGTGGAGAAATTGCATCAGAGTTTTTAGTAAATGCATGTGTTAAAGGTTTATGGTCAGTAAATATTATGAAATTTCTGCCTTCCAGGTAATGCCGAAAGTGTTTGACAGATAAATAGATAGCGAGAAGTTCTCTATCATATGTGCTATATTTAATTTCTGTTGCACTCAGTTTACGGGAGAAAAATGATAGTGGTTTTGTGCCACTTTGAGTTAAGCAATTTAATGCTGCCCCAACAGCAATGTCAGAAGCGTCAACCATTAAGTGGAGTTCATGATCTGGTGCAGGATAAGCGAGGGTTGTGGCATTGGCTAAGTCCGATTTACACTGAGTGAAAGCAAGAAGTGCCTCGTCAGTCCAAGGGACAGGACGTTTGTCATTTTTCTTACAGTCACGAAGTAAATTGTTAAGAGGTGCTTGTTTCTTAGCTGCCTTTGGCAGAAATCGTTGATAAAAATTTAACATTGCAACAAAACGTTTAATTGTGAAAGTGTTTCCGGTTTTGGGAAATCATTTATTGTAGACACTTTTTCAAGGAGGGGTTGAACTCCCTCTGGCGTCACAAGACAGCCAAGGAACTTTACCGAGGATTGTCCTAGAACGCATATGGTGGGATTAATTTTTAAACCATGTAACTTCAAACGGCTACAAACTTGGTCGAGATGTCTAATATGCTCAGCTTCATTAGCAGAAGCAATCAAAATATCGTCATAATAAGGTATACAAAACTCTAGATCAGATAGTACCTCATTTATAAATCTCTGGAATGTTTGCCCAGCGTTGCGTAGGCCAAAAGCATGTAAACAAACTCAAATAAACCGAATGGTGTTGTGATAGCGGTTTTTTGTATGTCCGATGGGTTTACAGGTATTTGGTGATATGCTTTGGTCAAGTCTATGGTAGAAAAAATAGTTTTGCCGAATAAGAGTTGTGTGCAATCATGAATATGTGGCACTGGGTACCTGTCAGGTACAGTGACAGAATTGAGACGCCGATAATCACCGCACGGGCGCCATTCCCCGTTTTGTTTTTTTACCATATGTAGCGGACTAGCCCATGGGCTTTTTGAGTGTCTAATTATTCCCTGAGACATTAAATACTCAAACTCTTGCCGTGCAGCTCGTAACATATCCGGGGCTAAACGTCTTGGCTTAGAAAACACAGGCGGACCTGTTGTTTCAATATGATAAAATGTTGTCAAATTTGAAGACAATTTGGATGGTGTAGTGTTTATAATTTTTGGATATTTTTTAAGATTTTTTTGAAATGATGAATCGCCAAAAGCAAAAGATATATTAGAAATTTCAGAGCTTAGAGTAGCAGAAGCGGCAGCAGAAGAAATTTGAGTAGTAGCATCAATTAATTTATTGTTCCTAGCATCAACTAATAGATTAAAATGCTTTAAAAAATCAATTCCGATAATTGGTTGACGTACATCTGCAATAATAAATGGCCATGTGAAACTACGGCGTAAATTTAGGTCGAGTGTAAGGCGTTTAATGCCATAAGTTTTTATTATTGTACCGTTTGCGGCATAAAGTACCAAGTCGCTTGATACTGTAGGCTGAGAGGCAGAATTCCTTGGAAGAACGGAAATACCTGCTCCAGTATCAATTAAATAATTCAAATTTGTTTTAGTAATGGCCAGGAGAATACGCTGCAGATGGTGATCACGATCCTGGCTTTCCGGCGATCGCCAATTTAGTTTTCCGCTTGTCGGAAAGAACAGGGTTGTGTACATTTTCGAGCATTCTTGCCAAAATTGGTATGATAAAAACATTTGCCATCACTCGGTTCCTTGTATTGGTGAAAACGATCACGGGATTTACTTCGTCTTCGGAAATGATTGTTTCGTACTCTTTCATGTGTGGTGTCCCGTTTGTTTACAAGATGTGTCAGCTCACTCACTTGTTTTGATAACTGCGCGATTTGCAACTCTAAACTGTTTGAGGATTCCGGTTTGACTGAACTTGTAGCATTTATCGCTGGAGTAAAAGTGAACTCATGAATTTTATCAGCAATTGGTGCTAACTGGGTGAGGTCCTGATTAAGAGCAGCAAGGATGAACTGAGTATTATTCGGAAGTCTCCCTAGCCATAAAGATTTAAGTAGCGGCTCGCCAACAGATGTGCCTGCTAAGGCGCGCTTGCGTGTAATTAATTGAGAAGGGCGTTGATCGCCAAGTTCGAGACCTTGAAGTAGAGTGCGGATTCTCGATGCTTCGCTTTCGGAATGAGAATCGATTAATCGCTTTTTTAGCTCTGTATATGGATTTACTTGCGGTGGATTAACAATTAAGTCGCTGACAGAAATCAAAACATCTGCATCAATCGATGCCACGACATGATTAAATTTAGTAATTTCAGACTTTATGTTTGCGAAACTAAAATTAGCTTCCAACCTAACAAACCATAAAGTGGGGTTGGATTTCCAAAATGGTGGGGGTTTGACTGTTACGTGGGCTATTTGATTATTTGCAGTAACTGGGTCTGGTGGATCAGACATGATTATGCAGTTTGAAAAATTATGGAAAATAAGAATGAAAACACAGAAATAAAAATTTACAAATTATATATACAAGTTAAAGTTACAAATGTTTGAGTGCATTAACTAGTTGACATACGAAATTTTAGGGATTGTTGATAGTATTTTAATATGTGCTCCAAAAATATTCTAGGGTTATATAAACATGAGTGCAACAAAAATGAATATAAGCAGATTATGGCAATGAAATCGTGCGAAAAAATAACATTTACAAAAAAATACGAATAAATTGAAAAAAGCTTACCGCTACCATGCCAACAAAATCGATTACTGACCACATCCTGGTAAATTATAAGATCACATACACCGTTTACTTGATCCGTGTGAGATTCGGCGTTATCAGGACAAAATCAAACACATTTTGGCGAAAATATAAATCTCCTTGCATCACCCAGGTAATAAGACGATGTATTCTTGCAAAATTGCATGCTTCAGTACGAAATCATATCGCGATGTAAAGCGATTTCTCGATCAGCTATGCATCTTCTCGATCCAATGCGTGTTCAAAACACGAGGGTCACCAGTGTTAGGATTTGGTGTTACGGTTTGATAAGTGATGTCCTAACTTAAAGTAAAAATAACTTTCATTATAACTAAAAATTATTTAATCTTTTCAAAAGAAATACACAATTAATTAAGGTACAAATAAATAAGGAAAAATACAAGCTACATCCTTGCGTCAGATTAGAAGTCAGATGAGTCGCTGCAAGCGAAGTCGGGAAAACAGTCCAGAGTGTCAACAACTTATCTTGTTGCCACAAACGTGAAGGTAAAAAGTTCTTGAAAACACCTGTTGCCACTAACACAAATTTTATCTTTTCCTTGCAATCTGGTGGAGGATAATGGAAAGTTCACCACACTACAAACAATTTGTAGAAGGGTCATTGAGAAATATTTTTTAAAAAATTGTGAGCATGTGGATTTTTTTTTCATAAGTTCTTTTTACTGAATGTAAATTTTGGATATGATATTGCATGTACTAGATATTTAAAAACCTTCACCTATTTCACTATATGCTTCTCAGATTTGATCGTTGTGTTAAGAACATAAGACGTATAAATTTTTACTTTATAACCATATAATTTGATATCTTTAACCTAAATGTTACTTGAGATTAATAGTAAATAGCTGTTAATATATATAAATAAAGAATCATAATAATATATATATGTAAACAATACTAATATATATAAATAAAGAATCATAATAATATATATATGTAAACAATACTAATACAGTAAAACCTCCATAACGGACACTCCCGAATAGCGGGCGCCTCTATTTAGCGGACACTTTTGTGATCCCCAAAACTTGTATATTTGTACATTTTTAATTCTCAATAGCGGACATCTCCAAATAGCGGACAAATTATGTGCTCCCGAGGTGTCCGTTATTCAGAGGTTTTACTGTATATATAAATAAAGAATAATTAATATAGGAGGAGGGACATAATTTATGAAGATCAAGTCCCTCTTCCCCTTATGTCCTAAGGCGTAACTGGCTTGTATAACAACATTTGGATAACAAATGTTTATTTTAAAATGACTTTGAATACAATGCAATATAAAGAACTTTCAGTGAAAACATCATGGCTTTCCTCAATGTTATTAAATTTTTTTCCCTCATATGTCAATATATATATATATATATATATATATATATATATATATAAATATATTTATTTATTTCTTCAAAGATTCTCAATGCAAACTGTTTTTTAAAATTCATATAGGTTAATAAAGAGGGGAAGGATGACTAAATACTGAACTCAAAACTGGGTCAGGGGGAAGGTGAAACCAAAATATCTAAAGGGCCAAAAAGGAATGAACACTCGTGGAAATGTTGCCATTTCTATTTCCAACATAAATTTTCATTTTACGTATTGTAATAGTAACTTTCCTTTCCATGTAGATGCTTGCTAGTGTCTGAGGAGGGTCTGCGGATCCCAGTCGCATTTAGAGACTTCAAGGAGCTGTCTATCCTATCTCTCATTACTAAAGTTTCTGCTATCCACAGTATACAATTTTTCATTTATCTAGTATACTATATATTATATATCATTATCTAGTACGCATTTCTGCCTTAGCGTGGAGGGACCCCTGCCAGTGCGGCTTTTTCCAGTACTTTGCGGTATTTCGTAATCCCCCTCCTAGCTCGATCGCAATTTTGTGTCCTTTATTTACCTCTTCTTCACCCGCTCCCCGGCTCCATTTCTGTTTTTATGCTAAATGATATCTTTCTTGAGTTATTACTATTTTTCGCTTTAGATAGTATCTCTGTACCTATGATACATATAAGCACAAAATTTATATCGATGGTATCGTCTAACTCTGAACTTTTGGTTTAAGCTTTATTCTGGTGTCGTAGTACCTTTAGTTTCTGTGCTATGAAGTTTTAAAACTTGAGCTTTTTCTTTTTAGAATGTTTTTTGGCATTTTCAACCCCGTCCAGTGGCCCTTAAAATATTTTCAGTTTTTTGCCCCCATGGGCCACTGATACATCTCCCCTATTAATCTTGAAACTTTCAGATATTTAGTTAAGATAGAAACAGGCATTGTTTTCCCATTTCTTCTCCGTGTTCCCCGCGCCCACCCCCATGACCCCCTTCACTTTTTTTTATTATTGCTAAGATTTTTTTAATTTTCTTTAAATTCTATATAATTTTAGTAAAGATCGGATCCTTTTAAACGTTATATGAGCATTTTGCCCCATCCACTATGTGGCGTTGCAGCATAGTGGATTTGTGTTTATTCGATATCTCAGTTTCTAGGGTTGCAACACACAACTTGGATCATTCGTATTGATTTGTTTCCACCATCACTACTACCACTATTTTAGTTCTGGTTCTCTTCGCCAGACGGCTGTAATTTTTTGTATTTGCTGCTATATTTTCTTCAGCTCCAATTTTCGACGTGTTTTCGGTGGTTGAAGTTTTCCTTGAACATTTTGGAAACCCTTCGCTCTGTTTAAACAGTGCTTCAATAAATGATGTGATTAATGCAAAACAAGTAATTTTTTATGGCAATTGTTGATAAAATCTGATTTGATATTGGATAAGTATAAAAATTGATTGACTGAGACATCGCTATTTTATTGATACTATCTGTAACATCGAGTTGTCCATACTATCGATAATATGGATAAAACTTATCGTTAACGCCCATCCCTAGCCCTGACAGTCGCTTTTTTATCCCTCATTAATTCCGTGTTATGTGAGATTACAACGTGCGTTACTTTGTTGCCACATCTCAACTTCTCCCATCCTCAATTTCTTTCCATCGGCTAGATTGTCATAAAATAGTGCAATAATACACTCTCAAGCTATTATATCGACTGAACGTCAGCCGGATAAAAGCTCTTATTATAAAAATAAAGTTACATGTGCTTGGAATCTCTTTCGAATCATTAACAAGCAATAATAATTCATTTTCAAAAATTCATACACATATAATCTTACTACTAAACAATAATATAAAACACTAATCTAGTTAATTGAATATTGATTATGCTAAACACCGTATGAGAGTTTTTTAAGCACATATCTCTTCATTTATGTTAAATACGTGGTGTTAAATAATTATTATTTAGAATAATAAATAAATATTAACGAAATTTGCCGTGGAAAGGAAATAAAAATAAATTAGAAATGATCTAATCTTTAAATAATTATTAACCATAAAAATCATTTGGAATTTAAGAATATAAACGAATTTCGTTTAGGGAATTTTTGAATAAAGAAACAAAAGCGGCCATAATACCATACGTTCCTGAGTGATAATTTACAAAAATGAATTCTCCGAGATATGACCCATTATTATGACATAAATATATTTCAATATATAACAATATTCATACGAAATCAAATTTAATATAATTATATCTTACATTAATTATATCTTGATTATGCGATTTATTGTACGATCAAATTATAAACACTTAATTAAAGAAACTTGAAATTCAGAATCTACTATGCATTTTAAAATGATAAAAAACAATTATTTCATTGTTTGAATATTTAAGTTGAACCACAGATAAACATGTAAGGATGTATGATGTGCACACATAAGAAACTTTACTCTAGATTAATATTTTTCATGATTTCGATGGACTGATTAGAAACATTTTCATCACAAGTTTAATATGAGAGCATTGGGCTCATTTTATAAAACACAATTCTTGGAATTGCACATTGTAAGGTTTATTGAAGTGATAACACATTACTTTGATTATTTAAGCCAATTATTATATTGAAATTAGTTTGAGAACATTTTCTAGACAGATACATGTGATTGTTCACTTTGGATCATTAAAAAATAACATATTCAGTGTTGTACACGCACTAATTAGATGAAAACATACAGGAATGTAGAACTTAAAAAGCACATTATCTAGATACTTATGGCAATTCTATTGATTTGACATTTTGCGATTTTCACTCTTGAATTTCAGCAGAGTTTGTAGTTACCATTGTAAAGAATTTTGGAGCAAGATGTTAATTAGAATATAATATGATGAGGCACTTACCACAGCTACAGTGCCTAGAATAATAGTGTGGAAACCGGCTACAAAACAGTACTAAAAAATTTAAAACGATAAATATGCAACGATGCTGAACGATGAGAGGTTGATCGCAGCGACATCTGCTAGAGCTTTTCAACGTAACCATTATATAAGAGTCGAATTGAGAAAGCGTTTTGGCCGGTGGTAAGTATTTTAAATACGTAAATTATATAAAAAAATAAATTCCTTAAAGGAGTTCGTTACTGGCCCATTTATTCCATTTTATGCTCATGTACCTTTACTCTGATATATACGCCAGATTAATAAAAACTTGCTATCAAGGGATAAAATGTGTGTATTTTTTAATTCCCTGACAGTAAAACTGCAAATAGGAAATTTTTTTGCCAAACTTACTCATATAGATTGTAAAAAATAAATGAATGTTGCTTGTTTGCTTTTTTATCTGTATTACAACAGGTTTTACAATGATTTTATGGTTTTGTAACTCCTCAAAATATCTCCAATAACCACGCGAGTGGTTGATTTAAACTTTCTATTTTACATATAAACTAGCAGAATTATCATAATAATGCCAACGGCCATACCATGCTGAAAATACCGGTTCTCGTCCGATCATAATAATCCCAGCCTTTCTTGATCACGTGAAGCCAATAAGGGTGGAAGTTTCAAGACCTGTTCCTGTCGTTGACAGCGCGAGTCATGTAATTGGAATGGAATCAAATGTGCCATTCAAACTACATATGATATTTACTAAATTTTTGCAGTACAATGTTTACGTTGAAAAGAGATAGCAGACGCCGTCGCAATCGCCCTATTATCGTACAGCATCGTTGCATATTCATCCGCTACAATTTTTTAGCACTTTTTAAAGTATTACCAAGGCAACACTAGATACCGGGATTGCTCATTCATTCTCATGACGTGAAAAATATTGACTGGCCGCGACCAGCGATTGGTACAAAGCGACGCGCCTATCGTTTTGTGCCAATTGCTGTATGTCTTTTGTCGCGACCAGCCACCACTTGTAACGTCATGATAATTAATGAGCAAGCCGGGTATCTAGTGTAGCCCTGGCATTACTGGGATAGCCAGTTTCCACACTATGTATTATAGGCGCTGTATCACAGGCACAAAAAATTGCGCAGAATTATTATTTGAAAATATTTGTAAAATTTAAATTTTACCCCATCCGACGCCTGTCTTCGAAAAAATAATCTTCAGTGACTACGCCGACATACGCAAGCTATATTAATTCTAAGAACAGAACCGGTTAATGGCCACTTCGGAATTTCTTGGCGGATTGGCATTTGACAACAATCAACAGATCTTCACATTTTTAAGTAATGAGTACATATTTTTTCGATATAACTGAATTATTTTCGTTAGATATATCATAGGCAGTCTTTGCATCTCAGATACAGAGGAGGATATAAACTCTTAAGTTGGAGGATGTGATGATAATTCTGAATGTATACACATACCTCGTTATTTCAACATAGTTTTCCACGAATTTGAAGATTTCTGGAAATCATGAAATTCATGAATCCTAACCTTGGTGCCGCACATGTGATGGTTTTATTCTACAGGATGTCCCAAAAGTCTCCGTACATCTTCAAAAATTTATTACAAAAAAATAATAGGTCTACAGCAAAAATATTTACAACAGTACATAGAGTAACATAAAAAGTTTTTTTCTACTACCTAATAAATACCTAATACCTACCTGTGAAATAGTATACTTGTACATGATATCCTTTCGTTGCACGAAGAATATCAAGTCAATATTCCAATTCCATCCACGTGAGTTTCAGCATGCTAATATCAACAATAGTTACAACTGTTTGATGAAATCTGAATAAAAGTTAATAGTCTCATGGAATTGAAACAAAAGATCCAAACAGCAGTAGCTACTGTTGATGTTAGCATGAAAAACGTTCTTGGATTGAATTGAAATATCGTCTTGATATTCTTCGTGCTACGAAGGGATCTCATGTTGAAGTTTACTAAGGCTGTAGAAAAAAAACTTTTTTTAAGTTACTCTATGCACTGTTGTAATTATTTTTGCTGTAGGCCTATAATTTTTTTTAAAATAAATTTTTGAAGTTGTACGGAGACTTTGGGGCACCCTATATTTTGTTTCGCAAATTTTTAGAAAAAAAAGGAAAATAAATCAAGAAAACATTACATTTTATTATATTTAAAAAAATATGTATAAGCCATTTAGAGATGAAAATAAAGATTGTTTTGTTTCGTAGTAAAATATACTTTTTATAAAGCATCTTTTGAAAAAAATATAATCCAATATTTATAGAAAAATATGTTATACATATTTAATCATAAAAGTTCTCTTTCGCTTTAATCTGTCAGGCTGAGGTTAAAAATTAAATTCCCTCTTTGAAAATAACGGTATGTTACATCAAAGCTAACCTTTTTGAATCTTACCTTTTAATTGTATTAAGAGGTAAATTTTCTTTGTTTCAAATATTAGGAAATAGAACATTTATTAAATTATTCCGCTTGCGTAATTTACAGAAATGTTGAGTTACGTTTCTTTAATTTTTACCGTGAAATGTCATAAAAAGATTTGAATTAGAAGAGGCTCCGTTAATGAATATAATCCTGTTATATAATGAGTTAATCCTGTTATATAATTTTGTAGAATTTGTTTGTCCATGTAATCTATTTATAAAAGCACGTTTTGTATTTTACAATTTGTTGTTTCAAAAGGTAAAGCCCACATTTCAAGATAATTAGTGATAAAGAATTTGTGCATAACATGCAGGCATTTTCTGAGTTTGATTTAAAAACAATCGACATTTTAACCTGGTATTTATTTATTTATTTATTTTACTTTTGCAAATTTTGAAAACAAAAATTTGAATTTTACATAAACATTTTGGCATCGTTTTAAAAAATATATTTTATGCTGTTCTTATTCTTTCATAAATCTTATATTAAATGATTTTTATTAATAGGATAACATAAGGAAGTAGTGGATGCAAATAGAGGGTTGAAATAGGTGGAATTCTTTCTAAGATGATATGGTATGGATTCGAAATTACATTCAAAAGACATCTTCGAAAGTTCCAGACTATTCTAAATTGTAAAAAAAGGTTTGCATAACAGATTCTGTAACTTTACGGGGAAATGGATACCAGCGGACTGACACACCTTGGGTAAATATGAGAATGAAAATATTCACCCCATGTATTAACCTAATTCATTTATAGATTATCCCTCACGCTTTTCATTGCGAATATGCTCCAGTCGGTTATTGCGGGTGCTATGAAGGAGTTAGATCCCCCTTTTTATTATTACTATTATTTTTATTTTTAAAGGTACCGACTCTTTATTAGATGCATTACTGCGAAAGCTGTACAAACAACAGGACCTGCTCCAATGAGTTAGCCTGTTGGAAACTTTCACATAAGATGTTCACGTTAATGCAACTTAACTGCACAAATAATACCTTGATATAGAGGTTGTACAAGTGATTTTAAATTTGGAGGCAAAAATACTATTTCAATATTGGTGAAAGATTTGGAAATGATATGACTAGATGCATTGTCAATAAATGAAATTATCCTCCTACCCTGTTTTTTCATTTGGGAAGTAATATTTCGAAGCCATTCTTCAAAAACGGATGAATTCATCCAGGCTTTTTTTATGAGATTTTCATGTCACAGGTAGAATCTTAACTTTAACACCATTTCTTTTAAAAGTACGAGGGTTAGTAGCGCTTCCAATTACAACGTGCTTCAATTTTTACCATGTGACACTACATCAAAATAAAACAGTTAGTATTTCTTTCGGCATTTTGCTTCCAAAACAATTTTTTTAATACAAGTGATTTTGTTGGCAATTGATGGAAAAACATTCCTGTTTAATCTGCATTTAATTTGTTTTCAGGCGGATAATCTTTCACAATTTCAGTTAATTTTGCTTTCTAGTCTTCTGCAGCATTACAATCTGCTGAAGCAGATTCCCAACAAAGGGTAAGGGAATTTATATTTTTTCTTGATCTGAAGTATTCTAGTCATCTATTACTTGCATTAAATTCAGAAATTCTCAATTCATTTGCAATATCTTTAGCTTTAGCTTGGAGCATAGGTCCTGAAACTGTAATATTTTTGGAACGACATAGCTTAAAAAACTCCCAAACTGTCAGATTAATTTCTTTATTTGATGTTTTTTTTTAATTTTTCTCCTATCACCACTACAGTTCTCTAACCACAATTTAGTTATTTCTTCCCCATTCTTTGATGTGTTAGACACTGTAGTATTGGAAATTCTATATCTATCAGCTAATGTTCTGTGGTTTTCTACTTTTATAATTAAGTTTAATATTTAATATTTTTATCATTTGAAAGTTCAACTAATTTTCTTTTTGGAGCCATTTATGTTAACAAAATCTTCCGTGTTAAAAGCAATTAAAAATAATATCTTGTACTATCTCTACACTAAGTTTACTGGTTGAAAATTATAAACCTTATGTACTACAACACAGTTCTAGTGTAACTCATCATTATCACAAATAACTTTCTTAACTGGGTTGTTACAATTGTCACAAAGACAACATTGCAACTTGTGGAAATATGTTTGCTTACCAACTAGCACCTGCGGTTATTGAAAGAAGGGAAGGAATGATAAAAGAATAGGAAATAGAAGGAAGAAATCTAGAATCAAAGAATGGGGGGGGCGGTTGAAAAGCCAAATCCACAAGAGCAACAATGTAAGAATAGATAAGCTTTGAATTATTTACCTACGCATATCACTACTAAAAGCATTTCCCAGGTTACTTTTATAAATTCTAGTTAATAAAGAAAAAAAATAGAAAATTTCGTGGAGAGTTACTTTTTTTTATTCATTATTTGTTAACTTTTTGGATGGTCAAGTTATAAAGGGTTTTGATGGGCCTTTTATGATAGTTTTAGTCAAATTCGAATACTTTTCATTGGTCAAGATATACGATAGACAGGTGGTCAGTTAACAAAGGGTTTGTCTTATAGTTTTGTATAGAATAAATTTGGTTTCTGACAACAGAGGTAAACATAGACAGGTGGTCAACTTACAAGGGTGATCAACTTTACAGGTTTCAGTGTTTCAATTTCAAGGCGATCCGAGTATATTTACGCGAGTAAGAGCACGGACAGATGACAGACAGGCAGACAAACAGACAAACCGAATTTATAAACACTTTTCAACTATGTTGGGAAGTGTTAATAAAAAAAGGACTATTAGAGGATTTGAGTGTGACATTTTTTTATTTTATTAAATAAAGGTACTCTGAGAGCTTAAAATCAAATAACATGGAAGAACACTTCTTTTTCTCATAACACGAGCAAACCTTTGATTTGCAATTAGTAACAAATTACAGCTATTTATATTCAAATGTTGGTAACTTTAACACGAAAAAGTGAATTTATCGCTATTGAAATTCGGTGTTTTTTTCGACATATAGGGTTGGAAGGGAAATATTTTTAATGATAATCTGCTTTTAAAATTCCTGAAGCGTTGTGGCAAATATGTTTCCAGATTTTACCCCAACTGCAAGTACAATACACCTTCGTGTTTCAACATATCGTTTTAGTGATATTCTTGAATCTTAAAATATTATCATGATTAAACTTAATTTAATTGTAAAGGAATTTGTAACTGAAACATATAAAATAGTAATTTTTACGTATATCGGGTATATTGGTAAATTATTAAAAAAAAATCTTCTTAGATACAAAACCAAAGTTAAAATTAAAATATATAACTCAAAAATGCATAATACGTTTTGAAAAGAATTTTTTTAAATTTATTTATTTATTTATTTATTTATTTTTGGAGTAAAATATAAATAAAGGAATATTTGACCATGATAAATAATATTATGTTTTTTCGCGGCTTAGATGATTTACAATTTCTTTTATACAACTCTAATAATTATTCTGCTAACATAGTAAGTGTTTTTACTTTACTTTAATCAATCTTTACGTTAGGGAAATTATTTTAATTTTTTAAGGATTATATAAACACCAAAGGAGACTATCGAATGTTTATGTTAAGAGTGGAATGTATTGCTTACACACTTTAGAAAACCCTATTTCAAATTTATTTACAAGATAATTTTGTTGTCATAAAAGGCAAAGGAACTTAATAATTCAGAATGTTCCAGTATCAATATTAACCGTCTCTAAGAATAAAGCACCGCATATGGTTAAACGCAAGGAGTTATAACTTAGCTTAGGTATTAAATATTATGTTGAAAATACCATACAATTAATTTATAAAGGTTACCAAAAAACGATTTTTATCATTGTCTTAATTACGTAAAATTGATTAATAGTGGTAATGAAATAAATTAATTAAAAGATTTTTACGTAAGGTAGGGAGACATTTACTTTTCTTTAGTGTTGAACTGATGTACGAAGATTGTCCGAAAGTGCCTTGATTGTTTATATGAAAATTAGATCTTATATAAAGAAGTCTCAGTATACCTCTAAAAAGAAGCTGAGTGTGTGCTGAGTTATGTTTTTAATGTTATAACCATAGTTGTTTACTATACATTACATTTAATGATGGACGAAAGTTTCCATATTACGGTGTTAAAAATTGTGAACAACAAAATCAAAAAAATCTCTCTATATTTAAACAAGAACGAAAAATCATGCGTCAAGCATAGATTATATAACACTTTCCAACGCTTCCAAAATAATTTTACAAATCATTACCGTTTAATAAGCTGAAAGATAACATCTAAGTAAACAATCTGGAAAACACATAACATATTTAAAAACGTAATTTCAGGAATTTCCAACATGTACAATATTCGGAAAAATGTCCGAATACTTTTATTCTGCCCTGTAACTGATCTATAGATTTGCATATATACTACATAGGATACTAACTTTTAGTTTACTTAGGAAACGCGTAGCACAGTTTAAAATTCTCCTTCTACAGTTTCTGTCAATAAACGGAAATGTGTTCGCGTACTTTTGCGCTGCCCTGTATAAGATCTACAGAATTTATACGCAACAAGTAATAGACAAAATGTGAGTTAAATTTAAAATCGCGCTCCGCAACTTAAAACGTACTTCCAGGAATTATTGTTAACAGACAGTAGAGAATTACTTTGTGTGTTCCCGTAAATGAACGATGACACCTATATACACAATATTCTGTAGTAAGCCTCTTGTAATGCACCTTAGTGATATATATAAATTTAAATGCGTTTAAAATAGTGAAACATTATTTAATTAAACCGCAAAAGACTTTTCTCCATAGACGTAATGTAACGGAATTCTTTTGACTGTCCCTGTAAAGTAACAATAAGTTCTATGCACACCCTATTCCATATTAAGCTTTTTGTAATGCACCTTAGTGATATATATCAATTACAATGTGTTTGAAATTGTGTAACATCAATTAAATAAACCACAAATGATTTTTCCCCATAGACCGTAATGTAACGGAATTCTTTTGAGTATCCCTGTAAAAAATATATACGTGTTACACACTTCAGTTGAAATAGGGAACATGCTACAGATAACGACAACAACATATAAAAATTGCAGGGCAATCCGAGCATATTTACGAGTGTTAGACCACGGACAGACGGCAGACGGCCATACGGCCAAACAAACCGAAGTCATAAACACTTTTCAACAACTAGGTTGGAGTGTTAAAATGGTAAAGATTTGGAAATGTGCCAAACGATTTGGAAATTGACCAATGAAGATCTGCGGAGATCTTGTTGTTGCTGTTGGTTCGGCCCGTTTGCTGGGTTAGCAGCTTTTTATTTCTGTTTATCTGTCTTACCCCGCGCGCAGATCTTCCCGATAGCGTATTCATGATGTAAATAAACGAAATGCGCTGCCACTAAAATTTTGAAAAACATTTCCTTCAATTTAAAGATTACTTTATTAGAGTAGTTCATTTTAATGATTCTTTTATAGAATAAACCAATGTTTCATTTAGAGATTTAATTCATTTAGAGATGAAATTATATTTTTTACTTTGTATACATACGTAATATATAATAATTCATTTATTTAAGATTTTATAAGCTGAGATTCCGCAACTATGCAATTTAGTGTGACTGCATCATTGAGAAAGAGTGAAACTAAACTTTTCTTTCTGATAAAGGTTTCGTTTTGGTTTGTGAAGGGCTTGAGCTGATGAAAGCCGGTTCGCTTTGTTAGTCGCTCTGTTTCGTTTTCTTTTACAAACCCAATTTCTTTATTCATATATAAATATTTCTTTTTTAAGTATATTGTACTAGAAAATAGGGATTGCTACGCGACACCAATCAGTATCGCGAAGCGATTATGCAGGGGATTGGAGAGTGTAGTTAGTAGGGGTGTGAAGCCCCCTAGTATTTTTAAAATTTTAAGTGTATACTTGACCACCTCCATCTATTCTTCCGTAAAATGTGGTATAATTTGACCCAACTTAAACCTATTTCGAATCAGAAAATTTATTTGATATATCCTTAATTACTTAATTTCATGTTTCTACATGGAAATAATAATTTTTCTCCGGTTCGTTACATGTTTAACCTAGGTCAAATTAATCTACATATTACGGAAGAATACTAGGAAGTTGACAAGTATGTAAATTCATGCTAAGTGATAGTTGTCAGTAAAAATTATGTTTCAGAATTTCCAGATGAATTTGGAATTTAGTATATTCTAAAATGTACGCTTATATGATCTAGTGATGCAAATGTGTTAAAAGCATAAAATATAACAAAATTTTGCTGCCTATTATTAAAGCTAATGAAGTTTTATGCAGCGAATTAATCTTGACTTACATCTAAAAAATTATCATTTAAAACAGATATAAATATAAAATTAAATTATAGTCAAAATGATAGATTTTTCTATTTTTGGATGAATTTATACAACTGCAAGCTGGCAATCATTATTGAAAAGTTTACCGTGTATGTAGATTTTGAAAGTAACAGCATATAATTTCACTTAGCAAATATCAGTACAACACACACGCAAAAAGTCATAATTAAGAAGATTTGTATAAAGTTTGTAAAATATGCACTGTAAAAATGTTTAAAATAATTCTTTTAAAAAGCAAAAGATAAATATACAGGGTGTCTCAAAAGTTCTGGACACATTTTTAAATTCAATAAAAGATCAAGATATTGGCGTATGAAAGTGTGGTTTGAACGAGTATACGTCTTATGATCTGGAAATTTGTTTAAGCAATTACAAATATTTGTTCAAAATTTTCTCATAGATGACGCTGCTTCTGGAAAGATATCGAACAGGTAGAATGCCTTTATACATAGCAATGGCGAAAGACGCACAATGTGTATGTACAGTTTTTGTCCAAACTATGGCAACCCACATTCCAGAACTTAACAATACTCGTCCTCCTGACATCAGTTAGACGTGTAATACAATCAACAAACATTAGTTAGGTTATAATAATTATTAACTTCTACGAAAGCATCTATAAGAAATTTCTTTAAATAATCTTTTTATTTGTTTAACAAAATTTGAGATTATAACAAATATTTTCGTCCGAATCGTACTTTCGTACGCCAATGGCTTGATCTTTTATTGCATTTTAAAATGTGTCAAAGACATTTGGGACACCCGGTGTAATATCATGACAGCCGAATGACGCACAAATTCTTCTTTTTAAATTTTAAATACACAGTTTATTGAAATTGAGAGCTGGTATTTACAATATTATTTACATTATGTACACTTTCACTAATATTCATAAAAATTCACCAAACCACATCACTTCTTAAAACAACCAAAATATACTCGGATGCATTTCCGCATCCTACTTACTCCGAACAAAAAACCATTTCTTCTCTCTTCTCTTCACTTCCGTTTACTTTAAAAACAAAAAAAAAGGTTGGAAGGATGTTGGTTGCATGACACCCTCCCGATAAGATTGTGCTACGCAAAGCGAAGCAAAATCTGACCAATAGCAGCTATACAACTATACAGCATAAAATATATATAAAAACACAATTAAAAACTGATGTATAGAAGCCTTGTTATAATATTTATAATGAATATATAAGAAACATATAAAAAAAAACACTAACAATTCAAAACAGATGTATAGAAGCCTTGTTGTAATGAATATATAATAAACATATAAAAAAAAACACTAACAATTCACAACAGATGGAAAGACGACTTGATATAATACTGCATACCAAAATTAAACACAAAAGAAAGTATCATTTAAATAATCTTTATACAGTAACTAGTCGTAACAGACTATCTGCATTTTTTAATTTTGCACCTGGGCAATGAGAAATATTTATGTTATATCTTTGTAGAGATAAGGCCCATCTTTGTAATTTTGCAGACTGAGGTGCAGATTTCTGAAGATATATTAAGGGATTGTGATCAAATATTAGTTCAATTTCCGCACCAAACACATAAACTTCAAATTTTTTTAATGCCCACACTACCGCATAAGCTTCACGCTCAATAGTCGACCAGTTTTGTTGCACCTTAGTGAGCTTTTGGCTAGCAAAACTAATAGGACACAAATTTTCTTTCTCATCTCTTTGCGATAGACAAGCACCAACTCCATAAGAACTTGCATCACTCTGAATAGTGTAAGGCTTTTTAGGATCTGGTGTATACAGCTTAGGAGCTTCACACAATAAATGTTTTAAAGTTTGGAAAGCCTCTTCTTTAATCTCAGACCACGGAATGATTTCTGGGATTTTCATTTTTGTCAAGTCGGTTAAAGGCTTGGCGATTTCAGCATAATTTCGTATGTAGTCACGATAATAATTAAATAAACCCAATACACTTCTGAGAGCTGTTTTGGTTTTAGGCGATTCTATTATGTCAATAACACGTAACTTCTCCGGATCGGGCTCAGGTCTACCTCCTCCTATGACATGACCTAGATACTTGATCTGTGCCTTTGCAAAAACACATTTTTTAACGTTCACCGTGAATTTCAGTTCAGTTAATTTGGATAAAGCAGCGTCAAGATATTTCAGATGATTTTCCCAGTCATTTGAAAAAATAGCAATATCATCCAGATATGATCGACTGTACTTACGATGTTCATCCAGAGCATTGTTGATCGATTTCTGGAATGTGGCAGCCGCATTGCGCAATCCGAAAGGCATGACTTTCCATCGGTATTGAGCACGATGGGTTTTAAAAGAAGTAAGATCTCGACTCTTTTTTTCTAGAGGAATTTCCCAATACCCTTTTAATACATCTAAACATGTAATTATGTTAGCACTTCCTATTTGATTAATTAATTCAGTTGCATTTTCCATAGGGTAATCAAAAGGTTTTGTCACTGTGTTCAATTGACGAAAATCTATACATTACCGTCCTTCTTTGCGACACACACGACCGGATAAGCTATTTCAGCTTCACTTTTTTCTATTAGTCCTAGATGCTCTAACTCTTCTATTTGTTTGTCCACTTCATTTTTTAGTGATTCCGGAATTTTATAAATATATGGTTTCTTTCTTTCCGCACCTGGTAATAAACGAATTTTGTCTGCTCCAACGTTGGCAACTTGAATTTTGCCTGAGAATAATGGTGCATGTTTTTGTAAAAGTTTACTTAACTCGAATTGTTTATCAACCTCCAGATGACTAAGGTCTACTTCTATGTTATTTTCATTCGAAGTAATAGCTTTAATTGGTGTTGGGTGAATTTCACCAAATTCTACATCGTCTTAAAAAATGACCCAACAGTCTGTACTCTGACATTAAATTTCCTTATTTTATTCGCATGAAATTGTCTGATACCCCCATCGGGTAATTTCACTTTATACGAATGTGGTTTTACTCTGTCAAGTAGTTCTCCGGGTCCTGATCATCTAGCATATAATTTATTGGTAGAATCAGGGATAAGTAAATATACTAAATCACCTTTTTCAAATTCCTTCATTCTACTTCGACGATTGAAATAGCGAGTGTAATTTTCTTGTTTCTCTGCAGCAGTTAGAGAAGCAATGTCAGCGGCTCTTTCCAAATTTATTTTTAATTCTTGTAAATAGTCTACTGCTGAATTACTAAGATTCAATGGTAAGGGGATTTCACCTGACCATGATGACTTTAGTACTGCCAAGGGACCTCTAGCTTCCCGACCATACATGAGCTTAAACGGTGATACTCCAGTTGTGGAATTTGGCACTTCACGGTAGGCAAAAAGCAGAAAAGGAATATGTTTATCTCAATTAATAGGATCCGTACGAATTACATGATGTAGCATTTGTTTGTAGCATTCGAAGCGGGGTATGATGGAGTTGAAAAGCGAGGACATGCCCCTAACCGGTTCTTAAATTCTTTAGTCAGTTCAGATTTAAAATTAGTGGCCTGGTCTGAACAGATAACTTCAGCAATTCCGGTGCGCATAAAAATATCTAATAAAGCATCACACGCCGTTTTCGCAAAGAGACTCCGTAATGGTACTACTTCCGGCCATTTAGAATTTTGATCAATTAAGGTAAGACAATATTTATGCTTCCTCCCTGACGGCCGAATAATTTCACCTATACTATCAATATTTACAGTATGAAATGGATATGGTGCGTGGACAACAGGTGTTATCGGCATTTTATCTGTTTGTTTCTCAGGGCTTTTTAACTGACAGTTCTTACATTTTCTACAATAATTTTCCACATCTCTTGAAATATTCGGCCAATAAAAAGATAATTTAATTCTTTCTTTAGTTTTTCGCATCCCTAAGTGGTTTCCAAAAATTGAATCATGAGCTAATTCTAACACTTTATTTCTATAACTTTCCGGTAACACGAGCTGATATATTTTATCACCACAAATAGTTTCTTTATGATACAACAAATTACCCCGTATCAAAAAATTATTTTTTCCTAATCTAGCGTCCTTAAATTCATTCTTTAAAGTTGCGCAATCTTTTTGTTCTTTACAAAACTTGTTAAACTCTGAAAATTCATCATTTCGATCATTTTGTTTATTCTCTGAAGAAAAAAAACAAACATTTAATTCCTCTTTCGCCAGTAGGGCGTCGGAGCTATTTTTAGCTTCGTGACCTTCGAACTCCTGCAATTGACTATTACACAACTCTTCATTTTGAAGTTCAATCAAAGCATTATACACGTCTGGAGTTATTAAAGAGGGGGCATTTAAGTTTTCAGTGAAAGCAAAAAGCGTATTTAAAGTGACATAAATTCCAGCGGGTTCCACTGTTAGGTAATTTATAACGGATGGGTATAGTAGCCAAATTTGCTTGTACTTTTTCTTTGAAAGCGGATTGTAACAAAATACTACCTTTAGCTTCGATTTTCAGATTAGGAATTAATGAGGTATTTAAAATACTTATTTGGGTACCGGAATCCAGAGTAGCTTCTACTTTTCCTTCTACATAAATAATGATTTTTTTTAAAGGAAAAATAGTAACTTTGTTTAATTGATCATTCATGTGTAAATGCATGGAACTAACATTAGTGACTACTGCATTATTATTTTTATTTGGATTCAATTTATTTGTATCTTGTTGCATTTTCGGTTTTCTCTGACCCTGATCATCATTTTGAGTATAAGATTTATCATACTTATTTCTTCTGTTTGGGCAAAATTTTGCTAGGTGTGATGGGGAATTACAAATGTATGTTAGATTTTGAGAAGTGTCTGTTCTCATACGTAACTTGATTTTTTCTTAGTTGTGGGGGAACATATTTAGTATTTTCGTTATTCACTTCACGATAAATAGGTCGTTTCTCAAATTTTGTTTCCTCAAAAGACCTGCCTTTTGCGGTAAAATAAATGTCACAGTCTTTCGATAACTGATCGGGCAAAAGTAAACTTTCTCCTTGTTTGACTGCAATGTGAGTTGCTAGCTCATTATCTAAAGTTTCAAAAATTTTATCAGATATTATTAAATTAATAAGTGAGTCGAAATCTTTAACATTTCGAATTCTACAATAATTTAACAAACAAGATCTTAATCGGGAACCGAACTGTTGATGGGTTTCACCAGGTAATCTTTTAGCGTTTCTAAAATTTTGTAAACAGGTAAATAGGGACGGTTCATATTCTTTCAAAATTAAAGATTTAATTTTATCATAATCGGCTAATTCTTCATCATCATTATAAACAAGAACATTTCCTGCTTTCTCACCTACTAATTTTAGTAAAATTTCCGATTTATATTCCATAGGAACATTTTTGTGCTTAAACGCTCTTTCTAAAGAATCAAAAAAGAGATTCCAGGTTTCATTTTTCTTGGGCACTGGAATTACCAAAATTTGAACTGCTTTAATTAATTTATCTAGTGATAATGACGTACTATTTTCCCCTTCGTTATGGGTTAAATTCTCGCTTCTCATTTGTTTTTGTAAACGCAATCTATTAACTTCCTCGCCATTTTTTCTTTCTGAAACCGTAGTCGATAAAAATTCAGTCACGAAATCTTTATCCTTTAAGTATACTTTAGATTTCAATAAAATATCTTTTAATTCGGGTACTCTCTTACTCGCATCAGCTTCTTCGCCTATTTCTTCCAGAACAATAAGTAAATCCGCTTTAGTTACGTTTTTAAACATCTTCGAATAAAGTTAACAGTTGTTATCTTACTACACAATTAAATGATAAATAAATAGCTCACCTCTATTCTGTAATCCAAACACTGCGATTCAATACATACTTTATTATTTTAAATCGTCGAAATAACTCTTGTTCTCGTTATGAGAGCGGGCTGTAATATCATGACAGCCGAATGACGCACAAATTCTTCTTTTTAAATTTTACATACACAGTTTATTGAAAATGAGAGCTGGTATTTACAATATTATTTACATTATGTACACTTTCACTAATATTCATAAAAATTCACCAAACCACATCACTTCTTAAAACAACCAAAATATACTCGAATGCATTTCCGCATCCTACTTACTCCGAACAAAAAACCATTTCTTCTCTCTTCTCTTCACTTCCGTTTACTTTAAAAACAAAAAAAAGAGGTTGGAATATACTATTTTGAAATTTAAGGAAATATGATAAAATTAAGAATATTTTAGTTTAACAGCAATGTTTATTACGTTAAGAAAAAATATATTTCTTAGAAATACTTTGCGTATATCTATTATAAATAGATATACGTAATTACATATATTATACGGATATTATACGTAATATATACTACGTATATTATACGTAATATATACTACGTATATTATACGTAATATATACTACGTATATTATACATAATATATACTACGTATATTATACGTAGTATATGTACGTATATTAATACGTAATACTCCCTTAAGTTTTAAATACATGCTAATTAGAAATTCTTCAAAATATTTAATGAAAAACTACACGATATTTTAAAATTTTAATTTAGTTTTGAATAGAAATGAAACTTTACTAAAATATAAAGTAATTTAATTGTTCAAATTAAGTTCGAAAAAATTAATTTTCTAATTTATGTTTCTTTTTCTTTCTTTCTTTCTTTCTTTTTTTATTTTTTCAAACGAATTTTAGTTAAAAATTAAATTATTTTCAAAACTAACGAATAAATTTCCAGGCAAAGATACATTTCAATTAGTTTTTCAGTTATAACTTTTTATGTAATGTTCTTGCTTAGTAATTAAATTAATAATTTAAAGAATCAAAAGCCTTTCTTAGGCTAATAGATGATTGCAGGAAAAATGTTAATTAGATTATTTTTCATGAATTGAAGTTTCTATAATTCAACAATATTTAACTTTAATGAAGAAGTGTATTTTTATATGATAATAATAATAATACGATGCATACAAAGTAAGATGTATTACTTTGATAGAACGCTTTTTTTAATCAGAAATAGTTGAGTGCATAATTAAATTTTCAAAAGATTTAATTAATGAAAAAGCTTCCTTTAATGAAGTGTATTTTTATAAATTAAATTATCCTTTGTAATCAAATTAAACTTCTTAACAAAATACATTTAATTTAAAACTGAACGAACATGAACTTATGATATAGATGTGTTTTAATTTTTAAGCATAAAATACAATGTATTATACCTTTCAGAGAAAAAAAAAACTTTTTAACACTTTTACATATGATTATTGATCTGAAGTAATATAAAAAAAATAAATAGTTTGTTAGCTAACTAACTCTGTCAAGATCATGGTTCGTCCTGTACACCTGTTCAGTCACATCCAATTTGGTTAATAATGAATTAAATACGAGAGCAATCGCATGAAGAAATTCAGATTGTTTTAAAATGTCAGCGACCCGAAAATTTCAAACTGCTATATCTCAGCCAATGTTTAAGATAAAGCGGAAATAAAATACTTTTTAAGTTTATATTTTTTTGGAACTGTTTAAGCTTAAATACTCAAAAATGTCTATATGGCCGTAATTTTGAAACAAGACAGAGGATGAAGTTGGCCAACGACTGCGATCGAAACCTTTGTATACTCTCTACAGAAGCGCAGCCACATTAAAATATGTTCATAAATACGAGAGTTACAGTATAACAAAAATTAAATTGTTTGAAAATGTCAGGCATCCTAGAATTTCAAACTACTATCTCTAAGCCATGTTTTAAGATAACAGGCCCAGAATCCTTGTATGAAGATCTGACTTTTAACGAAAACAATTTGTTTCAATTTATAGGTTTTGTACATCATTTTGAATTTTTAAAAATTTTAATTCTTTTAAATGGCCGTCATTTTTTATAAGATGGCGGATGAAGTTGGCCAACGAACTCGATCGAGATCTTGGTATGTCCTATACACACACTCAGTCACATCCAAATCGGCTCATAAATGGCAGAGTTACAGCATAACAAATACCAGATTGTTTCACAACGAAATAATATTAATTTAAATGTCATTGCTGTTAATTTACCACGTGTGTCTAAATACCAATATTATGGTTTGAGAAACTGATTAATACACTCTAAAAACTAATGTGAAACATTTCCTAAAATTAGTGGCAAAAAAAAAAACTCTGGTTTTGTAAATGATTTTTTTTAATCTCGAAAACTTATCGGTTTCTGAGGTTTCTAAAGATGCATAACTCTTTTCGGATTCATGGGTAACTCTGAATGGATTATTGTATGTTTTCGGACGTGGTTATAATACATTTTGGTAGATTAAGCACCCATTGACTTTTTTTTACAGTGCATTATAAATGGTTTAAGAGATACTCGCCATAGCCTCTGTTTTAAATAACTTTCTATACAGAGCATTTGTATTGCCGTTAGAATTATTGCCAAGAAAAATGACACTGTATACAGCTGGCTACATATATATTTCATTTTCTTCAAACATTCCCGTTAATACTTTATTACTTAAATTATGATCGTATCGATTGTCTTGTCAATGTTATAAAATATTTACTAATCAACTTGCGGGTTTGTAATTTTTCGTTGACTAGGATTGAAAAATTCAATTTAGAAATTTAAGATTATTGTATATTAATGGAAAATGTACAAGAAAAATGTATAATTATAAAAATAAACATGGTGTGAGAAAAGGTATGAAATTTAAAATTAACTATTAAAATGTATATTCACAAAACATTTATAAAACACAATAATAAAGTTAAGGAAAAGGAAACCATCGCAAATTGCATTAATGCAACAATGGACACTCATTGATAGAGCAGAATTCGCCTTAGTTAAAATTAATTGTCATAATATTGAATATTTTTACAAATTCTCATAGAACTAAATATTTTAATAGCTTATCAAACATATAGTTTTGAATAAAAGTGTAAGAGAGCAAGACAAGTACAAATACTATAAGCATGTTATAAAATATTCAAACAAAGCATATTAAATAGTCATGAACATGTAAAATTGAACGAAAGAAATCTTAAAACCATACATTCATCACTCTTTCCGCATTAATCCGAAAAAGCATGGGCTGCTACTTCGTCAAATTCCACAAAATAATAATCCTGTGTATCACTATAGCATATACATAATACTACATATTGCTGTTCTATCTTCTTTCTTTTTGTAACTGTACTATTGGTTAATCACACATAATCAAATTCGGTGCAACTTGGTTTATTTATAAAGTGTAATTTGGCTTAATAGATTGGATTTTGTAACAGACGTTTAATGTTATTCATTTAAATCGTATTGTTGCTAACAGTGTTGATAACTGATGCCAACCTTGCCTGAGGACCCTATTATGACACATTAAGCAACCTGATTTTGTTTGCACATAAACTTATCTTCCGTAATGGGACTGCACACCAATTGACGTGTTTTGGCGTAAATGGTTTGTGTATACATGAGTATTGTTTCTGTAGCCATTTAATGATAACCACATTCACTTAAAATTTTGTTTTTACTACTGATTAAATTTATTGCCAGCAATTGGCATGCAATTTGATTTTCTCGCAGACGCCAATTGCTATTAAATGTTTTCACTTTACTCCCCATTTTCTATATTGTTCAGAAGTTGTGTTCAGAAGTTGAGCGTAGTTTTTCAGTTTAGGTCTATTGTTAGGCCTCCTTGTCTAGACAGAACTTGTTCAGCAGTGAGGTTTAGCACTTTGGCAGGCCTCCTTGTTTCTACTGATTATTTTCAGTAGTTTTAATAATACATAAAGCTCCGTTTCCAGCATTTATAAAAACTTTCTAGTGATCCATTTTCAAATTTGATTATATGCGCCAGCAAGCTGATGAATCAATATGGTAAATGTCTAGTTCTCATTTGTTTACATATAGTATTTTCCATTTCCCAACGCACAAATACGGCGTAGTGCGGTGCCACGTACGCCAGTGTAATTTATATATATAACATATTTTTGATAACTACCAATTCTTAAATTTATTCAAAATTTCCATAATTATTTTTTTTCCATTAAAAGTGTAGTCATTCTTTTTCCCTTTTGAATAAATCTATATTTTCTACGCGTCAGTATTTTATTTTTATTTTAGCATTACACGCCAGTAAATTTTCCTTTTCGACGTTCGTAATTTTATTTGAATTCTGAACGTTTTATTTGGCTTCGAATATGCTAGAATGTTCTTTCTTTCCGCGTTTCGGGAACCATTTTACTCTATTTTGTGTGATGAGTATTTTAATAAAAAAGATTGACTGTTGATTTCTTTTTAGAATTTCGTCGTAAAGATGTATTTTATTAAATGCCGTGCTGACTAATTTGAGAATGCTAGATTTGATTTTGTGTGACGAGTATAAAAATATTTGAACTCAAACTGTTTGATTTTTTTTCTCATGGAAACACTCAGGAATTTGTGACGATTGCCACTACTGTTTTCATTTCGCTCGGTTCCTCGATGGTTTGACAACACTTTTATTAATTGTGGTAGGCAATTTAATTGACTGCACGCTCCCGTTTTTGCTTATGCGGTGCACATTGGTATGACTGCAAGTTAATGTTTTTCATCGCTAATGTTATTGAATATGTGATCATTTGGAATGTATTGTCATTAATGCATTAGTAGTATAAAACTTTTCATGGCTGTTCACCGAAAGCAAAGAAATTCTGAGAACACGATTTGTGTACAGTACTTAATGGATTCTCGTCATATACATCTTACATGTATATACAAATACATATATAAATAGATATATAATATTAGACAAAAAGAACGACGCGTGACTAGAGCCGTGCTAAAATAAATGTTTTGGAAAACTTACTACATAGAAACTCTTATTAGCTACAACCTGTGATGACAGCATGTTTGTTCAGGCATGTTTGTTATATTAAGCGTGGAAAATTTAAAAACATCGGTTATTAGGCAAAATTGTTTGTAAAAGTAATCGTCTAGATTCAATTATTTAAACAAAATGTAATCTTATAATGAAAAAAGTATTTATATATATATATACCCCTTATATGAAAATACTTTTGAAAAGTTAGTACTACATTCTAGAAACTAACAGTTTAGAAATATATATATTGAACAAAGTATAATTCTTAGAAACAAGAAGTATTTGCTTTTGTGTTTAAATTCTTCCCGAAACTAAAGAAAAAAAATCAGGATAAAAGGTTTTAGTCTAAGAAACAGTTTACTTTTTAGTAACATTTATCACAAGGATAAAAAATCTTTCAGGCATTAGAAATTTAATGACCATATATTTGTTTCTTTCATTCAATATTGCCATGAAAAAGAATAAAAAAATACTAAAGAAAAGAAAAACATTTTGCTAAAACTCATATTTAAACTATTTTCAAGGTCAAGCTCATTTAACTCTCGATATAAAAAAAAAGAAATCTAAAAGCTTTTGGCAGACATTTTACAGGATAAATGTGTAATCTTAAATATTTACATTATCTATATATGTATACAAAAGTTTTGCAACATTAAAATGTATACATCTAACATTTATATGAAGTTCCAGGGGAGAATTTGTAGTCCTATACATTTGCAATATCTGTAAATAAAATTTGATTTTAGAAAATTACAAACTTGTATTAATACATTAAAAATGCAAGAAACACTATAAACTATTTAGACAAAATCATCTGTAAACCTAAAGGGAGCATCACTTTTATCTCATTCGTTGTGAAGTTTCATAACTTAAACGTACCAAAAAGTAATTCACAAAGATTAGAAAACATTCTCAGTTTAATTCAGTTCTGAACTTGTTATAACTGTACATACAAATTTAAATGTTAAAAAAATTATTAAATGTTACAAGTTTGAAATAAATTTGTTTAATTACTCAATATTGTTAAATAAATTAGCCTAAGGAATTTTTTTTTTCAAAATTTAAATTTATTTTTTATGCGATATTTTATTATGGTTATACAAATAAATGCGTAAATTCAAAGTATAAAAAATAATACTTTAATGAAATCCACATAAAGTTTCTTGTGCATAACTATGCTTTTGAGTTGTTAAACATATTACTAACTCCATAAAAAGAGTGGCAGTACATGTATATTTCTAATTAATATGTCATATATGTCTATTCTTACAATAGGAGAATATATATAGCAGGGGGATAAGGGCGCAAAATACTTTTTTTGAAACTTTAAATTTTTCTGAGAACTAGAAATCAAATTACGGTAAAAAAGTCTGAAATATACCGTTCTTCCTTATCTTCAATTATTTGTTTTCTTAAAACCCTCTAAGCGTGTGGAACGTAATATTCCGTTCACTAAGCTCCAGGTTTCACTGTAATATGCAATGTTTAAGATAATATAATTCTATAGATTTAATGAATTTTCAAAACATTGAAGAATGATTAATACTCTCAAGGGTTACATTCATATTTGTAATTAAGTTTTATTTATAATGCTGAAAGAATCATATTTTTTTAACATTTAAAACAAAATACTGAGAAAACAACATTACAATTTTACCCTTTTTCAAAACGCTCAGAGTGTTAAAGAATAAGACTTTTGCAATGTAAATAATAGTATTATGGCTAAAATTTGTGTCGCATTGTACCCAAAGTATGGGTTACAGTTCGACATGACATGGGGTATAGTGAACCATGAATAGTCAAAGATAAATTAGAATATTAATACACATTTAAAAGGCAAAGTACCTTAGCAAGAATCATTAGACATATTTTCGAAAGCACAGGACAAAACAGTTGATTGACTTTACATGCGTAAAATACTGTAAATAATTTTTGTGCAGAATGACTTTATATGCACAAATATATTTTTCATAATTTTATGTTTGGCGCAAAATACGCATGTATGAGGGGGTTAGAATGACATTGGAGTAAGTAAATATTTACGGATTTTCAGAAATGAAAGGTTTTGTGAAACTCGTATTCCTGTTGTATTAAGTGGTCCAAATTGTTTTGACCTCTAGCGACTCCCTAAGAGAACTATAATTTGTTTGACTGTTACACTGAACAGAAATTAATATACGTTAAGTGAAAATGTGGTTATCTAGATTTCTCAAGTTTTTGACTTACTCCAATGTCATTCTAACCCTCTTAAATGTGCGTACATGCGTGTACGAATATGTATGTGTAAGTATATGGAGAGTACCGGAAAATGTTATGTAATCGGTTCTATAACCAATTTAGCCTACTTTAGAAGCGTATTTTAATGTATAATTTAATCCATTTTCCATAGTTTTTTTAATCTCTCATACAGTTGTAATCGCATTACTACGATCATGACGTTGAATTATGCCTTCAATATTACGTTTAAACTCAATATCATATATGAATGACATTTGAAAATTATTTGTATTGCTTTAGTTTATATATGAACAGTCGTATGATTACAGACGTATATTTTAGAAAATAACCGCAAAATATTGTTTCACATTTTAAACAATAATTTTTAAGTTTAAGCAGATAATAGTTTAAAGAACATTCTAGAATGCAACTTACAGTCCGTATTTAAATTACTTTCTATTTTTAAAAATGCCATTAATATGAGATATATCTCCTAATATGATCTCATATACTCATTTTTAGAAGAAAGTATCTTCAAGAAACTGATACAAAAATAAAGTAAGATCGATAGTTCATACAAAATATACAAAAAATAAAAATGATCTAGTGCAATATAGAAATCAAATCAGGTAAATTTGTTCCGAATACAATGGATAATATCGAAGATTTAAGAGCTAAAACATATTTCAAGTAATTTAAATAAAACAATTTATCCAATTTTACTTTTAAAAATATTTTTTAATTAAAACGTATGCAATGTTTTAGCTTTTTTAAAATCTAATTTGTATTTAGTTTAAGTGAATTAAATTTTGTTTCAGTATTTGATGGATTTCATCTGGAAATTATTCAGTTGATTACTCTAAATCAACCTTATACACTCTGTTTTTTTTCATACATTAAGTCAATAAATTCAATCTATTAACTATAAAAAAATAATGATAAAATATTACGCAAATATATAACATCATATAAATAAATAGAAAAAATATATATAATTCATGTTTCTCCGTCATTAAGTCTTTACAACAAAGGAATTTTAAAACATCTCTCTTTAATATTCTGCAGCACTTCTTTTGGATAAAACATTTGTTTTAAGTCTCATTTATCTTAAACTAAAGCTATAAATGATGCATGAAGACCATTATCAAATTCCTTTTCTTTTACTCAACTATCATTAACGTTGATCAAAATTCGAGAGAAGTCAAGTGTATTTGCATTTCACATTACGAGTCAAAAATGTTTTTTTATTTGCTTTTTAAATCAGCATTAAATTAAAACTAGTCGTTGGGGGCCACCGTAATACTTACCCATCATGGATATGCATAATGTAAAATATTAAAATAAAAATGTGTAAACTACTTATAAAATGCATTGCAATTCAAATAAAATCGTGGCTTGATGACGTCATAAACTTTAAAAGCTCGATTACTGAATTGCTTGAAAGAGGTTTTTCTTTATAACCCCAAAAATAATAATCCTATTAACTAGCGGTTTATTGCATCTGCTTAAGCGTCAAATTTCCAATTAAAATATATCTTTAAAGTCAAATTTGGATAAAATACAAGGTCATGAAAAATCGAAGAGTGTGGAAAATAGGATTCCAAATATCTCGGCAACTAATTATCCGATCGATTTCATGCTTTATGCAAAATTTATGTTTTTTTATTGTCTTTTATATTCATTTCTTAAAATAAACAATTTCGAAAAATTTTATATACCTTTTATCAGAACGAATATTTCGAGAGTCCGAGAAAAATAGTTCCGGTTAATCGAGGTTATTGAAAAGAAATAGGCTTCTTCCCATTATTAGATACTAAGGACATACCAAAATGCAAGTCTCTATCTCAATTTTTTCGGGAAATAGAGTGTTTACAGACACACACACAGACACACAGAGACACAGACACACAGACACACAGACGGACGGCAAATTTTTTTTTTTTTATAAAAATATGTTTTTCGGAATATCCAGTGTCTGAAACGTGTAAATCTGTCAAAAAAATTTTTTGATTTTCAAAACAATTACAAGACTTACCCTATACTACGTATGATGGGTAAGTAATAGTGTAAAGAATGCAATCCAAATTAAATGTTAACAGAATTTTTTCTATGGTTTTTATTTTATGAAGAAATATTTTTAAACAAAAATATAAGTATCTCTTCAAAGGATGAATTGTCACTTTCGTGTTTTGGCAACCCTATATTGTTATTCCCAATAAATTCACGGTTATACACTTTTAAAAATTTGCAACAAACTGTCCAGTCATTCTACAGTTTTTACTTTAAAAACAAAAACGGTTGCATAACTGTAATTTAACACTATTCTGACCATAATATGGTCAGAATAGAGTTAAATTATGGTTAAGTAGCCGTCTTCTATAAAAACGGTCGAATGACAGGGCAGTTTGTTGCAAATTTTTAACAGTGTACCGATCTGAACCTAAAAGTTTAATTTTATCTCAGCTCAAAACCCTGTCCAAAACACGAAATGAAAGAAAATTAATTCACATTTTAATGCAAATGTGAAAACTAATTAAATGCATTTATATTTCTAATATACATTTTATTTTTTTGCAGAAAAGTAAACATATATATAGAGGAGATTAGGGTAAAACCGCGTACTCGGGTCAAAACCGGATATCCTGTTTTCTGGCTGATGGGTTTTGCCATGTGGACAGCACCCGTCTAAACTACATCCCTTAGCGTCTCAGTGTGCCATCCACTTTGGAAGTGAGTTAATCTTTGTTTACTTAAGGTGGAAAGAAATTCTACTCAAAAGTTTTAATTTTTCGTTGTATTTCCTGCTCTTCAAATAAATCCAGCCTGACGGATCGATTTAGGCAAGTAAACCATTGTTTTCTATAGCTTTCACATGATATTTCGATTCCAAGTACAAGTATGTGCGTCCAACTATTCAGGAGTTAGCCCATATTTATTTTTGGTAGTCTTTTAAAGGCAATACCGGATACCCATGGCATTGCATTGATTATTGAAATGAATTGTGGCTTCATTCAAGTGATGAAGGATGGATACAATGTTTAGTCTGCAAAGAGTGGGTACATGAGTACTGCAGCACATAGGAGAAGTAAAAGCTGAGAGAAACATTATAGGACAACATTAAAAAGTGCTCGAAAACCTTAAAAAAGGTATTGACCTTAAAAAATGCATATATGTTTTAAAGTTTTGATTCAAAATTTATTGCAATAAAGATTTTGTTACTGGAAGTGTAAAAACTTAATTTCTGTTTAGTACCTGGTTTTACCCTACCATCAAAATTCGGAGCTGTTTCAGTCCGAGGCTAACGAAAAAGACAGGCTACCGCGGTACATTCCACTTATCTTTTTTTACAGACCGCTAGAGTGACGTAATGCTCTTTTCGTACGCATTCATTGGTGCATACGAGCAACACGTGACTCCGGCGGTCTGTAAAAAAAGATATGAGTAAAGCACCGCGGTAGCTTTTCTTTGTCGTTAGCCTCGTTCAGTCAGTTCTAGAAAACACCTCTTCCCAAGTAGAGAAGAATTTACGTGTGGCAGAAAGTGTGATTTTTCAATAACCCACATGTCCCCAAACACTTTTGTGGGGTGTTTAGATTTCCGGACGTAATAGACTTCAACGAAGGGATACCGTAAGATCCCCCGTTTTATCCCACATTCCCTTACTCATTTATATTCAAACATATATTTTTTGAAACTAACAATACTGTCGATATATTTATATTTTGAAGAAACGGGTTACTAACTCAATAGCAAATGTCAAAACCCAACCAGAGCCCGAAAAATACTCCAAACTAACTGGAAAGTTGGGCTGGGTCACTTGTGGGTAAAATCAGGTCATCAGACCTGACGTATACGATTTAAATACGTATCCCATTTAAATCTGATTTTTGTCACTATCGTATACTTTTTCGAGCAGTATAGATGATGATACATTAAAATGTTTGAGGTGTCCCTCTAAAAAAGTTACGAACGACTATCGATACTATTGCCAACGATACGACTAATATGTTAAACATGTAAAGTATTTTGTGTACTTTAACACCATATTAATCCTTTGTGACGATAGATCCCCTTTTTACGAAAATTAAAGTCATTAAAAAACAGACATGCACTAAGACAGACAGAAAAACACATCATTGTCGTATCCTAATGACATTACAATGGTGCTTTTTCCAAAAAAAAAAATCTATAAAAAGATGTGAAAATCGAACCATCCATTCAAGAGTTATGACTGGGAATACATAGAAAAAGTATATTAAGGAATTGTATAATCTTCTTTGTTAAGGAAGTGTTTTAGAAAAAATCATTTGTGTTAGATGTACTAATAAATGTTCGACGAAGATAAATTCTTTTGTAATTATTATTTATATTGATTTTTATTCCTTTTTTTAAATTTTATTAAGTTGATTTTTTAACCCGTTCACGGGCGGTGGTCACAAATGTGACCACTTAATTTTAGTTACAAACTATCAAACGGCACCCAGAATATTTTATAAAAATTTTGCTTTTATAATGAACTTGAAGATAAGCAAGAATTTAGTTTCTAATAAATTCGTTTGTAAATCCTGGTGTCAATCAATCATTTCACCATTTTACGAACAGAAGTTATCCGCGCCTGAAAGGGTTAAATATTGTTCATTTTGTTAGAGGAAAACAAAATTTGTAAATTCGGAATTAAAAAAAATATGCACACAAAACCAAAATATAATGTAGTAATTCTGAACATAGCAACATTTGTATTTCAGAATTGTTAGATAATTAAGTAAAATACAATACGAAATCTCTTTATTGCTTTACCGTTTTTAATATATATCTATTCAGATATATAATATGTGCTAAGATTTATGGATTATTTTCAACTATCAAATATTCTTCAAACTCTCATACAAAAAGATACTTTTTATCTGATAAACATGTTATTTTAAATAAAGGGCGTCTATTGAAAGTTAAAAATACCAAACTATATTGAAAACTAGCTATCCCGCCTGGCGTTGCCCGGGCCCGAGATAATTACAATCTCAGAGAAAGGCGTTAACCCCCTCCCTCCCCATACCCGCAAATATAATGAATAATTTGTTCAAGAGAACCACCGTCACCTACATTAACGCGATCATTAAAAAAAGAATTACATTTTTCTGATAATTAGAACATAACGAAGACGCTACGCTAAAATAGCCGGCAGATGACACCCCTTCCCGACCTCAATTTCAAATCTATATCTTAATTAGTTACCTAAATTTTTGTTCATTAGTAAAAATTGGCAATTATTTCCTTTCATTTTCGCAAACTAAATGGAGGCTTCGGCCCGAGAAACAGATCTCTTTGTAGTTCAGTTTTTAATGAAAGCAGATCCCTGTCTGAAACTTTCTCGGATCGTTTTCACTGGCGCCGGCAGATTTTTCGCAGTTTTTTTGCATAAATAAAAAAAATTACCAACCGAATTTTTCAAAAATCACATATTCAGATACAGAATATTTTTTTTTACATATGCTCAGAAATTTTCAAATTGATATCTCAATTAGTTTTCTTAAAATTCGCTAATTTGGTAAATAATTTCGAATTTGTTCATTTCCGCTTGCAAATCCAACGCGCCAGTTCGTTTCTTTCGCCATTTTGACTTAAAAGATGACATTTTAGAAGCGATGGTTAATGAGAATCTAATTAATATCTAGGCTAATTATCAAAATATTAAAATTCTGAGGCTCAGGTGCACATGGCCAGACCCTGGACTATCCACACCTAAATTTCCAGACTTCTAGGTGGGCTAGATTTTGCTAGCCATCGCCAACAGACACCCACACAGACACACACACACGGACACACACATAGAGCGAAACTTTCTTTTATTAATATAGATATAAAATATTAATATTAATAAATTTGCAATAGAAAGTTTCAAGAATTCTCGCTAAACTATCCGCAGCTCAAGCAAGAACTTAAGAATTGCCAATTTGTAGTGACAAAATTGCCTGTTAGAAGTGTTCTAATTTTTTATTTAATGTTTTTAAAAAAAATCTTATTATCCAAATTTTTATGAGTATTAAAAAAAATGTTTCCTAAGCATGGGTATAATTTTTGTGTGAAAATAATTATATTTAGCTAAAAAAAAAACAGTAATTCATGAAACTCTCGACTTTCATCCAAAGACTTCTAACGAAAAACGTCCCTCTAAAATGTTTGAAATAGATGGTGATGGCGCTCGAGTAGGACAGTTGCATCAGTTCTTCTGCGTTAATGACACTTTCAATTTCGCGTCGGCAGATGGCGCTACGTGTGCACGGTTGTATGTTTGTAACTGCAGAGCAGTGCGACCACTATTTCCTTAGAAATCCTTATTTTTGCATCGCTACTCTGGTTTATTTAATTACTTCTGTGAAGAATCGATGCAACCAACCAGTGAACCAACCAACCCAAGGGAATAAAAGCGTATTTTTAATGAGATTGCTTTGTGCATTTTAATTAATATTTCAGAAAGTAATTAAAATATTAAAATTCTGAAGTAATGTTGCACCAGGAGAGGGTTTGGACTACCTAAATCTAAATTTCCAGCCTTCTAGATGGGCTAAATTTTCCTAGCCATCGCCAACAGACACACACACACACACAGACACACACACAGACACACACACAGAGCGAAACTTTCTTTTATTAGTATAGATTGATATAACTTGGAATTAACCTGCCAACGACCAATGTCACCTCCAATCTTCAGGTGACACGTCTTTAAAAAAGAACGTCTAAGCTTAAATTTTAAGTGAAAATGTACCGTGGTATCTTTTTTCGAAATCTAGAAAAGTTTACCTATTCACAGAAAAAAGTCTCATATCTCTCAGATTTTCTTATATGAGACTATACCCTTCCAAAAATTATTCATACCTCCTCAAAGCAAGAAAATACTTGAGTTAGGAATTGGTGTTTTCTAAAAGAATAAAAATATCAAAAACTTACGTGTCATATTTTTTGTTTTGCCGTAACGTTAAAGATAATTAAACGTTGTATTTATATTTTTTAGATTCCGAATGTTTGATAAATGTTTGTTGCTGTTCTGCGATCTTGAAATTATGTGTCAACAATGGGTGTCATGTACGTTTTCATAAAATATGTTTTTTTTTTACACATTTTTAATGAAAACAGTACAATACAACCTATGAATTTGAAATATATACAAGTATGTTTACTAATGGGCGTTGGAGTGTTGAGTTTTATTTTTCCGTAAAATACATCGTGAATATTGCACTATATGTTTAGATTCTTTAACTATACTTGGAATAGTAAGAAGAGATATATATTATTATAAAGATTCTTCTGTTTTTTTCATAAATCACGCAGTTAAAAAATATTGCATTGATTATGCAAGTTAATTTATCATAAGTAATGGTACAATCAGTAAATAAAGATATTGACTGACTTATAAAGTATATTTTTATAGTTCTCGAATTTTCCACCATTCATTTAAAATTGAAAAGTTTCAAATTATTTCTTCATTTTTGTTTATCTTGAGTACTTTTATTAACAAAAATAAAAACACGTGACCGCCGATCAAAAGACAAAAATTGTAATGTTGTTTTCTCTTTAATTTCTTCAAAATGTTAAAAAAAGATGATTTTTTTTTCAATATTGATGCATAAAATTTAATTACGTATATGAATATGAACCGCGAGAGTGATAATCATTACTCGATGTTTCAAAATTGCATTATATTGCTAGAATTATATTAATTTAAATAATGCTTATATTTCAGTGAAACCATAGTGTACTGATATATCAGTTCACGGCGCCCAGAATGTTAATAACATATTTGTAAAGTA
Source organism: Maratus michaelseni (assembly GCA_963931845.1). NCBI lineage: Eukaryota > Metazoa > Arthropoda > Arachnida > Araneae > Salticidae > Maratus > Maratus michaelseni. The sequence goes on from OZ007593.1 coordinate 94,662,464, forward strand.
ATCCATTAACCTGTAAGACTTTTGAATATAGTATTCGTACTGTATTTATTTTCCAAAGAAGTTGAGTATAAGTAAATTTTTATCCTGTAGGTGATAATTGGCTAATATCTGCTCAAAATTATATTTTTGCACTCCTAATATTCCTTAATATTTCAATTATACATTTCTTGTAATGTTAGAACATTCACATTTATACAGATATTATCTCTTTACTCAACTATTAGGATCCTAGAAAATATTGAAACAATCCGAGTATATTGTCTGTGTCCGCATAATAAATGTCATAATAATAGCGCTAGTATCATATAATAGATAAACATATCATATCCCTTTCCACATAAAATGTTTTTTTTAAACGTTTCCATGTATTTGTTTATGCTATTAAGATACAGTTTATCGCTTTCTCGTGAAAAAGGTAAGAAATATCACACGCAGAAATTTCCCCCGAAGGACTCATAAAATGTGCACTTACAACTGATTGTTTGTACTGATAGATGTTTTAAGGTAGAGACAAAAATCCTAAAGTCTACATAATGTTTTTAAAAGTTATATAACATAATCAAACTTTTACTAGACATTTTGAGGCATTACATATTTATGTATTAATTATAAGTCCTTTATACCATTGGCTATGAAATTTATTAAATAGCTTATTGAATTGTTTTACTATTATCGTAGTGAACATCGTTTGACAAATAATGTTAAATGAATTACTCAAGATGTAAGAAACATGAATGCTTCTTAAATTATCGTTTTTAGATTTTTTTATCAAAAATTATTCCAGTAGAAGCGCCGTTGGTAATTAGCTGATCTATTCACTAAAACATATTGCAGAGGTAAAAATAAATTGAATTTAGGAATCTGTGAAAGTAGTGTTAGAGACTTTATAATTCTAAAATCACTTTTTGATTAGATACTCATATAAGTAAGAAAATTATCGTCTTAGAGAATACCGCTAATTTAAAAATATTTAAAATATTAAGAGGGATTAGTTGTTTGTTTTCAATTTTAGTTCATATTTTCTGTTGAATAATAAGTATCAAATATTAAAATGTCTCATCGAATGGTTGTCTTCCATGGATTAATAGATTGGATTTTCGCTCGTATTATTAAATTAAAAATCATTTTTGTAATAAAATCTATAACAGGTGAAACTAAAAATGCTTCCCAGGAATAAATCCTAGTTTATGAATTTATCGTTAATCTGTTCACTGAAATCTCTTGCAGTTGGTTCAGGCTTAAATCTTTCATTAAACACTGTAAAAACAAGACATATGTTTCTTAATATAAGTAATTTAATGTAACCTTTAATGTAACCACGAAAAGAAATATATATATTAACCTCTTCCAAGTTACACATCGTTCCGCAAAGCGTTATTTTTATTTAGATTCTCACAGAAACTAAATATATCATCAATATATAGTTAAATCTCAGAAACTAATATATATCATCATATATATTATTTCTCCTGTCAACATCCCTTTTTCTAAGAAAATATGAAACGCAGAACAACGAATGAGATACCATATGAAAGGTTTTGAATCGGCTTCTGACATAGTACACTTACATTTTTTTAAAACATGTTTTTCGATTAAAATTTGCTGTTAATTAAAAAATTTAAATCGACATTGATTTCATAAATGAAATGAAAGGTTTTCTGAAATCAGTGTTGCCAAAAAAATAAAATACTGCATTATCATATGACGTCATCCTCTAATGCAATTAAAATATGATAGTTAATTTATTTCTTGCGCGTGCTTTTTGAAATAAATATAGAGCTTTTAATCGGGTTTTTAATTTAATTTTTACGCGTGCGTCACCTATTGTTTATTTGTTTTCTTTGTTTAATCATAGCTGTTTATATGCGTACTGTATCGGAATTGGAGCACCAGTAGATTACGTAATTTAAGGATTAACTTCTAAATATACATTTCATTAGGATTTACAAGGTACTTTTCAGTTAGTAGTCAGTGGTATATGTACATATATAAATATATATATGTATATACATAGATACATATATATATTCAAACATATATGTGCATATATATGTATATGTGTAGGTATATGTGTATATATATGTGTGTGTATATATATACATGCATATATATCACTGGCGTCCGGCTAACAGAAAAGTACCATATACAAAAATTGTAAATATTTATTTTGGAACAGATGCTTTACACTCACGCAGAGATGTTTGGCGACTTTTTGGTTTGCGCGATTTTTAAGTCCGCGCCAAACCAAGAACTTAATACAATGGCTAAGTTGCCATTAAAGGAAAAAATCCCCTAAATTTGGCGACTTTTTTCCTTTTTATAACCAATAAAAAAAAAAAAATGTGCGTGAGTGTATGACATTATAGTCTTTATTTTTTTAATATTTCATTAAGCTGTTAATATGCCAGCGAAGTCTGATGTCACTTAAATGGCTCCTGGACCCCAAAGTTTGAACGCCCCATGTTTAACTTCCCATGGGCTTTCAAAAAGTGGTGTACCAAATATTGATATACGTATTTAAAACTTTTCTTTAACAGTTTTGCAAAATCTGAGGAAATACTTTCGGCACAGATGTCATATATGCACCACATTGGCGCGAATTTCCCCCCGCTAATTTGGCGAAAACTTTGTTTATTTACTTTTGTTTGTTTACTTTGTTTATTTACTTTTTAAACGTTGTGTATTTACTTTATTTCGTATTTTAATTCTATAAATTATTGTTATTATGTATATCCACATTTATTTATATCAAACTATCATTTATTTATATGTATTTCCTTTTTTAAAATAGTAGAAGCTATTTCATTTATCACGTTATTTTACTTTTATATTGAAATAAAATATCACGTGCTATTATTGTATGCTATTTGTAACTAATATTCAAAAACAAAATTTTCGCCAAATCGGCGAGGAAAAAATCGTGCCAATGTGGTGATTATATGACATCTGTGCCATGCTAGCATAAATTCCCCAAACATCTGATTCAGTGTTTAAATTTTTTTATACATTTTTTTTCAGTATAGGGGTCTTGGCAACCTAGAGTAATAACCTTGGCGAGATAAGAAAATTTGGCAAAATATTTTCTGGCAATCTATTCGCACAATCAATCATTATATATATTATTTCATTTGTCAACATCCTTTTTTCTATGCACATACAAAGCATACAACGATGAATGAGGTAGTATTCGAAAAGTTTTTGAACAAGTTTCTGAGAAAGTACAACTGCATTTCGTTAAAACGCGGTGATTGAATTAAAAAAAAATCAGTTAATTAAAAATTAGCGCTAAAACGTACCAAGAAATAATCTCAAAGATTGCAGTGCGAAAAGTTCGCACGGGTCCTCCTGGTATATATATATATATATATATATATATATATATATATATTTATTTATTTATTTCAAAATTTAAAGTTCTATACACTGCTGAATTTTTTGTATAAAAAATTCCTTCTATTAATATTCCATTTAAAACCCTAGTTTATTAAAATATTCTTTTTCTTATAAAAAATCCCTTACTGTTCATATTTAAAACATTTTTATCCAAATCTACTTAAATTCACTTTTTATTTCCCAACAAATAAGATGTAAAAATCACATTTCATAAGAATATTCATCCTAGAAAACTTATTTTCTTAAATTCTTTATTATATTAAATATTTCCTATTTATTCTCGTATTTAAATCCCTTTTATTACTGTTATCTGTGTAAATTCACCATTTGCTCATTCCTAATAGTTTAAAAAATCATTCTTTTAAATTGTTTTCTTATCGAGAAATTTATATTACCAATACGCAAAAACCGAAACTTATTCTATTAATTTCCCGCGTATTTTAATTTCTATAATTTTCTAGAAAATTCTTTTCTGGCCAGAAACATTGGAGAGACTTATTGTTTCAATATTAATTCACAGTTAAATATAGTGCGCGGCGAAAGTTGAACATGCATTGGTTAATGTAGGTCAAATGTTACGAAATGTTTCTTGCCCACTCTTCGCTTAAAACAAACTGACAGAGATAAAAGAAGGGGATTTGCCGTCGAATTGGTGTCTAATAAAAATGATGTTGTTCTTTAATATGGAGATTTGTTAAGATTATCGTTATGTAAAGAGAGCCCTCTCCCAAAAATTAAGATGATTGGATTGAAATAAATAGATTAGAATGCAATCGTGATTTTTTTTGTCTGGCTACACTCATACGGCTACTAATATCTGGATTTGCCATAATTATTTCTCCGCCTTCTGGATGGAGCTAAAAAATAGCAGAATACAACATATACGGGGTGGTCATAAAAAAGCCAATATATGGAGCTCTAGCGGCCGGTCCGTTCCACCGATCGAGGTGAGATTTCAGATATAGTTATTCAGATTTATGAGCTCGGGATTTTGTGAACAGCAACAAAGTGGTGCTCACGGTTACGGTTATAGGTACAGAAACTCGAAATTTTCCAATGGCAACGCCCATTTTTTTCGTCGCAAAATGCTCAACGCATGCGAAAACCCTAAAGAGCGTTAGAACTATACGTGTATCGCAAGAAATGGACTCGTTATACACGCACAAAATACAGCTCTGCCAACGGCAAAAAAAACACGATCGCAGCGCACGGAGGAAATTTGCATAGGACACAAAGTCAGTACACCAATCACTGATTACAACACAGATTGGAGAAAAGAGAACTTTAATTTTGATTACACATTTTCCACATGGATGCCGTCACAGGCAATTACCCATATAGCACATGTGCTTCCCTAGGACGTCCCCAGGAAGATTGACATTCATCCTCCAGGCATCCCTGAGGATGCAAAAATTTGTCATCAGGAGGTCCTCAGGAACCAAAAATGTCCGCCTCATAGCATACCAGGGAGCTCCCCAGGACCTCCTTCAGGTTCCTCCTCAGGTTGTTCTAGGGAAGATTTCAGGAAGTAATACCGGAGGAATTTGGGAGACTTCAGGGTCACTTAATGTGCATAAAAAACATCCGAAGTTATTATTATTCGACGTAATGTAAAAAGTATTTATTTTTTTAATTAATAAATACGGACATTATCTTTTAAAAATTTACATAACACACATTACTTTTATTAATCACGCACACAGAATCACATGACAGTTATGATACAAAAATTACGGAATAAACTTTCTTGCCGCCAACTGGATTTGAACCTGGGTACTTACGCATACGAGAAACACGCTCTAGTGATTACGCTACACGGCCGTTGTACCTGAATCGTTTATAAGGTAATGATGTATTTCTTTCTCTTCTTATGAAAGTCCGTAAATAGAAAACATGCATATTTTTATGCTTCGTATAGCAGGAATTCTGTAACTTTTATTGCAAATAAAGATGCATACCCTTTGATATATATTCAATACAATATTAAATAGATAACTAGAAAAAAAGCGTATCAATTTTTTAAGGCTGTTCTCAAACCCAAAGCAGCTGTTTTCTGACACATTTTTTAACTCGTTTTTGTTCGGAAATGCATTAAATTGGCAGGTGGTCTTATTTAGAAACTATGTAATACTAGAAAAATGTTTTCTTTTCTTATTTTTATTTATTTATTTATTTATTTATTTATTTGTAAACGCAGATCTTTTAGAAAATACTCTGAAAGTCGTCTTTTTGAACCGAATTCCCCACGCGGCATCACAATAAAAGGGAAAAGGGAAGGGGTGTTTTATCATTTGCAACAACAATGCGTTTTATCATTTTAGTTAGGAGCCACATATATCAGGGTCAGGGGTCTATGATAAAGGGGCCAATTAAATAAAAATATTTAAAATTAAATAAATTAAATTATAAATTATAAATAATCACAATTAAACAAAGTAAGAGAAAAATTGACGTTTTTATGAACCAAAAATTGGAAGACAAATTCAAAATGCACTTTTTTAAAAATTAGAAATATTATAATTTTAAATTTAGAATTACAATAAGCAAAACTCAATTTGATTTCTAATATTGATATTACCATATTACAAGTTGTTAAGCGAAATATCTATAAAAGCTTTTCTGAGTTTATGCATGCTAGGCTGTTCTCAAATTCAAATTGGCTACTTTATGACATATTTTTTAGTTCATTTTTGTTCGGAAAAGCTTGAAATTGGCAGGTGTTCTTATTTATAAACTTTGTAATCAAAAGATGTTTTCCATTTTTTTGGTAAAGACAGAAGATCTTTCAGAAAATACCTTCAAAGTCGGTGTTTTGAGCTGAATTTCCGACGCCGTAGCAGGAGAAAGGAGAAAAACGTGTCATCATGTAACATGAATCGCTTATAACCCGATAAGTAATTTATTTATCAAAAAATGGAAAATTCATTTCGATCTCAAATCAATTCAATAATCAGGCCAGCCAATTTTATGTCTTTGCGTTTAAAAATAAGTCAAAAGATGTGTCAGAAAGTTTCAGGTTGTGCAGCAGATCATTTGAGAAACACCCTAAGATACATAAATACATCGTTTAATTTTCAATTACCTACATGAAACTGCTGTTTAAAATGACAATAGTATTTCTTTAGCTCTTAATTTTTAAAGTATGGGCATTTCTACTCTATATCTGTAACTAGTTAAATATGAAAAAAAGTACTGTTAATAAAATTTGTGTCTGTAACAAAAATATTTTTTTTCGTATTGTAATAAATAAAACTAATTTACAATTAAATCTCCATTTAGCTATCTTTTGAAATCCTGTGAAAACATTCCATACATAGAAATTTCATTATGCACTATTTTTCATTGAAATATAATTTCATTTTAGCTAACAAAACTAATATTTCAGGAGATTTAAAATGCTTAAATGTACGGATACTTTGACATAAAATTTGAGTTCTTTGTTATCATTGTCAACGAAGTATTGTGTAAAAATTCTAAACAAGGAAATCCTTTAAAAGCAATACTTTTGTCTTTTATAGAATCATTGGTCGACTGCTTTAACGATTATTTTTCTATTGTACCGACAATTGTTTATTTTAGTTATCTCAAAGCTAAATTTGAAATAGCTTACACCTTATCCTGGGCAGAAGAACGTTTCTCTCCTTTCAACCATGGAACTAAGTTCCATGCTTTCAACTACTTTTCTTTGCAAGTATTGCATGCATTCCAGTAAGCATACATATCCATTCTTCATCCATCAGAAGGAATTGGAGGTTGCTCAGTACTATTCATGTTCTTATTGTAGTTAAAATTCTACCCTTACCTGACTAAACATATTTGCATTATGGGACTTTTGCAGCTGTTTATATAATCGTTCTTGACATTTGGTAAGTATTTCCTTGCTTAAACAGGAGTGAAGAATTTGCACGAAAAATAATCTTTTATAAATATTCTAAACTAAAAAGTTTGCAAAATATAAAATAGGTTTCTTAAATGAAAGTTTTAACAACTAAGGAAAAACACAACTCAGTTTTAAATTCTGGAGAAATATTTGTTATTTAGAAAGATAAATATTTATTTATATTTTCTGAATCTGTATGTTGTTAATATTTCTTAAATTCACTAAATTGAGATTTCACCTTCATTATTAAGAATTAAAAAATATATACCATGTATCGTAATTTGAAAGAGGTAATAGAAAATAACTAATTTGTATTTAAAAAATAAAATAAAATTAATATGGTAAAACCTCCAGAACAGACGCTTCATAAAAATTCATACATAATTAAAAATTGACATCATTTAGCGAACATATGCTCATTACCAACACATATATAAAGTATATATTAAATGAGACAAGTGGTATTGACCAGGTCCGTGATAATAATCAGCACGAATTTATATCTTTAACCCGATTTTGTAAGAATGTATATTTTTAAATAAAAAGCTTTCAAGCAAAACTCTTATTCAGGGGGGAGGGGGGGGGGTATTTTTGTATTTTTTAAAACCAAATGTGCCATTTCAATAGAGCATGTAATCTCTTTAAGTTGGTGTTATAATTTAGACTTAAAAGTAAATTATTGATTTTATAATGACGATAAATATAAAATTATTAATTAGTTGAAAATGTAATAATAAAATACATAAATATATATGTAATTTTTAAAAAGCTCAGAAAAAAATAATTAATAGAAAAATAATAATAAAAGTAAATATGCTCGACATGACTTAAATATGATTCAATTTTGAAACTTACATGAAAATTAACTTTTACAATCGAAATAAGATTTTTTAAAATAGATTGTTTAATTTAAAAATGCTTATCTCTAATCTATTAACTATCAAATTCTGTATAGATACAAATATGTAAATATATATTAAACTGTTGATAAAACCCTTATTTGTAACAAATTTTTGATTTCTTACAGTTACGAAAAAAAAAAAAAAAAAAAAAAAAACCTCATTTATTAGAAATAATAAAAGATATATATATATGATAATTTAAAATGGTCAGCGAAAAAAAAAATAATAAATCGAATTTATATTTTAAAATTAAATATTGATCCAAAAATTATTTATATATATAATTCGAATTAATATGAAATGATTAATTATTTAATACAAATAATAATAATAATTCAATATATAAGACTATATTTAAAGGATCAGAAGAAATAATTTTTACTAGGTATCTCTAATCCTTAATTTATAAAATATGGTTATATACAAATATATAAATATATATTAAACTTCGTGTTTCGAAAAAAAAATAATTCTGAATTCTTATAATTGAAAATAAAAATAATTTATTAGGAGAAAGTAAATCAATTTTATATTTAAAATTAAATTATTTCTATAGAAACTAATAAAGTATATAAGTGAAATCAATGTAAAATTATTTTCATTGCTCATGCGATGTTTTAACATCGCATGATGAATGTTTGTAATCTCACGTTTGATAGAATCTTTCAAATCCAGCAAAGTTTACGGATTGCACACGTACACTCTAGATTTGAGATATTCCCAGAACCAGAAATCCATAGGAGAGAGGTCGGCGGATCACAGAGGCCACGGAAATGGTAAATGCAGTGAGATGAAACGGTCCCCAAAATGCTGTTCCAGGACCCTGCGAACAGAGTTCGCTATATGTGGAGGTGCACCATCTTGCATCCAAACGAAGTCATTCAGTGCATTTCGCTGCAGCAATTCTGGTATGACGTAACTTTGCAGCATTGCCGTACAGCGGGAGCATGTTACAGTGCAAGTTACAAATTCCGTTGGTGTCGCTTCCTCAAAGAAGTACGGCCCGAGAATAATTGTGTCTGCAATGCCACACCACACAGTAACTTTGACGTCGTATAAAGGTACTGATGCCACAGCGTACGGATTCATGTCAGCCCAGTGCACACAATATTTGGTGTTGACGTTGCCAGTTAAGGCGAAATGTGCCTCGTCCGTCCATAATGTGCGAAGAGGCCAGTCGTTATCTCCATCATATCGGATAAGAAATTCATTAGTAAAGTCTATACGTTGTTGATGGTCCCCCACTTCCAACATCTGGACGCGCTGGTACCGGTAAGGAAACATGCGGATTACAGAGCGCAGTAGCTTTAGGACCTTTGATTTCGGTATATCCAATACACGAGATGCACCTGTTGCAGTTTGCATGTGTCCTGTAGTCACTATGTGATGCACTTCGAAAACAGTATCCTCAGGGTATCGTCCGGATCTCGGTCTATCACAGGTGCAGCCAGTATCTTCGAATTTCTTTATTAAATCACGAAAAGCTTGCGGGCTACATGAGCCATGTATTTGGCGATGGTTTCGACAGAAAACACGCACGGTTTTTGCAGCATTCATCCCATTTTGATAATAGAGTTTTTCCAATTCACCACGAACTTTCGCTGGAAGAGTCATTTCATCGGCCTGTGCGAGCTCCCGACTGAAGAACTAACATTCCCACTCCACTTTTTATTCGTTTTCTACGCTGACTATCTGGCGAACGGTGTTCCGTGATTGGTGTTTTGCCTCTGTCATATGCAAATTTCCTTCGTGCACCCTGATCGTGTTTTTTGGCCGTGCGCAGAGCTGTTTTTGTGCGTGCATAACGCGTCCGTGTATTGCGATACACGTACCGTTCCAGCGCTCTTTAGGGTTTTCGCATGCGCTGAGCATTTTGCGATGAAAAAAATAGGCGTTTCCATTTGAAAATGTCGAGTTTTTGTAGCTATATCGTAACCGTGAGCGCCAAATTTGTTGCCGTTCACAGAATACCGAGCTCATACCTGTGAATCTATATCTGAAATCTCATCTCGATCGGTTGAACGGACCGGCCGCTAGAGTTCGATATATCGGCAAAGTTTTTTTATGACTACCCTGTATATATATATATATATATATATATATCGGATGCTACCAATTCTCAAGCACACATTTCCCCATTCAAGAAACATGTTTTACAGAAAAATATTTTACATTAACATTAACATTAACATTAAATTTAATAATATTCTGTTACTCTTTCATTTCAATTACGCAGCTGAAAATGTTTACTTGAGATATGATAGCACGCCAAAATCCTATATTCCTGTTTGAGAATATCAATTAATTTACTGTAAAAATAAAAATGCTCGGAAATGTTTCCGAAAAAAAAGCTTTGTTTTTATGCATGCTTCTTTAAGTCTCGAAAATGTTTTGTTTTCAGAGTGTTCTAATGATAAAGAAGGCTATTTGCAACCCAGTATAGTTCGGAAGAAAATAATGCATATTTTGATCATGCTTATATTATATTATCGTAGATTAAGAAACATTTCTGTCTTTTTCACTGTGTATTGGAAATAATTGACTAAAATGCATTCTTTCTCTCTTCATTCTAAAGTACATTTCAGCAACTGACCGGCTCTCTCACTAAGCCAACGGAATAGTGACGATGGCAGTGCACGTTGGAATACACTGTTAAAAATTTGCAGCTAACTGTCCAGTCATTCGACCGTTTTTTTAAGAAAACGGTTACATAATAGCAATTTAACTGTATTCTGATCATAATATGAACAATAATATGGTCAGAATAAAGTTAAATTAAGGTTATATAACAATTTTCTAAAAAAAAGGTAGAATGACTGGACAGTTTGCAGCAAATTTTTTAACAGTAAGTTGTTACACAAAAATAAACATATTTGGAAACATTCAAATAGTACCCATAAGTACAAAACATGCATGAAATACATACTACAAAAAAATCTATATATCTCAAATAATATGAATTGTGATAAAAATACAAATAAATTTAAAAATATTGCTATAGCACAATTACACTAGTAGACATTTTAAAGTGAAATTATTTTCGTATATATATATATATATATATATATATATATATATATATATATTATAATAAAATATTTTTTTTTTTTGAATTATTATTTATTTTTTTTATATTAACAAATGAATGTTTATATTTTTTGTGGTATAAAACAATATTTTCATTGCTTTAAAATGTCTATTACTTAATTTCTTATTTCTTATAATTACTAAAGGTTTAATCAATAATAATTTTAATGTTCTGCAGTTAAAACAAATTTCGAACGAAATTACAATAGAGAGTCTGACTACATTATATATAACAAACAAAAAATAGTTGCTAGGGTTTAGAAGAAATATTGCAGTAAACTTTTTTATTCTAATGGAGTGGAATTTTTGAAAGAAAAACAAAAAGCAATTACCTATGAGAATATATGCACAGTGAATTGTCTAAGCACAATAAAACTGAGAAAATCAGAATAAATTTTTAGATAAAAATAATTTTTCTATTGTGCTTTTGTTTCAAAACCAAACTTTCGATTTCTTTTTTAATGTAAAATCATTTGTTGTAAAAGTTGTTCATTAAACTTCTGTTGTTGCTCAGTTTGACTTTTCAGACATTTGTTTTACTTTTTCAAAGTCAGAAAAGCATGATATTAGATTTAACGTTTGTAGAATAAAGTGCTTTTAGAGTAAATAAACATACAATATATCAAAACAGATTATTTTATTTCAATTCCATTATGAAAGTTTAAATCAATACATTATTTATTATTTTTTTATAATTATTTTTAATTTTAATTTTAATAATTACCAAAAACTAAAAACTCTGAAGAATAAAATAATATTTTGAAAGCAAAATCTGTATCCAACTCTATAAATGTATTTGTAACATTTGTAATATTTCTTAATAAATTATGCATTTGTTTGTGCATTTTCAAAATTTCATAGACGTGCATTAGCCGTAAAATCACAGGTGACAATTAAATTTTTTTAAATCAAATAAAACAGATATTTTATTTATTAAAATGTTAATAAAGACACTATATGACACGAAACATTTCATTAAATACTTTTTTTTGTTCATAGTATGATTATTTGGCCTAACAAAAACTGGGAGATTGTCAGCTGCTGATGATAACTTATATTTTTTTTTACTCCTCTCATATCCTTACGACCTGACAAAAAGTATTGAAAAAGCATTTAAAATATTAACAGATTTCATGGTAGCATATAAATTTTTGTAGCCAAATTTTATGGAAAATCGGCTATGTAGAAATTTTAAAAATAATATAGGGGAAATTGGGGATGAATGGGACATTTTCACAAAAATATTTATTTTAAGTATATTATTTAAGTTATTATCAATATTATATATCACATGTCATACATTAAGTGTTTGACTACATCTTATGCACAATATTTGTTCAAGATTATTATTATACAGAAATATAAATGAAAATTTAAAAAGAGTTCTTCTATGTCCCAATCATCCGCACAGTAGGGATGAATGGGACACAAACATTTTCCTCCCCGTATTCAATGTTAATGACTAAAAGCTGACAAAAATGCCTCCTTGGCAAAATCTGAGAGTTTATAAATTGTAATATGATCTCCAGGATTATTTGTTAGCCAATCATTTTGGTCTCATCTCAGCATTCGCAAAAGGCCCATAAACGGAAGCATTCAATGGACGAAGACGATGGCTACAATCAGGATGAAATGTTAAAAGAACAGTTACCATAAGGTATTAATTTATCAACCTATATAATATTATTTAGTATATAAATATATTTTTCAGCATCCTCCAGGGAATAATGAGACAGTTCTATTATTCCAATTTGAAATGTCCCAATCATCCCCATGATGTCTATATTCAATTGTCAGCCATTTTGTCTCAAAAATTATTTTGTCACAATGGTTAATATGCATTCATTTTAATTACCAATATTGAGCCTTGAAATAAAAAACTACAACATATCTTAATTGTTTATATTCCATAAGATATTTAAGTAACTTCAAATGTAAAAAAAAAATACTTTTCAGCAGAGTTTTTAGGAAATGCTAATTTGAAGAAAACTGAAAACAGCCATGTGCTCTTGCTTTTGGTTCTAAAGCACACTATGGTAGTGAAATATATGAGGATAGGAAGCAACTAAAAAAAAGTTTATTGCCTGAAATATTGAGAACGTCCCATCCATCCCTTGTCCCATTCATCCCCCATCTCCCCTACACGAACGATCTTCTACATCATATCTGACAAATAGCATTTTGTTTTTGAAGTTAAATACATATATTTGAAACAATAAGTTTTACTTAGTAAACGACTGTGAATAAGTACTACATAGAAGAAAATTATACTTAAATAAATCCCTTTCTTCGTTCAAAATATGTTAATTTGTCTTTCATAAAGTGGATTTATGGGAAATGATACTACACTATAATGAAATTTACATGTAGAAATGTAATGGATTACAAATAAACGTTCCGTTGTTTTGTCCAAGTTGTCTAATAGGATTAGCATAAGAATGTAGATGCATTTAATTCGACACCCAGTACTATAATATTTTGTATTAATCTAATTTAAATTATATTTTAATATTTATAAAGCAATTCAGGAATAAAATTCAAGATTTTTTTCTCATTTTTTGTCCTCTGATGATGGCCAGGTTCTGGCCGAAAGAGCTCGGGACTCCGAAGAATGTTTTAACACCTTAGCATGGTTTTAATGTTTTAGAACGTATATTTCATTCTACACCTATTTTAGTAAAAAATAAACTGATTAATTTTAATGTTTTCATGGTTTTAATTTGTATAATAAGGTGAATGTATGTTCCAAGTTCCAATATTAGAATTTTTCTACATATTTAATGACTTATATTTTATTTGAAGTTAGATATTGTTCGTACTCAAATTTACCTTAGAGTTTCTATAAAAAAAGATTTATAGGCAATTCGTGATCATATTAGAAGAAAAAAACCTTTAAATAACATATTTTACCGATGCGTATAACGTTATTAATAAAATTAAAACGCAGATGAACAGAAACACGGAGTAACCAAACACGCAATGATTTTAGAATATGCTATAAATTGTAAAAAGTATTTTATGTAAAATTTGCAGAATTTTTTTTAAACATTTTTCGATGACAATAACATAAATGGAAAGATTATAAGAGGACTTTTTTTATATTAATAGTTAAAAACAATTAAATTTTAATTTTCTTGTGTATTTCGTAAAATAGTTCTTTATTTAAATTAATCATGTAAAAAAAAAAAAAAAGTTATAGTAGCTTACCAGCCTGGCGTTGCCTGGATCCGTGATAATAATTCTAAATATACGTAAAATCAGTGTTGAACGAATTTATATTTTTAGATGTACATCTTTCCAAAGATCCTAATTTTGATAGCCCTACTGTCTTCGGTAGTGTATACACTCGAATTTATATTATTTTATGTTTTTGCCCGAAAATATATGCAACAGATTACAGGGTTGTGGACTCCACTGCCTTCACATTTCGTACACCAGACGTAGTTTGTGTTTGAAAACGAGCCTAGAGTTAGGGGCACCACAGTCTTCTTCCTCGGTTTGTTTTTCTACACTAACATCGAATGTGTATGATTTTAATTGGATTTCGAATAAGTGTTTTTCAACTGTTCCACAAATAAGTGATTTTGTCTTTCGATATGGAAATTCGATGCGGAATTTTAAATCTGCAGAAAAAACAAAAAAAAACATAAAATCGGCATTGACACAATATATTTTTTTTTTGAAAGAGTAAATATTAATATTTTTTAAATATTTCATATTACCTTCACAACCGAGAAAGTACCGGGAATAATTGAGTATTTTTTATTTTTAGTTCTTGAAAGTGGATGGAACAGTTTCAACATGGAGGAAAACGGAACATTTTTCTACGCTTCTGCTCTTTCTGCTTGAAGTTCTGCGGATATCCCATGAAGGCGTAGACACTAGCTGCGGCGTACCATTTTACAATGTTCATTATGGTTTTTAATTAATAGCTTTGCTAATCATCAAAACATGAAAAATATTAGTCTCAGGCGCATTCGTACCTGCCTTCGTCTATTCACATCCAAATTTTCAGACATGTACGTACGGTAGATTTTTATTACCATTGCCCACTGATGGACTTTCAGATACTCAAAAACTTTATTATATTAATGTAGATATGGTTTTTCAGCAATATCTAGGTAGTAAACTTCCTTTAACTTTATATATTTTATGCAAAGTCGTAATTTATATAATTTAATATATATGTTTATTTTAAAATGCCAATTTTTCTGTCTCTGTGCAACTTACTTAAAATCTAGGCATTTATTTTATATTTATTCACATTACAAATATTATTAATAAAAAAAAATATTTTTCTATCTTTCTAAGTCTTATATTTAGAGCTTTATTATTTCATCTGTATGTTATAATCATAAATTCTGAATACATTCATTACGTATTTAATATTTAACTAAATGCTACAAATTTTTAGACTTTTATAATAAATTTAAATGCTTAGCAGGAAGACTTTTAATATTATCTTGATTCATTATTTTAATTTACGTTTTTATACACTGTTATTTAATTCGAAAAATTCCTTACCGCAATAAAATAATTCATAAGCTGAGCTGTTACACATTTGGTTAATTAATTAAGCTTAACTTTTTGAAGTGAGAGACACTTCATAGTGTTTAGTTTTGTGAAGAGTTAAAATTATCCAGAAGAGACTAACTGTGATTTACATTACAGCTAATTAAACTGCTAAAAGTTTCTTTCATATCACAAGAGTTTTATTAAATGGTTATTTTGTTAAAAACTGTTTTATTTCTAATTAACGAAATGAATCGCAATAGAATAGAGTTATAGTACAACTTTTAAATTGAATTTGAAGATTATGCATTTTGAAGAAAATCACGCTAAATTTTATTTAAATAAAATAATCCAAAACAAAAACCAATATTTAGTTCTAAATTTTAATATCGCATTAATTAAAACGATTTTGTACGAAGTAAATGTAAGCAGTAGTTTTCACTGAGGTTTTTTTTTTAGTTTTATCAGATTGAGGTTCATGCGATTTTCATGAAATTTCATCAGATTTATTTTCAATCGACATCTTTATTGATAGATAATTTTATTATGCAACATACAAGTCTAGAAATCAAAGAACTTGGAATAATGAATTTTAAAAAGTGAAGTTCGGTATCGTCAACTTGACGATATTTGGGTGATTTAGATCTCAAGTACAAGTATGATTTTGAGCTACACTGTTGAAATTTTGTAAATCTTGATTCACTGTAAAAAAGATAAATAATTTTTAATCTAATAAATTACAATTTACACACAAACGATTATATACAATAACCTCTTCTGAGTTACCCTCTGATGGAATTACCCTCTGATGGGATTACCCTCTGAGTTAATTTTGAAAAATGTTCTTTAACTTAAAAAAAAAACTCAGAAAGTAATATTTTCTAGATTTAAAGAGCCATTTTATAAAAACAAAGTTTCTTTTGCTACCATTGATATTCGAAACGTTTCCCGATTAATAGCATCTTAAAAACTGATATTCCGGTTTGAGAAATTTGTTTAATACATTATAAATTACTTGGAAACGTTTCCGAAAATGTGTGGCAGTAAAATAAACTGTGTTTTTATAAATGCCTCTTTAAATCTCGAAAAAATATTATTCTCTGAGGTTTCTAAACATGAAAAATGTATTTCAGAATCTTAGGTTACACAGAAAAGAATATTGTACATTTTCGTCCGTGGTTATATTATGCAGGGTGGTCATAAAGTCTTTCCCTGATTGAAAAAAAATATTACGAAATAATCATTGAATGTAATACTGTAAAAGTTTTATTATTGAAAAGTCATGTTCTTAAGTTTTTTTTACTCCATCAAACCTAGAAGATGGATGGGATGGGATGTATCAACACCATGGCCCCCCTCGCTGTCCCGATATTAATCCTAGATTTTTTTTTCTTTTGGAAGTACACAAAAGACAGAGTGTTTGCAAGACCAGTAAAAGATATTGTAACACTGAAGATAAGGATCACAGATGCTGTGTATAGTATGACAGATCAAATGTTGAGCAATACGTGGCGAGAAATGGAATACCGCCTTGATATTCTTCGAGCTACCAAGGTTGATAATATAGTAATGTATCGACGTAAATACTTGTATTAAAAACTTCATAAATGTTTTTACAATATATTGAAACAAGCATATGCCTAATTATATTAGTTTTTCTGCAATAAATTATGGTAATCAAGGAAAGATTTTATGACCCCCTATATTTCCGCATATTAAGAAACATTTGTCTTCATTTACGGCGCTGAAGCAATTGGATTGAGATCGTAAATTAGGGTGGTGTAGGAATGTGCTTTTGTCATAGCAACTTATTAGTGTTTGATTTGTTTATCGAACATATACATCAGACTTGTGTGCTTGATACAAATATCCGCTTACAAACCTTCGTCAAAATGAAGACTGTATAGACACAAGGAAATTACTGAAGAATTACAGCCCGGAACTCCACAAATAGTGTGTAATGGAGATGGCGGTAGTCGATCTCGCCGCCTCATCTCCTACGCTCTCAAGCGATTAGCCGAGGCTAACGAAAAAGAAAGGCTACCGCGGTGCTTAATGCATATCTTTTTTTACAGACCGCCGGAGTCACGTGATGCTCGAATGCACCAATGCAGGTGTACGAAAAGAGCATCACGTCACTCTAGCGGTCTGTAAAAAGAGATAAGTGGAATGCACCGCGGCAGCCTCTCTTTTTCGTTAGCCTCGCGATTAGCAGAATGGTGTCTTAACCACTCGGCCACGGAGGGCCCACATATCGGTATGAAACGAGTAGCCAATTTTAACTGTGCCTCGTGTGCTAATGGAGGCTGGTTTGCGCTGAAAATATATGTGATTGTGTTAAACTCAAACAACAGATTAGTTCATATTTTCTAACAAATTTTTGTGTATTTTTTTTTTCAATTTGAAATATTGTGTCAAAATATGACGTCATGATCGTTTGAATGACAAAATCATGAAGGTGCTCGTTAATGCACAAGAAAATTAATTAGACATATTTCAGTGATTTTAGAAATTCAGCAACTAAAGGATTTAAATGAGGGGTCGAAAAGTTCAGGTAATTCCGCATTTTGACCATATCACAGCAACAGTTTTAGGCAGGAGCGTGAAATTTAGGATATCAAGTCTACTAACAAAATAGGTGAACATGTATTTCAAAAATTTTAGAAATTCAACCACTAGATAAGTTAAATGCGGGATCGAAAGTTTTAGGTCATTTCGCCTGTTTGCAATACCTCAGCAGCAGTTTTAGATAGGAGCATGAAATTTAGGATAACAAGTCTACTAACAAAATAGGTGAACATGTATTTCAACAATTTTAGAAATCCAACCACTAAATAACTTAAATGGGGATAAAAAGTTTTAGGTCATTTCGCCTGTTTAAAATACCTCAGCAGAAGTTTTAGATAGGAGCATGAAATTCAGGGTAACAAATCTACGAAAAAATAGTTAAACATGTATTTCAGCGATTTTAAAAATTCAACCACTAAGTGGTTAAATGGGGGGGAGGGGCTTCGAAAGTTTTATTTGGCCTTTTCGGCATATATAAGTAGCAGTTACAGGTAGGAGCGTGAAATTCGGCATATCAATTCGATTAAAAATAGTTAAATTCATATTTCAGCGATTTTAGAAATTTGAACTCTAAGAGGGTAAAATGGGGGAGTCGAAAGTTTTAAGTCATTTCGCTATAATTTAGTAGTAGTATTAGACCAGAGAGTACAATTATGACAAATCTACTAAAAATATAGTTAAACACATATTTCTGTGATTTCAGAAATCAACCACTAAGGGGTTAAATGGGGAGTCAAAAATGTAAGATCATTTCGCCATATCTCAGCAGCAGTTTTAGGTAGGAACGTGAAATTCAGGATAACAAATCTAATAAAAAAATTGTTAAACAGGTATTTCGGCGATTTTAGAAATTCAACCACTAAGGAGATTAAAGTGGGCTCAACATATGTAGGTCTTTTCGCCGTTTCGCAATAACTCTATAGCAGTTTTAGGTAGAAGCGTGAAATTCTGGATAACAAATCTACTAAAAAAGTTATTAAACAAGTATTTGAGTGATTTTGTCACCAACATCGGCTATGAACCCGTTTATGGTAGGTTATACGAATAAGACAACTATTGCAGAATTTTTATTAGATATTTTGCGTGACATTTTCCCAAGGAAAAGTTTTTTTTTTGTTTTAAATTTAATATTTTATAAATTGTCTTTGTGTTTTCGTCTTTTAGCGATCGGATTTCAATTGTAATACAAGTTATAGTACATTTCCACCTCTTATCAAAATACATATTTTGAAGCAAATATTAGCGATTTAAATAGTGATAGCCATATTTATGGCCTCAAGAATGCACAAGGTAGGGTAATAATGATTATCGTATAATCCGTTTATAGACGTGAAACCCACAGGGCTCTGTTAAAAAGAATTTTATTTTAACAATTTATGCACACAAAATTCACAGGGCACCGTTATTGGGATCCCTGTATTAGTGATATATGACTGAGAAGCACACAGGGCAATAATATTTTGATCCCCATATTAAGAATTTTTAGGCGTGAAACCACAGTGTCCATTTACAACGATCGTAATGCATCTTAGGCTGTCCCGTAATTGATTATTTTTTTCAAAGCTCTCCTTTTCCCCCTGTCGATAATCACTCACGGGCAGGGACGAGCTCAGGTCTTTGTCAGGTAGCTCATTAAAAATAATATATTTATATCGCGAAATCCATTATTTACGTGCTATTTTGATATTCTTATTCAATATTTCCGTATAGTTTAAAGTAGTTTATTTATATTTTTCTGTTTGCATGTAAAAGGCACTTTCTTGGCCACAAGCGCATTCAGATGCATACGCCGCAGAGGGCATTTAGGCCCCACACGGAAACGACCGGCTAGACTGGCGAAGACCAGCTAGTACTAAATAAAGTTAGGCGGGAACATGCCTATCACAACTAAACAAGAATAAAAAATCTTACTTCAAGCATAGATTACGAAACACATTTCAACTTATTTAGAATATTTTAACAAAACGTCACCGTTTAATACGGTTATAGATGATATCTAAGTAAACAATTTGGAAAATGACACAGTTAAAAACCAATTTCAGCAATTACCATCTATTGTCGTAAAAATACCGGAATTATTTTATGTAGGTATTTATATGATCTATAGAGGAAAAACACCTAATATGATATACACTTTTTGTATTTAATATTTAAGTAGTAATGTTTGAAATGAGTGTATTTTTTTAAAATTTTTGGAGTAAGCGGCATCATTATACAATATAACAAATTCATTTATTTTTAATTACTGTAAAGATTTAAGGCATACAGTAAGAAATTTTTTAAACTGTTTGAAAATGGTGCCCTAATATGAGACAGACCAGACAAATGCACAGTACGGACTGTTTTAAAAACAATTTGAATTTGTTTAAATCAGTAATGTTTTTTTTGTTTTGAACTTCAATTTGCAACACTCAGGGAACAAAAAAATTCATCTTTCGCACCACAAATATTGGAAGCCGTGTGATAACATTTTTGTGCACTGTGCTCACTTTTCACCTGCCGTTAGAAAAACGGCCTGTGAAGATTTTTGATTGCTGCAGTTGTGGTCTGTAAAGAGATGATGTAATTAGCTGATAACAGCGTGAACGTGACACAATCTAGTATTAAGTTACCCATAGTATCTCATACTAGTAGCACAGCATAGTCAACAAAAGCCTTGTGGCTTCCTAGTTCAATTTAATATAAAACCATTTCTCCTAATTTATAGTTCATTTTAGGACAAATACAATCATCTATACATAAAAATTCAAATACACGCATCTTTACAGAAATAACTCCGATGAAAGCAAACACTGCATAAAACTCGAAATCGCAAACGTTTTAAACCGCTCTTGCGCGACACCGTACAGCATTGAATTGGCCTTTTTGTTTTCAAAGTAGTTTCTAAAACGACTCAGGGAGTACGAGGGTAGTTTGTTAAGTTTTTGGCCTTACACAGACATGGAACAAGTATGACCAACTGACAATGATATTAGTAAAGAATGAAACGTTAGATGACATATTGCGAGTTTCAGATGCGTGAGTTTATTGGTTATTTCTGCGCGATGAAAAGTAAACAAGTTTTGACATTTTCTACAAATGAAAATATTGAAGTTTGAGCTGTCATAAAATACCTTGTTAAAAAAGGTTTAACCCCCACGGACATACAAAAAGTGTTACATTCCACATTAACGGATTCTCGTCCTTCATATTAGATGATAAAAAAGTAGGCTTCTGAATTTAAACATGGTATAAAATCAATTCACGATGATGAACGATCCGGACGCCCAAAATCCGCTAAATCCAAAATCGTCCCAAAAATTCACAATGCCGTATTGAAGATACGGGAACATGCTGACATTGAAAACATCTCTATAGACCGTGTCCACTACATTTTACACGATGTTTTGGGTACTGATGGGAAGTTGTAGACAGGTTGTAAAGACAACCCGGGTACTGTGTACAAATAAACTCCCTAAACATTGATTTCAGGGAAATTGGGCGAAGCCCCCTTTTTATCACCCGGTTTAGTCCATACAAGCATACTTAAATATTGGAATGTGATCGTACAAATTGAAATCCTGGATGAGAGTAAAAGTTAGAGTTACAATTATTTATTATCTAAATAATAAAATATTAAATGAAACCAATTCCTCTAACTATAATAAAATTATTAAAAAATAGCATTGTGATGTGTTTACGACGTACTCTCAACTTTTAAGATAGACTGTATGCCATAATTTATAAAAATGCTAAAATAAGTACTTAGTGAGTTCATTACATCAGTCTAAAAAGACCTGTATATGCGAGGAAATATTATACATAAATATAACTCTTAAGCACTTCCATGTAAAAAATTTAAGTTACAATAAATATTACAAGAATAAAAGAACAGAGAAAAAATAACATTTAACAATTATTTATTTACGCATACATATACAATTAAAACACATACATAAAATTTGGTAATTAAAATTATAATTGTAACTTATGGTGCTGCTTTTAAAAACATCATACCTCACATCGTTTACTTCGATGAGGTTAAACCTTAGGTACATCTTAATTTCATTAAATTTAATTACAGATGTACTTCTGGGTTATCTCTAAAACACGTTACTACTTTTTTAAGAATTTAAATCAAGAACTACAAATCACGCAATATATTATTAGTCAAGAATTTTACCTTTATCAATAGACTTGAAGGCATCTCCGATGATCAAGCACTATTATTACTTACCCATCATACGTAGTATAGGGTGAGTCTTGTAATCGTTTTGAAAATCGATTTTTTTTTACGGATTTACACGTTTCAGAGACTGGAGATTCCGAAAAATATATTTTTATAAAAAAAATGCCGTCTGTCTGTGTGTGTCTGTAAATGCTCTATCTCCCAAACAAATTGAGATTGAAACTTGGAATTTGGTATGTACTTAGTATGTAATAATGGGCAGAAGCTTACTGAATTTCAGTAAACTCGATTATCCGGAACTATTTTTTTCAGACTCTCCAAATATTCGTTCTGATAAAAGGTGGATAAAAATTTTCGAAATTATTTTTTTAAGGAATAAATATAAAATACAATAAAAAAACATAAATTTTGCTTAAAGAATGAAGGTGATCGGATAATCAGTTGCCGATTCATTTGTAATCATATTTGCTACACTCTAAAATTTGAGAAAAAAAGTCAAATTTTCACAAATTTTAGGCCTTTTGCGCTACCACCAGAAGTAAAATTTTACTTATTTTGTTTCTGCATCTTACTTAGCTACCCTAGATACAAGTCTTTTTCGGTATAGCGAATCAAAACAGAAAAAAAGACCCGACCCCACCCGGCCAACATTCACTGAGTGAATACAACTTGATTGCGTTAACTTGAGGATTTTTCAAATGCTTTGCGCTACCTCAAATGAAGTAATTTTGCTTCTTTTTTTATTATATTGTATTTTTATATCTTTCTTTTGAAGATTTTTCACTATAGCAGTTTTTTTCTTTTATAGCTTTAAAAAAAGAAAGAAAACTATTGCTCTCCAATAAATTTATTTGATTTGCTCTGCCGCTAAAATTAAAATGCAATTATTTTTTTTTCATTTTATTTTACTAAGTAACCCTAAAGCCAACTTTTCCGCGGTATAGCGAATAAAAAAAAAGTTTTTTTCGGCCCACCCTAATATATATATTAATTATAACTCAGAATTGTAAATTCTAACTCAGCTGTATATATTGCATTGTTTCATGTAGGGTTTTAATTTTTAAAAAGTTTTAATGTCACTTTTATTATATTTATTCTTATCAACTATTTTTTATCAAAATAAAATGAAACGGTATGTGATTAGTTTCCTGAATATCTACATCTATGCACATATACATCTATTTACCTATTAATCTATCTATTTATGTTTTTGTATAGTACAAAGTAGGTTTGTTTTTCAATAAATTAATCACTGAATTTTATTCAAGTGAGAAAAACTTTATTTCCAAGATATCAGTTTCAATTTATTTTACTTTAAAGTGATCTGCTTCATAAAATTGTTCTTTAACGGACTCCATTAGCTATCAGAAAATGAATATCATCATGCATAGCTCAGTAAGCTTAATCAATTTAAGTATAAAATGTCAGAAATAATTAATTTTCATTTATATTTGGTTGCCACATGAAAGCTTTAAATTTCTTCATTATTTCGGAAGATGGGAGTAGAAATTTAAGATGGTTCAATAACTTTATAAAGGAAGAAAATGTGAAATATTTTTTTACTGTTAAATTTTTTTTTAACTACCAGAAAAGTTTGTGGAGTACAATTACGCAAAAATGTGTTTATTGATTCTGAGAATTTTAACTGAATATTTCTTTTGAAGGAATAAAAAAAAATAATTCTTATCTGTTGCGTGCTATGATTATAAGGATTGTAATTATCTAATAAAAAATGAAGTGAAAATGTTATTAAATATTTCTATAGTTTAAAGATGGCAGAAATGAAAATTATAAAATTGGAAAAATGAAATTGCCCTTATTAAAGCATTTAAAAATTTTCTTATATATTCTTACAACTTAAATTTAGATAGTGGGATTTGCATTCCATTTGTACATTTCAAATGATCTAACAGTACAACATTTGATCCAAAAGAATTCAAACATTAATAATACTTTTCAGATTACTCTGCATATTAAAAAAAAAAATATATATCTGATGAATTGATAATAAATTCACATTGAAGTGATAAATTTCAATGTTCTTGCCAATATTAATACAGTCATGGGCATGAGTGAGGCATTGTGAAGAGGGGTCATACTTTGTGTGAATGAAAATTATGAGGAAGAGGAGGCATTTTTTAAAGGATTGGCGAAATCTGACCGATATTATAATACAACATTTTATTATATAGTTACAACGTTATTATAATAATTATTATAACACAACGTTTTAAAATCCTTTTTTGTTTATTACGTCTACGTAAAATACGAGTTGCAGGAAGTTTTTCATGGAAGTCGTTTGCCACTGCATATTACGTAAGGTAATCTTCAGGTAATATTACCTTACGGTACCTTATTTTTTAAAGGATTGGCCAAATCTGACCAATATTATAGTACAACATTTTATTATATAGTTACAACGTCATTATAATAATTAATATAACACAACGTTTTAAAATCCCTTTTTGTTTATTACGTCTACGTAAAATACGAGTTGCAGGAAGTTTTTCATAGAAGTCGTTTGCCACTGCATATTACGTAAGGTAATCTTTAGGTAATATTACCTTATGGTACCTTATTTTTTAAAGGATTGGCCAAATATGACCGATATTATAATACAACATTTTATTATATAGTTGAAACGTTATTATAATAATTATTATAACACAACATTTTAAAATCCTTTTTTGTTTATTACATCTACGTAAAATACGAGTTGCAGGAAGTTTTTCATGGAAGTCGTTTGCCACTGCATATTACGTAAGGTAATCTTCAGGTAATATTACCTTATGGTACCTTATTTTTTAAAGGATTGGCCAAATCTGACCGATATTATAATACAACATTTTATTATATAGTTACAACGTTATTATAATAATTATTATAATACAACGTTTTAAAATATTTTTTTGTTTATTACATCTACGTAAAATACCAGTTGCAGGAAGTTTTCCATGCAAGTCGTTTTCGACAGCATATTACGTAAGGTAATCTTCGACTCTTTTTAATCTCAAAGTTTTTGTGACTAAATAAGGCAAATATTTCTATTCTAAAATTGTGGTATATTGGTGGCTCGTGGCTCGCAGGCTAAAGGCCCCTATTGTAAAGGAAATAGTTATTACATAAATACACCCTATGTAATATTTCAAATGAAAATATTCTCCATAGCTCTATTGAGATAAAACAAGATAAATAGATTATTATTACTTGAACATAACATTTTAAATTATGCATTCCATGTAGAGATTCTCTGATGTTATTTATGTAATAATTTAGTAGAGAAAAGAATAAAATACATACGAAAGCCTTTTTCTGATAAATTCTCAAGGATTCACAAAATTTGCTTTCTAAAGGATATAGACTTTTTTAAGATACAGTTCAAGTTTATAGTACAAGTTTTTGCGTGCTTTAAAATTACATGTATAATTATTAAAAAAATGTGTATTTTTGTAATGACCGTTAATACAGGTAAATACCCATAACTTTAAAAATTCGGGGAATCCATGAATTAAAAAAAATAGAAGATATGATCATTGCGTATGTTTACAAATGCAAGAGAAAATTTCTCTAACTTTACATTGAAGATTTGTTACAAACTATGGCACATTTACCTTTAGTCTCATCTAATTGTCTGTTTATTGGTGAAAACTTAACAACAAAGCACTCGAATAAGCAGTTTAATGTTTCCCACGCGTTGCATCTCTGTGGAGGTCGCCATGTTCTGAAACTCCGTTTGCTTCTTAGGGTTAAATCTATATTTTAATAGATATAAATATTTCGCGAAAAAATAAAGATATAACTATATCGCGATCTCTTTCAGATACACACGAGATTTAATAGAAAGTAATTTTTTTTTCTAGCGTCAGAATGTTTTTTTACATCTTTGTTTACTTCATTTTTTCATTTTTCTTGATGCTTTCCGTGACATGCAATGTATTTTACTAGAATAAAAAAAGGGATCAATAATGCACAAATTTTAGAACACAGCTTTACACATTTGTTTTTTCCACAATAAATATCATATTCATTTTACTATAATAAATACAAGAAATCATATTCCAATTAATTTTTATCTCTCATGTTAAATTTTATCTATTTACGAATATGAAATATTATATTTTTTATTCCTTTTCAATAGGAATTATATTTCTATAATCATGAAAATAACACTTTATCAACTTTATATTTATATGATGAAAACTTCATGTGCTTATATTTGTGTGATGAATTTTTGCTACAAAGTAAAAAGAGGAAAATGGTTTTGTTTAAATGTTTACTGATTGTTACATAATCTTCTTTTTGTGTAATTTATATGGAATGTTTTATGAAACTGTTTAAGTTTTGATAAAATCGAGGTATGATAACCGTATGATTCACAAAATCTGCTGAAATTATGAATAGCATCAATGTGAAAAATGCAATAATGCATCTGAAAAATCGCTTTCAGTCCTAATACAAATAAGCAATTCTGAAAGCCTTTTTCTTGATATTTTCCGTAAAATAGTATGTTAAGTTACGCAAGCTAGTAATATTTCGATAAAAGCACTTTCAATCGTAATACAAATAAGCTATTTTGAAAGACTTTTATGTTCTTTTTAAAATATTACATAGCTGATACCGACAGTCCTATTACAAAATTTAATGTGAAGAATCAAATGGTAAAAAGAAACTAAAATATGAATATAAAATTGGTTCAATTTATCAAGATTCTACTGTATTATTTTCTTGTAAAATATTTACTGTAAACGATATAATTTCAAAATATATAAAGGGGAACTTTTTTCAGTATAACATCTGTGTATAAACAAACTGGAATTACATATCAGCCTAAAATATTAAATTCCCATATATAATTTCGAAATATATAAAGAAAAACTTTTTTCAGTATAATATCTGTGTAAAAACAAACTGGATTTACATAAAATCCTAAAATATTAAATTCATGTATATATAATTTCGAAATATATAAAAGAAAATTTTTTTACAGCATACCATATGTGTATAAACAAACTTGATTTAAAAAAATGCCTAAAATATTACATTCATTTAAAGATTTGGGACCAGCATAAAATGTTAAGAACTTTTTTAATTAAAACTATGAAAATATCTCAAGGACAATTATTAATGTGTCTAGTCTATAGTCATTCAAAGAAAAAATATAAAATAAACTCAAATTGTATAAAATATTAAGCAGTTTGTGATTATTCTTACCAAGTAAGTTACTATAATATTTAAATATTAATATAATATACATGACATATTTCAGCAGAAAGTAAGTAAAAATGATGTTACATTGAAATGCAATTTCAAATTAATTTTCAGCTTGCAAAATGGCAGTATATATCTCCCACTTTTCAAAAGTATATTATAATTTTCTTTAAAAAATGAAATTTTAATGAAATTTATGTTTTAAAGAAGTTTTATTATTCATACTCCATATTTAAATTTATTTTGGATACTATACTATGAATAAATTGCATTCATTAAGCAGAACGAAGTTCATATATTCGAGTTTTACAAATTCATGCATTGTTTACTTTTAATATTTTTAAAAGTATTTCTAGAAATATGAATGTTTAAGTTTATTTACTTCTATTCAGAAATGTAAGTTTAGTTTCAACAACACATTCAATATTCAATAATAAAAAAAAAGAAAGTGTATTTGCAAAAATTAAGAAATCTATGCTATGAAGAAGCTAAATGCTATGAAGAATAGTAGCATTCAAAATTTACAAAACAGATTATTTGAAATTTGGGAAGTATTATTCGCATGTAACATTGAAGTTTGCACTTGAATTATAGTCCGTATATGAACAATAAAAACATGAAAACAACAGGAACCTAAAATAGACTTCTGTAATGTTTACTTATGACTCAGATTTATTGAAGATTTTTTAAATACTCTAACTCAATAAAGATGTTAAATTCGGTACTATATATAAAGTACGTGTAAAGTATGTATATAATCACGGTCCGAAGAATAGTTAATAATACATCGTTGTTGTGCATCTGAAGCTGCAGAATGCCGACCGGTGATTCTTTCCAACATGTATAAATGTGAGAAACAACCGAGCTAGGTTATCGCCCAGGTGTGGTTAAGTAGTAGAGCATCAGCACGTTCCGCTGAAGGTCCAAGGTTCGAATCCTGGACCCGGTCAATGTTTTACTCATGTTTGTTTTGTGTACCTAATTGTCTGATTTAAAATGTTATTAAGTTATAAATTATATACTGGTTTAAAAAACCTAACACTAAACTTCGTAATAAATATGAACTCTACAAATTAATCTTCAGAAATTTTGGAATTTCTCTAACTGTTGTTTAAATTATATTACGAAGTACGAAGTAGTATTTAAGAAAAAAAATCTATTACTAGCAAAAGCCATGCTTTGTTTGGATTCGCGAAGCATTATTTCATAAGATAAATATTTGAAAGTAACAATATTTTTTTTTATATTATTTTTTCATCTTTATTAAGCAAAGACGTTATTTTATGTTTTGGAGCATTTTAATTTTAGAAATGTAAATTCAGTCAAATAAATAATTATTTCCTGGAAAGTTTATTTATGATATAAAACTGGTATAAATAAAAATATTTTCAAAGCAAAATTTTACAAAATATTTTTAAATTTTCAACTAAAAGCTCTTTTAAAGATGTTTTTACATTTTCCAATAGCTTCTGGTGTTTTCTCAAATGGTTTGAAATAGGTATGTTTCCAATCTTTGTAAAATGACAAATTTTACAAAAATATAATTAAAAGTTTTTTGTGCATCTTCGAAATTTAAAGCATATTTCAGAGCACATGCAGTCTCTGTCAGAAGAGATTCGTCATGTCGTCGTTTTTTACGCTGATATCTAGTCTCTTGCCTTAAAGCTCGGCATTTTTTATAATAGAACTAATACATTCCATAAATTGTTTTTAAACGGCAAACATATTAAAAATAATACTAATTGTAATTGCTTCTTAATAGTATATATCTTACATTTGGTTCAATTTCCAACCTTCGAATTCGAATAACACTTTATATAACGAATTTAACAATTAATTTTATTTGTTTACAATTCTTTTGTTGCCACTTTGCAAAAAATAATCATAATATAATTCTTTTAAAATGCGTAAGTATCGTCTGCGTAAATGATTTCACATAATAAGAATAAATTGTGTATTTGAATTCTTAACACTGAAAAATACTTTTATAATTGAATGTAAATAATTGAATTTTCACAAATTTTAATTCATTAAAAATATGCTATAACTTTCATAAAAAAGGGTATTTTAAAAATTTGATAAAAGAAATCGCGAAACTATTATATGATTAAAAGGAGTGAGCACCAAAATATGCGTCATTTGCAACCAATCTTAATAAAGTATTCTATTAAAATGTATATTTTCCTCTCAAATAACATACATTTTTAATATAAGAAAGTTTCATGTTGTTTTACTGTTTGAAGTTATAAATTCTGCAGTTATTTTCAATATTTAAAGTATTTCGTCTTCGCAAAATGCAGATATATAGGGTCCTTTCCTTATTTAAATAATTTTTTTAAAAAGTGAGAAATTTTGATGCAACGATAATATTTCACGTACTTAATCATTCATGACTTCTGACTTTCATTCATTTTTACTGACTCAATGATTTTAATGTACTGCAAGAAATACACAGGTTTCATTATCGTTTACAAAAATGAATCCGTAAAACGGAAAAAATATATTCAACAAAATAATACAAAATATTTTTTTTAAATCATTCGATAAGAAAATAATATTGTCAGAATCTACAGATCATATTTAATTTCTATCAGATCCAAAACTATTTATTTCCTTAATTAAACTTAAAAAAGAGTTTTTGAGATATTTTGGCGGATTTATTTATTTAACCATGATTCTATCTATAATTACTAATTCCATGATTTATTTTTTCATCTGAAAATATACGTGTTTCATTTTTTAGTTGCAAAAATGCGTCCGTAATCGAAAAACATGTAAAATAAATTAATTAAAATAATACATTTTGTAAGGTTATTCTGTGAAAAAAAATAATATTGTGCAAGTTTACAGATCATAATTTATTTTTTTGTTTAATTTCAAGTCAAAATATTGAATAGTTTTTTTGTAAAGTGTACGACAAAATGTAATTTGTGTAGCCTAGTAGAGGATTCGCTTCGCTCATCCTAATAATAATATTTGTAATAAAGGCAAAATAAGAATAAATATATTTTTTATAGTAAAAAAACCACTAGTATACATTTAAGCGTTAAATTATTTTTTTTTATAACGTAACACAAAATATTTATAGACAATAACGCTATATTTAAACACAATTTCTTTGAATTAAAATATATATAATATTTTAATTGGCATTGGTAGACGATAATATTTTACACGCTCCGCGGAAAAAGAAATTTAAGAAAATATAGAAAAACATGTTTTGTACGTCATTTTAAAATCCAAACAAATATTCACAACAGTATAACTGAAGTGTTGAAGATAAAGTTTAAAACCATTATAATGGAATATTAGAGAGAGTCAAGTAAAGGAATTATCCATTAGTTGGTCTGTATTGTTAATGGTATATTAGAGAGAGGCAAGTAAAGTAATTATCAATTAGTTGATCTGCAGTGTTCTTTGTTCAAGTGCAATAAAAATGAGAATTACAGAGTAAATTTATAGCAAGAAAAAATGTTATTTTAAATGCTTTGGTTTAAAAACAAACCTTGGTTTTCGTTCATAGTATTTTATGTGTAATCATTTGTTTGAAAAGCTTTTCATTAAATTTCTATTTGTTGCTGTTGGCGCTATGTTTGTCTTTTCAGAGTTTTGTTTTGCTTTCTCAATGTTACTAAAGCATGATATTGGATTTCAAGTAGTTAGAAGAATACTGCGCCTTTAGAGAACATAAATTAAAAATATACTAGGATGATATTGTTTTATTTTATTTTATTTTCATTTATGTGAAGCTAAAAATAGCTAACTACATTATACATTATTATAAGTTTTTTTTTTTAAATTTAGCATTAAAACTCAGGAAAAGTAAAAGTTCAGAACTATAGAATTATTTTGAATGTGAAAACTGTACCTTATAAATTTCAACTCCAGGGCTGCTAAAAAAATCATTCTTTTTGAAAACTCTATACATTCAAAAGTATTACACGTACAAATATGAGTGATATATAAAAATAACCTCAAACTCACCAAGATTATATTGTGTGCAGTAGGTGGCTGCATGATTTCAGTATCTTTCAGTATCTCCCAAAATGGAGGAAAATCAGAAAAGAAAGCAAGAAGGTCACCTGATTTCACGCCTTGTGACATATACCTTTAGGGACACATTAATGACCTTGTTTATGTACCCTCCACTACCAAAAACATTAGAAGAACTCAAGGAACAGATCAAAGCTGGAGTGATGACTACCGACACGATGACTTTTTAAAATGTGCGGAACAAGATCAACGACCAACTGGGCGTGTACCGTGTGACCCATAGGGTGCACATGCGCATAGAACATTTGTAGATTGTGCAGAAAATTTGGTGTGTTTGTGGTTATTTTGATATATCACACATATTTGTACGTGTAATACTTTAGAATATATAGAATTTTAAAAATGAATGAATCGTTTATAGTAGCAGTACTTGATATTACTATTCACATTACTGCAAATAAATTACACTTTATGAAATTTAGGACTATTAAATAAAAAATAAAAAAGTCAAACTTCTATTTTGAGGTAAAGTAATCTTAGTAATCTTAGATAATACAATTTCTAAGCTTATTAATAAACTGACTAAGAGTTACTTTCCCCCAAAATAGAAAATTGTCTCTTGCATTGTCTTTTCCCATGTATTTCGGATGTATTTTATTCGCGGCCATTTCAGAAAACGTCACTTTTATTAATAATATAACATGTTTTCAATGACAAAATTTACAAAATAAAATTAGAACGCTACCGAAGAGACACATTAAAAAATAAGTAAAAAAATAATTCTTATTCTGGAATTTCAAAACACAGTTTTCAGAGAAGTTTGTGGAATAAATAAAATACATCTTTTATTAAAAAATAAAAATAAAAATTCAAATGACGACAGAAAACCTTCATTAATAAAATGAAAAATCATTTGAAACTTAAATGATTTTTTTCATCGATAGTTTACTTTTTTAGATTACAATAAATTATCACTTTTTTTCTTGTTTCGAGGACTTTGTTAAATTTTCTAAGGATATCTTATTCATTAGTTATAATCTGGTTTGAACCATGTAAATTGAACACTTTATTGTATTGTTAAATGCATATCTATATATATATTTCTCTTACGTAGCGCAAGAATAAGGTAGAATTTGTAGTTTGACGGTTGGCAACAACCATAGTTTCCAGAGCGACAATTCTGAATGGTTCATTTTACGGCAACATGATATATTTAGCAAATCAAAATTCACAACAGGATCTGAGTTTAAACACAACATGGTCTTGCGTGGTGCATTCAGCAAATCAGTTTTTTGATCAGCAGATTTACACACAGGAGAAAACGTATTTACGTATGAAAGATTGTATTTTTCTCGTCGAACGAACTGTAGACGATGATTGTAGATTTAGATTGAACTATCTTACTATCACATAGTGTTTTTCAAAATTAATTTAACCCGTGCTGTACAATATTATAGACGCAATGAGTTCTAAAGTAATTGTGTTTCCAACGTATTTTTTTTATAATTTTGAAATGATTTATGCCCAAAGGTAGCTAGAACTAAATGCGTTTTTAATTGTATTTTCAACGAAGTTCTCAATTACTTTTTTATACATAAGACAAAATTGTAAATGATTTATGATAATACTCATTCTGGCTAAATTTGATGCAAATAGTGTCGAGCTAGCGAAGCGAATTCCGTTGCAATTGTTGTTGGGGAGCTTTAGTAAGCAGGCGGCCGCGCCCCCTTATATATATATATATATATATATATATATATATATACATTTGTACAAAATATTGTATAGTGGAGGTTAGTGTGACATGTTTTCTATTTCATACTATAGCAAATGTAATTTATCAAATTCACACATTTTTGAAAATTGATTGAGATCTTTATCATGTTATCATGCCTTTATTGAAAAATAATTCAATAAAATGGTTTTTATATTAACATATATAAAAGAATGAGGCCCATTACGTGTTTTGCATACAAAATATATAGTTTAACAAAAATATTAGATGAAATAACATGACACGTTTACATATAATCATTTTAGGGTTTTTATTCAAACATGTCCTATCAGTCTCTATACCATTTTGAATTACATTTAGGCTTACTTTAAATCAACTGTATACCACTAACATAAAACAAAAATGACATATGAATAGCATTGATTAAAATCTATGATCACATTATCCATTATTAGAAACAGAGTTAATAGTTTGTCAAAAGAAGTATTCATTAAACATAAAAATATTCCTCTAGTTAGACTTGGGAATGTTTTTTTTTTTTTTTTTTTTTTTTTTTTTTACTCTGCCAAAGAAAAGCACTAATGGTAATAAGTTGTTCAATACATGTGCTTGTGTAACATTGGTATTTCTATCTATTGAAAAAATCTTTAAAACGTATTTGATAAATTTTGTGAACACTTGTTGATTTAGTTCCTCGTGTACATCAGTATCTATCAATAGTACCTAGCAAAGTAAAAATAATTTCTTAATGTTCGTATATTACAGTTCCGGCTAGTTTTTATAACACCATATATTATTAGTTAAAAATATATATTTTTCTTTTTACGCGAAATAGTTAATTTTCTACATACATCACACTTAAAACGTAGAGCACCACCTTTACATTTTCTCTTTTTATTTATTAAGTTAATTTTAAAGTTTCGATTATTTTTACTCTTTCTAAATTTCATGTATCAGACATTACATTTCTTATTTATATTTTTATATTTTAAATAGTGATTCTGTTTGTTATGTATTTATGTAATAACAAAATAGAAAAAATATTCATAGCTTTAATATTTTTAATAAAAGCTTTACGTGCTGAATTTCTATATTACATCGACTCAACGATTTCATGAACATAATTTTCTATCAGTAATTAATTCTACAAATTATTTACCACAAATACATAACTCATAACCGGAGCTTCATATTACTCGTGGTTTCTGATTAACTGATTTTTTTTAAATGAGACAATATTGTTCAGTTATGTTAAGAGGCAAAATTTTTCTGTAAAATCTAACTGTGATGTATATTTCAACTAATTAAAAAGATAACATTTTCTAAAATTTCACAAGAGTTGAATTCAGTACTTATTTTGTTAAAAACACTTATATTTAATTGAAAAATTGTATTCGCAAAAGTCTAATAATATAAAACATTTAACACATTTTTATAGATAAAGTTTTCTTAAAATGCCAGTAAAAGTTTTATTAAGTTAAAATATAAACAAGTCTTGAATATTAAAATTTAATGTCCCACTTATATTTAATTGAATAAAATTTAATAGTAATTATTTGTTGTGAAATTAATGTCGTAGAATTTTTCTATAAGATGTTTTGAGATTTTATCAGATATAAAGTGAATCTCAATGACATATAAAGCTGCCTGAAAAATTTTTGGAAATGAAAATGTCAAATCCTCGTGAAAAGGTGGTTAAATTGTTATGATTATTTGTTCCGAGAATTCGAGTGTACTGATTTAATTTGAAAAGTTTGCCCCTAAAATATTTTTATCGCTTCGTTAAAAGACAATATTTTTATCTATCTGTAATTTTATGATATAGACGGAGCTGATAGAAATTAAACATTGTAGCGGAAGAATATATATATTTTTTAATTGTGTTTCGTCGATTAGACTATATTAAAATAAATACTTCACAAAAATTACATCACAAATGATTCGGAGCAATTTTGTTGAAATTGCGAGAATTTCTGATATTTTTGTTAATTGTATTTTGAAACCAAATATATAAGCTATTCCTGGTAGCTAAGATTGAAATTGGCGGTGTTTTGATTCCAATAACGCTGAATGTATTTGAGGAGCTATATTTTGCAATAACTGTTATCCTACTTTGAAATAATTTAAAACTGAATTATATTCTTCAGGATAGAATTTTACTTAGGAGTTAGTTTCGTAGAATTTTGCTTAGCAATTAGAGGGAATTTAAGAATGTGTAACTTGACCGTGTCAACTGCTTTTTTATGTGCAGAGATATCAATGATTTTATTATAAATTATTGGCCCAACAATGCCTATAATTACACAATGTATGCCCAAGCAGTAGAAACTCCTGTAAAACCGCATTCGCATGATTAAGTGTTTTTTAAATATTCAAAATTTGATGACGCTAATCTTATTTTAAAGTAATTGGTACTTACTCATTAATAAAATGCTGGCATCATTTTCTCTTTTAAATTTAATTAGAAGATATATTTACAATTACATTACATTATTTACAGGTAAATACGAAATTCTTACTGCCATTTTCGTTAGCACATTCCATACAATAAAATAAAGCCCATGTGACGAGCAACCCCTCTTAAACAACAGAGCCATCGCCATCCATTTATCGTTCTTTGGCATTAAAACGTTACAATTCGCCACAACACTTTTGGCTACCGTTGGTTAATTGTGTATTAATTACTGTACCACGTTTGCCAATAAGTTGCTCTTTGACGTACTATTGGCGAAAGAAGCATTTCACAACAAACGTCCAGCACTTGTACAACTGTTACTTGCTAAGAATCCTACTTATATATGCTCCAAATTAGAGGTTTCATTTGAACCTAACATTTCCCAACCATTTTCTCAACCTGCCATTCCCAACCCCCATCATTTCCCAACGATATTTTCAAACTTTCCAACAATGGGCCAAAATGTGTGTTACTTGGGTGTGTATAAATGAGTTAGAGATCCAGAATAACGTTTCGATGTTTAACCTTCGAGCAAGAACGATGTCGCTATTTTATGAAAAACGGGATTTTTCTGAAACTTTGTTCTGCCAAATAGCACGAAATAAAAATTCAGTTATTATTAGAGATATTATTTATTGTTGCTTTTTAAGCATGTTTCATTACTACATTTTTATTCATCCCTACTGTTAAAAAGTTCGTCTCACGCCTATTTGTGCAAATATTTTAAGTTTCGCCTGATGAAAAGGTAATGTCTATTAAATAAACCGGACATTTTAAAATTTTAATGTAACATTTTATTACTATATAATGTAGCATAGAATTTTACAAATAGTGTAATGGTACATATGTATTAGTGATACAAATGTGGCACTACATAATTCTAGTAGTGCTTTATTGTCGAGTAAAACAAATATATATATATATACATTGCATCAAATATTCACATTGCAAAATTGTCACATAAAAATAATATATTTTATAATGTGAAAAATACAATTTCAAACATAGTTATGTAGATATTATTTTTTGATTTTGTAAATAATTATTTTTTTGTTTTCCTATTCATATACGTACATATTTGTATTTTACCGTGTCATATTTTTTTTTAAACACACAGGAATTTATTCATGAAGCCTAATTAAATATTATTGAGCAGAAGTTCGTCTTTCAATAATATATATTTATAATTATGGATAATTGTTAAACTAAAATTAATGATCTTCAATTCTTTTTTAAATATTACCCGCATCAAATTGAAGAAAAAAATACTTATTGTGTGCATATGGCAATTATATAAAGAACAAACGATATATTTGTGTACTATGTCATTAAAAATTCTGAGTTAATCATAGCTGTTTAGTTGGGAATGTGAATCAGAAGAAACGAAAATAATAAAATAACATTTCACATTGATTCCTTTTAGCATGGTAATGACATCAGTACAAAAAATTCAGACAATTGTTGTTTGATAAATCATCATAAATATAATTTGGCTACATTTAAATCGATTTAAGATTCTTTTAATGTAGCGTAATTAAACATTTTCGAATGTAAGTTCGTCTTTCAGTAATTTATTTTAATAATGGTGAATTATTTTTAAATGAAATTAATGATCAGTAAATATTTCTGAATCATTACCCTCCTTTATTAAAAAAAATCATACGCGAATATGGCAGTTTTGTTGAGAACAAAGGAAATGTTTGTATATTATGTTATCAACGAGACGCAATTAACTACAGCCGCTTTAGTAATGATTGGTTATAAATGTGACCGTGGACAAAGGGAAATTAAAAATATGAATGGATATTGAGATCATTTATCGAGGATATAACATTTGACCAAAAATAAAATTAGAGTTGAGTTTGCCTGAATAATGTTAATTACTATATTGCAGTTGCGTTCAAATTGTTTTAGAATTCTGAAAGATGCATTTATGTATATATTTTATTATAAGCTAGACATCTGTTAAACAAATACTGCATAAAAAACTTGCGCCGTCTGTTTATATTTAATGTAAACAACATTCTTGTTTCAAATTAATTGCTACTCGATTTCAGCCAATTTGTGAGATTATTATTTTTTTGAAAAGTGAAATTTTTCTTTAAACAAACTTAGGTGTTGATTGTTTGCATTCTGAAAAATACTTTTTTCATGGATTACTTTATGATTTTGAGAATTTGTTGCAAGGAAATAAAAGACATTCTAAATAACATTTCTATAAAACCGTATGATAATACCATAAACCAATAACATATCGTTTTTGTAAACTAAAAGATTATGAAGCATAAAATTTTATTGAAATTTATAACAATATAAATTCTCGCAGGAACGAATTTGTATATTTTAGGGGTCATCAATTAATTAAGTGATGCAAATTTTGAATTTCTTTACCCATCTTTTGTCACAGGTGGTCACACTAGTGTCTTACTTTCACCCCCGTTGTGACGTCTCATTTTGTGTTGCTATTAATTTAGAGAAAATTTTATCTAAAGAAAAAAATGTTGTAGACTATCTATTACCCCCTGATGTAATTACTATAACACCATGAAAATATTGCGTACTATTGCTTCAAACTGTTGAAATTCAAAAAGAAAATTGAATAATGAATCCATTGCTGTCTGAATAAAAATACGTATTTTTTAATAATTTTCGTTATGTTAATTGTTCCTATCTAATTGTTCTCATATTTTAGATGTGACGTCACAACGTGTTAACATATCCCCTTGCGTCAATTTGTGAACATCTATCCTCCTCTTGAAAAGTAATGTAATTAATGGATGACACCCCCCATATAAATTTTTAATTAAAGTCTGATAAAATTTTATATTGTAAAGTCATTAACGTATATAATAAGGATTTATGATACGAATAATTACTAAAATCATGTAATTTTGTTCAGGGATTAATGTACGTTTCTGAGTGTAATTTCGCGTATTACATTCAATTTAATTCTTTCCAACATAGTTGAAAAGTATATATTAATAGGATTTGTCTCTTTGCCTGTGCGTCTGTTAATCTGTCCGTCTATCTCTCCATTGTCTAGCTCGCTATCTCTCGTAAATACTCTCAACATGCGATGTAATTTTTATATTTTATTAATATTATTTATGTTTTCTATAGCGAATGAAATGTGTAGAATTTATTGTTCATTCACAGGGACTTACAAAAGGTTTTCGTTACATTAGGATATAAGTGGAAAAATCGATTGCGGTACATTTTATTGATGTTATGATATTTCAAATATAATGAGATTGACTGAAACATATACCCTTATGGGGGAATAAAATAAGTAGCACTTATAGTTCGTTTACAGAGACGCACAAACGGATTTCATGACATGATATATGGGGAAAAATCATTTGCAGTCATTTTAATGATGTTATGATAATCCAAACACGAGCAGGGAAGACCGAGCTATGCTCGGTAAAAATCAAATTTGAGTTCAAATATCATGACCCATTACCAAAATGACCCACTAATTGAATTTTCTCGAACGTGTAACTTAGCCCAACAGTCTTCTCGTGCTAGAAAACCATAGGATGCAAAATTTAGTGTAAATAATCTGAGCCGTTTTTAAGATAAAATAGCTTGACCCATAATGACCCATGACCAAAATGACCCACTAAACGAAAATTTTCGAACATGTGACTTAGCCCAACAGTCTTCTCGTGCTCGAAAACCATTGGATGCAAAATTTATTGTAAATTGAGCCGCTTTTTAGATATTGACCCAAAATGACCCAGAAATGACCCACTAATCGAATTTTCTCGAACACGTGACCTAGGTTTTCTGGTGCCTCAAAACGGTAGGACACAAAATTTAGTCAAAATCGTTAGAGCCGTTTTTAAGATAAATTTTCCATATATATATATATATATATATATATATATATATATGATATATATATATATATATATAACCACAAACAAGATTTTCTCGTATTAGAATATATGATAATGAAAACAAAGGATTACTGAAATGGACAAATTATAGATTCATAGAAATATTTGCATTTTTGTAAACTTGAATTCTAGGAGTTTGGAATTTTTGTCAATTTTAATAAATTATATAAAGTTAGATGCATTTTTTTAATTTTTTTTTTAGTATTATAATATTTTTTCAATTCATTTTCATTTTTAATTTTTTTTATTATGAAATACACATAATTTCACAAAAAATAACTAAATTGCACAATAAATATTTCCGCGAGGATTTGTTGTAATTATTTTATCGAGTGTTAGCGTAAAGTGTTCCCGAATTATTTATTGTTTCGTTATTTGTTTACGATTACTCATGAGTATTATATTTTAATTTGTTTACGCAATGTTTATGACTTACGTACATCCGCTTTTAAATTGTTATTGAATGCATACAATTTTTTTTTTTAAACTTTTCGATTTTTACCTCACAGAGTAACAGGAGTAACTGTAATACTTTACTTTAGGAATTCAGACATTCCGAAAAGATATTCTTTAATTTATTATAACAAAAATTTCTTAAGAAAACAATTTAAAATCACAACTAAAAGGGTTTTTATGTAAAAAATAGATTTTGTCATAATCGTTAAAGTTATAATGTCTTCAGATTAATTTTCTGATAAAAAGTCTTGCTGGTTTTATAAAAATATCATGTTTTGGTTTCTTGTATGTTTCAGTTTTTGCTTTATTAAATGTTAGAAAATCTCAAACAGGTTTTATTAGCAGCAGCAGTTCAAATGTAATATATATATATATATATATATATATATGTGCTTTCAATATTTTAAATGCAAGAAAAAATAGTGTTAATTAGGATCTCTTGTTTTGAGACGAACCTGTTTTAATGTTATTGAAACAAGTTGGAAATTGTACGTCAAACGTTACAAACGAGGTGCGTTCGTACGCACGTTTTAGAATTAAATTCATGATATCCCGTGCGTAGAACGGGTTAAACAGCTAGTTAAGTATATATTTTATGACACTGTTCATACAAATATCTTAACTAGTTATATAAATATTCAGATATATATGTATCAGCTAGTTATATAAATATTCAGATCTTGATGATTTTTAATTCTGTGAAATGAATTCTATCGTCTGCAGATTAATTTCTGTCATAAAATAAGTATCTCGGTCGCTTGACGATTAAACTTCGGAAGCTCCTATAACAAAAAAGCACCGATTTAAAAAAAAAAAATTCAAATTTCTTAATAAATATTTTTATTAATATCTCCTAAAGTTTTGATTCGATTTTAATAAAATTTGAAATGTCTCGACAAAATTCTGCAAAGATAATATATTTTAAATTGCAAACCATTTGGTTGGGTAGTTTTTGCGTTGTTATATGCGGACAGACAGACAGACAGACGGACGGACAGACGGACGGACCAAACGACGACTATAGGTGCTACGTATTTATATAATTACGAACGCACCTAAAAACAAACACATATATTTTATAATTGATGAATTTTTGTTAATTTTAACTATATAACACAACAAAAAAGTTAATTTGTCAAATCGTGTTATCATTCTTATATACGGGATTTTAGTTGAAATTGATTTTCAATGAAAGGAAATTTTAAAAATACTGAAGAATGCTTCTGTTGTTTAAGAACAACATTCTCCTTGTAATGTAGA
The DNA here is from genome assembly GCA_963931845.1 of Maratus michaelseni. Classification (NCBI taxonomy): domain Eukaryota; kingdom Metazoa; phylum Arthropoda; class Arachnida; order Araneae; family Salticidae; genus Maratus; species Maratus michaelseni. The sequence continues at coordinate 94,703,983 of OZ007593.1, forward strand.
TAGGATGCTCTTTTATGAAAATATTTTTTAACTACTTTAACTACTTTTAACTACTTTTTTAACTACTTTTAATATTTTTTAACTTTATTTTTTTAGATATTTTAGCTGGAAAGGAGGACATGATGCCAATTTAACAACTAAAACAGCGATCTATCAATTTATTTATTATTACAAAGAAGAAGAACAGTGGGCTACACAAGTTTAATTTAGATGGTTTTAAGTAAGCGTAATAAGGAAAAAAAAACTAAGAGGGAAAATAATTCTTCCCAAACTAGAAGCACAAACTTTACTTAATGTTATTTAATAAATAGACTCCGTGAGCCTAAATGTTACTTTATTTGGAGTAGATAAAACACAAGACTTCTTACTAACACCCGCAAAATTCCAGTAATTCTATTTTCCACGTTTTGATGAGTCATAGCACTTTTAAACCTGCAAACCATTCAATCTTTGAAAACCTATATACAGAAGTAATCATCTCTAAATATTTTTAAGCAAAATGAATGATACCCTTAATAGTTAATAAATATGAAACAGTTTCAAAGCTAGAACTTGAAAGTCATTTTTCCCTAAGTGTGATTTTGGGGCATTGGGGAGCAAGATAGTTAAAAAACACATTTCGATATATTTTTAATGAAAATTTTAGTGTATATAGTGTATTGTATGTTCTATAAAGTAAATCTAAAATTTTATTTTTTTAAACATTTTTTCTTGGTTTTACATTGCTAAACTTAAAAAAATATCATGAGAGACTTTAGTGTCTCGAGTGACGCAGCAAAAAACCGAAAACCGAAAGCCCAAAACCGAAGATTCCGTCACTCGTATATATACAGCTAGAAGGACACCAAAGGAAAATCTAAACGCCGACATTTAATATCTCAGTGAATGTGATACATACCGTTCTGATTTTTTCACATTAGTCTTATATCTATGGTCTAATTCAATCCTGAAATTTATACATTTCTACATGCAGTAGTTTTTAAGACCTGGATGTCCATTTTTAATTAAATTTCTGTAAATGTAAGGGCGTCATACCTGTTATCTCCAAAACGGCTCGAACGATTTTTTTTAAAATTAATGTATTATATTAATCGGTTTTAGATGAAGCGAATATCGTTTTGCGCTAAAGTAGCAAAACTCTTGTTTTCTATATAATCCACTTTTAAAATTGGACTATATTCCTATGCTTTTTCCCATAAGAGAACATGGAACCGCTTTACAACTTTTTCCTAGGCGACAATGAGGTACTAATGGCTGTCACGGTTGGAGTTAATATACGTTACGTCTCCATATGGCTGAAAAACTATTTAGATTCTTTTTTTTAAATACGAAAATAATTTATTATTCATTTCAAAATATTTATTAAATTAAATTATGGTTGATAAAATATTGGTCAGCTGTTGATTTGCGCTATAAAAAGCAATCAACCTATAGCTTGTATCATGTATTCTTGAGCGCAAATCTCGATGCAAATTCTTTGATTCTGCTTGTTTTTTTAGAAATCGTTGTGGCACCATCTATTGACAATTAATCTAAAAAAACCTTCTCTTGAAATTGTTTTATTATAGGAGTATTTTAAAAGAAACTATATAATTTTGAAATTTTATTCAAAGTAAACAAAATGAAAATTATTATTATTAATAAATTTAATTAATAAAATATTTTAATTTAGTGTTATCAATTTTTAAAAACTTAGCTTATATCCACTTAAATTTTGCTTTCATTGCAAACAGAAATGAATAATTTCTTTTCAAATGTAATTAAAATATTAAATTGTGTAATGTGTAAAATAATTTTCACCTATACTAATGTAATTAATAATTTACTTAAGGAATAAAAAAATTATTTTTATGATAAAAATTTAATATACTTTTCGTTAGATTAGGCTTATTAAGAGAAAAAAAAAGAAAAGAAAATCAGGATTTATTTCGGGATAAACTTCTGTAAGTTTAAATTATATAAATTTATATAAAATGAAATAGAATGTAAATAATATTATTATTATTGTAAATAAAAATCCAAATTGTGATTTTTTTTTCAACTTTCTCTTTTTAATCCATTTAATTTTTTTCATTATGTTTCCATTATAAATAAAATAAGTGTTTTTTAAATGTAATTAAAACTATAAATAATATATAAAAACAATATATGATCTATTAATGCAGATCAAATTTAATTTTAATAACATCTTCAAAATGCAGTTATAACATCCATCTCTCATACACACTAATGTTGTTTTTTGTGTTTATATGTGCGCTTTTAAACTTATTCAACACTCATAAAAACAGAACCCCCCTTCTTTTCCCCCCAAAAAGAAAAAGAAAACTTATTTAAGTTTATTTTATGTTGATATTCTAGACTGTGGGCCATAGGCACACCTGTTAAAAAATTTTGCCCCTCCCCAGATTTTATTTTGCCGGTGTCCATATTTCTTAGTATTTGTCCCCAACAAAATTAACTCGCAATTCCTTGTGTCTTGTTTTCTTTTCAGCTGTATATTCAAAATTATCATAATATTGTTATAAATTGCTAAGCATCAGTAACAGTACATTTACATTTTATATGCACTAAAAAGTAATAAACATGCTGATTAAAATAGCACATTTGCAAAAAATTCTAATAATTGTCTCACATCCAGTGCCATTAGTCTTTGAAGAGAATAAGCAATTGCATATCATTTAAAAAAGGATTTAAATAAGGTGAATATATTGAAAAGCCTCAATAGGTGGGAGGGACGGGGGTGGCGTTGTAAAAATAATATAATCAATATTTAAATAGAGAAATTTTTGATAAAATAACATATCAATAGCAATAATTTAAATATGTAAAATCGGAGCAATAATAACAGTAATAGAATAGTCTTTTGAAATTACTTTTACTCTAAAATAAAGGAGGAAATTATATAAAAGGATAGATAATTATGTAACTGCGCAAAAACGCAATTCTAAGATGGATCTTTAAATTATTGATAGGTTATAATGTATTTGTCTCAAAAATAAAAATCCTAAATATTGTTGAATTATTTAAAAAACTTATCTTAATCGAGCTCTTAGATTATGTCTAGTAGTTTACTAATAAGATATTATTTTACACAATATAAAAATTTTATTAAATAAATAAATGCTTGTTTGCGATGAGACTTTAATTCTCAACATTAAATATGTTCTTTTCACTAGTTTAATCCGTCCTGAATAGAAATATATGCTAAATATATTAATAAACAGAAAACATTATTAACGTATTTAAAGGGAAAAACACGGATGTTGTTTCATTATTACGAACTATCTGCCAGCATACGCCGGAGAAATTGGCACGTTTTTATGAATGGATAGTCGGCGAATAGGTGGGTCGTACGTATCTCATGTTGGTCTAGATAATAACAAATAATATTAAAAACAAAAATATCTATATAATTTTCCAATAGATGGTGACAAAACAACAAACATAATCGATGGTAGGAAGGAAGCGTAATCAATGGGCCCCAAATATCTGCTGTCTTGATCCACTCTTTGAAATTTTGGGTGCGGATAGTCCAAGACAGGTCCTGATGCACATGAGGATCAGATTTTTAATTTCTTAAGTCATTGGCCCCATAAAGCCCCTTTTAGATTTTTGCTCTAAATTGTTAATAACTTGCCCCATTTGTATCTGATATTCTTCGTTTATGGGGTCCATTTCTCCATTTAGTTATTCCTCCATTTCTGCATTTTAGTTAAGACCCTAGAGTCCGGTACGTCCGGTACCTCTTGAAGTTTTTTTCCCTAAATTGTTAATAACTTGACTCCTTTTAATCCGATCTTCTCCGTTTTTTGGGACCTTTCTACCAGTTAGTTATCCCACCATTTCTACATTCCAGTTAGAACACTGGCCTCCAGGGGACCGGTGCCGGGGTACCAAACTTTTTGAGCGCCATGTATTTTCATCCCCCTAATTGCGTCACTCTCTCGCTGCATAACTTTAGAGTTGAGTGTTAGACTTCTTTCCCTGGGCCACCACCCTCATATTTTTATTGGGGCCCTATGGGTCTTCTTTTTGGCATTTTTTTAAAACTTTTATTCTAATGATTAATTCATACCCTCTGCTTAATTTCTGACTAATTGGAATTTTCATCAATAACAGCAAAAAAGTAATGATATCAGTACAAAAACCCTTAACGTGTTAAAAGTTGTGACGAAGCAGTTTCTTTTGGCTTTAGAAATTTTAAATATAGGTGTTAAAAGCAATGATATCAAATTTGAGTAGCGCTATGTTAATAATTTAAAAATATATATATCATCATTTTCTTTTTTGTTTTAGTTGCATTCACAGATGCAATTATTATTTTGACAGGAAAAGATATATAAAATTTATTTTTCATTCACATCTCTCCTGAATTCAAAATATAGGTTTTAAAAGAAATGATATCAAAATTCGAGTAACACCCTCACAGGAATTTAACAGTATTGTTTTAAAATTCAATTTAAGTTATTTTTGGTTTGTCTTCTAAAGTATATTTACACATGCAAAAATACGTATAATTTTCCAATACTGTTAAATATATTACTTTCAATGAGCCTATATTATGCATTCAAATGTATTTATTTCAATAAATTTACTTATCTTTTGCGTCACGCTATCCAAAATCGTAAGTAAAATTTATGTAAATGATTATTTTGCGTCATAGTATCCAAACAAAACGAAGTGTATTCAAGTGGATAATATGACGCAAAATAATCATGTACATCATTGAAAGTAATATATTTAACAGAGTATTGAAAAATTAAAAGTATTTTTTGTATGTGTAAATATACTTTAGAAGACAAACGAAAAGTAATTTAAATTGAATTTTAAAACAATACTATTAACTTCCTGTGAATGTGTCACTCGAATTGTGATATTTCTTTTAAAATCCATATTTTGAATTCAGGAGAGATGTGAATGAAAAATAAATTTTAAATATCTTTTCATGCCAAAAATAATAATTGCATCTGTGAATGTAACAGACAACTAAAACAAAGAAGAAAATGATGATATATATATTTTTTAATTATTAAGATAACTCAAATTTGATATAATTGTTTTTAAGACCCCGTATTTAAAATTCCTAGAGCCAAAAGAAACTGCTGCGTCACAACTTTTAACCCGTTAAGTGTTTTTGTACTGATATATATAAGGATGATACAGTTTTGTTTCCAAAACATAAAAAAGCTATAAACACTATTTTTAGATTTAGTGTAAGTACAAGACTCTGAAGCATTATTATATGGCCAAATTTGTTTTTTTAACATGCAGCAATTATGTTGTATTTACGCGCTCAATCTGTGATTCCAGTTTTTTGCTCAACACGTTATCACACCCCTATAACAACTAGTTTTCTCCATTATCATCTGAAAAACTATGAAATGATTGAAGAAGCATGTATTGTGTTTTTGTAATGTATACATTTTGAGATTTTTTTTTATACATTCATTATCAGTCATTTTTTTTTACTTTAAGACTTTTAAAAGCCCTATGACCCTTTAAACTAAGAGATCAGTACTTTATGCTTCGATGAAAACTTCTTCTACGACACGTTGTTGATTGAAGCTAAAGTTCCAAAATAAAGCGAGATCTGATAGAAATCCGATGCTTCTTGCTAACACATCACTATATATAGGCACTACCACAATAACGTAATTAACATATAATTGCAAAATAACCGTGACAACCGATTCCAGAAATCCATTCACAATTACTTACAATACATTCTTGTTCACTAACAAATATTAGGGATTCAGGACAACACGATATCACGGTAGAGTACAATTAGAGTAGCCATACATACTGCCACAGTTTTCGAATGCGATAAAAAGTACTGAGGAAACAAATTTTATATACATATACGATTTATTATATCCAATACTTCCCTAGAGAGACATGCCAAAAGCAAAACGGATTTGCATTTATAAGAATATTATAAATTGAAAAAATATGATAATTTTCCCTCCAGTCTATACTATCTATCCATAATAATAGAAACCATTTAGATACTAACACGCAAAAATATAATATGTAACGATGCGGTACCGAAATTGTGGCTCAAGTTACTCCATGGTTACAGATATGAAAATAAACAACCAAATAAAAATAAAAGATAACGTGCGCATTTGTTAAAAAAGTACATGAAAATTAAACAATAGCATTTTAAATAATAACTACAAAGACCATGCAATTATGGAATATTCTCATGTGGTTTTGAAAATGGCTCAGAGGGAGCCGAAACTTCTCAAAACACCTAATAAAAGTTATTTTAAAGTGTATTTATTATGTTGTTAATTTACATCTTTTAGCATTTAAAAGAAATATATTATTACAAGGTGTTATAATTTATTATATTATTATATGATTAGTTTTGTGTCTATGTCCGTCTATGAGTATATCAATTTATATGCCCATTTACATAGCTATTTCGATACTTATATTACTAAATAGATCTGTTTTCTACACAATAATGAATGAATTTTATTTAAAAAATGCTTTATATTTGCGGTATCGATTTTCTCCTTTTTTTCACATTCAAAAATATTTTACTACAAACTCTGATATGCTTCATAAAACTGTTCTTTAACGGACTACATTAAGCATCAGAAAATGATTATTATCATGTATAGCTCAATAATTTTAATCTTTTGAAGCATAAATTGACAGGGAGTAATAATTTTCATTTATATTTCGTGGTTATATCGCGACTTTTGCTTTCTTCATTACTTTGGAAATGGGAAATCGAAATTTTGGATGGTTAAATAAATTTTTACAGAATAAAATATACTTAAATAAAGTTTTGAGAGCACTGCAAACTGCATTTTACTACAAACTCTGATATGCTTCATAAAACTGTTCTTTAACGGACTACATTAAGCATCAGAAAATGATTGTCTTCATGTATAGCTTAATAATTTTAATCTTTTGAAGCATAAATTGACAGGGAGTAATAATTTTCATTTATATTTCGGGGTTATATCTCAAATTTTGCTTTCTTCATTACTTTGGAAAGGGGAAATCGAAATTTCGGATGGTTAAATAAATTTTTACAGAATAAAATATACTTAAATAAAGTTTTGAGAGCGCTGCAAACTGCTTTTTACTACATATTCTGATATGCTTCATAAAACTGTCCTTTAACGGACTACATTAAGCATCAGAAAATGATTATCATCATGTATAGCTCAATAATTTTAATCTTTTGAAGGATAAATTGACTAGGAGTAATAATTTTCATTTATATTTCGTGGTTATATCTCGACTTTTGCTTTCTTCATTACTTTGGAAAAGGGAAATCGAAATTTTGGATGGTTAAATAAATTTTTACAGAATAAAATATACTTAAATAAAGTTTTGAGAGCACTGCAAACTGCATTCTACTACAAACTCTGATATGCTTCATAAAAACGTTCTTTAACGGACTACATTAAGCATCAGAAAATGATTGTCATCATGTATAGGTTAATAATTTTAATCTTTTGAAGCATAAATTGACAGGGAGTAATAATTTTCATTTATATTTCGTGGTTGTATCTCAAATTTTGCTTTCTTCATTACTTTGGAAAGGGGAAATCGAAATTTCGGATGGTTAAATAAATTTTTACAGAATAAAATATACTTAAGTAAAGTTTTGAGAGCACTGCAAACTGCTTTTTACTACATATTCTGATATGCTTCATAAAACCGTTCTTTAACGGACTACATTAAGCATCAGAAAATGATTATCATCATGTATAGCTCAATAATTTTAATCTTTTGAAGCATAAATTGACAGGGAGTAATAATTTTCATTTATATTTCGCGGTTATATCTCGACTTTTGCTTTCTTCATTACATTGGAAATGGGAAATCGAAATTTCGGATGGTTAAATAAATTTTTACAGAATAAAATATACTTAAGTAAAGTTTTGAGAGCACTGCAAACTGCGTTTTACTACATATTCTGATATGCTTCATAAAACTGTTCTTTAACGGACTACATTAAGCATCAAAAAATGATTATCATCATGTATAGCTCAATAATTTTAATCTTTTGAAGCATAAATTGACAGGGAGTATAAAATTTTCATTTATATTTCGCGGTTATATCTCGACTTTTGCTTTCTTCATTACTTTGGAAATGGGAAATCGAAATTTCGGATGGTTAAATAAATTTTTACAGAATAAAATATACTTAAATACAGTTTTGAGAGCATACTTTTCTTTAAACGAGCAACAATTTTTATAGTCTATAATTATAATAAAAAAATGTATTTTTGGATTCAAGAGATTTAATGACACGACGTTCTTGTAATATGCTCTTTTTTTTTTTAATTATCAGTTTCTTCTGTGATAATAAAGATAGTAAATATTTAATAAAAATAAAATGTAGTAAATGAATACGATGACATATCATAGAACACCAGGATGATAAAAAAGATAAAAATAATTATATACTAATAAAAATGTTTTATCATGTAAATCTAGAAACCAGTCAATGTAAATCGAGTAATGTTTACATATACTGTATTATCAATTGCTTACTATGATATTAAATACAGTTAATATCTCATTAAAAATAAAATGTATTAATGGAATTAAGGAAATATCCTAGAGTTCAAGAATTATAAAAAATATAAAGAAAATGTTTATAATAATAAAAGTAACCTGTCAGACAGACAGACAGCTCCCACTCTAGGGACCAGCTTATGACTAATGGTCAGGACGAACCCCTAAGCCTAGGGAGGGGAAAATATTACTTTCCGGTGCTAGCTACAATAATTACAAGTTAAACTACAATTTTACAAAGTATAAACGTTACCCAATTTTGCCACAAGGCTGGGCGAGCGTTAAAATTATTACAATAACTGATATTTTACATAAACTTAAACACTCCACTTAAAAACCTTCCGAAATACGTTAGAATATAGATACAATATGATAAAATTTAGTAACCAAAACAAACTCACCGGCCACATTTCATATTATATCCCAGAAGATATAGACGTTCAAGTATTGAAAACAAAAATTGCAAAATTATATAATATATTTCCGCTTACTGCGCATAATTAAAAATAAATGTACCTGATTAATTCATAATACATATATTTAAGTGTGACAGATTTTGTGTTTTTGTCAGTATTAGTATATTTAAGAAAATATTTCTACATTTTGTACAAAGATACACAATATTTCAACTGAATTGATATTTTCAGATTTATTTATTTGAATAATTAAGATAACACAGAAAATGTAAATATACGATAGAAAATATATTGGTCGTAAAGTAATTAGAAAAAAAAACGAAAAGTTTTGTCAGCATGGAACATATAGTGTGAAGAATACCTTATGCGTGCATTAAGGTGCTAGTAAGGTATTTTACTTTGTAAGGTATTTTACTAATCTCAATCCAATCACAGCACAACCAGTGACAAGAAAGGTAGAAAGAAAACAAAATAAAAAAATATGAGATAGACATGTGCACACCCAATGTTTCCTCGACCACTAAAAATGTATAAAATGAAGATTAAAAAAAAAATTAAAAATATATTTTTTCCCTTTATATATGTCTATTCTCAGCACTTTTATGCTGTACTATGATGAAGATCATTGAAAAAAATGTGGTATATTATTTTGATACTTATACTACTACAACACAGTACATAATCTTAATAGCTTCTGTAAAGACTGTTCAAGAGAAATCTTAATCCAGTCCGATTCTATTAAGATTGCATGCTAAAATGCACATGCATTCCAATATTCATAACACAAACGTATTAGAATAAAATGTTACAAAACTTGCATTTACTTTATGTTAAAAGTAAAAAATATAAATATGCTTAGCAGTTCATAAAATATTGTGGTTTAATTTACTTAGAATAATAGTTTAAAGTGTACAGTGATATGCTGTTTTACTGAATCTGCTGTAGTTTTTAAGATTTTTTTTTTATAAAGAAAACTATTTTTATTTATATTTTTATATAAATTCGTATTATTGTACTAAATTGCTAAATAAATGATATCTTTAGAATTATGCGTGTGAAGTTTCAGTAAGTAAAGTATTATTAGTTGTTTTCATATGATTTATTTTTAATATTTACAGGATGATTTTTACAGGTAATATATCTCATTCTCATTCACGTGTGTAAACATTTAAAAAAAATGAACTGTATTTAAAATTTAAGTAACGCATGATTACTCACAAATACTTACTGAAACCTTATATTACATAGATTCAATAATCCTACAGATTCGAAAGACTTATTTACATCGGTAATACAGTAAGTGGAAGTATATTTTCAAAATGCTATGTAAATCGATACATGACAACTGATACTTAAAATCCAATGGTTTCCTATTGCAGCATTTGTTAAATAATATTGTATCTTCAAATAAAGTAAAGTATTTTGCAGAAGCTTTCTTTTACCACTATCTATATATGGTTCATTTATACTTTTATTATCTTCGTTTAATTATTTGAGAATAATTTGATAAATCATGGAGACAAAAAATTTCCATCTGAATATTTCTCGGTAAGTCATTCCAAAGAGAAAAACGTTTATAACTTAATTTTCTGCAAGTTTTTAATTAACAGGGTGCAATGATTGAATTTTTCTTTTATTTATAAATAAGTGATGCATAAGAAAAAATATATATATTATATCAAAATGTACAAAATAGTTGTAGTATTCTTTTAAAATAATCGTATTTTAAAAAAAATACACATTCATGTTTCTTAAAACAGAAAAAAATGATGTATTTTATGAAATGCGTGATTTATTTCGCAAATGGGAAAACATAGTTATTTCTTTTGAATAGACACATTTTAATTAGTTAATAACTTCATCCCTTAATATGGCGCATAATAAAATACACACGGGTATAACAATAAAAAAAATACGGATATTATTATAATTATTTTTAACTAAATGATTTTTTTATCATGTCAACTACATTATTAAGCATAAGAGAATTTTTTTTTCTGTTTTAATCCCTGCCATTTTAATTTTCTTTCTATTTTAATACTAAGACTAATCTTTTCTTTTTCAAAAGAATGAAATAGAAAAAAAAAACTGCCTACACACGACAGTTGTTTGAATATTTGATCAAAATAAGACGCTTTTCAGAAAAATAAGTTAAGCAAAAATAAAACTTTTAATAAAAAACCTATAAATATTAAAAATGACAGTGTATATTTTTTAAACTTTCGCATCAATTTCATTAGGAAAAATCCCATTGAAATAATAGCCACAAAAGTCATTAGCTAAAAGGTTTTTGGAATTACATTTGAATATACGTGCATAATTATAATACGTTTTGTTTGTTATTTTGATTTTCAAATTTTTATAATTAGGTAATGAAATGACATATTTCAAGTTTTCGCGTTTTTGCATAAATAACTTCCTAATTTTTTTTAAAAGAGTAGTTATCTTTATTAAATATTCCTGATTAAGAAACTAAAAAAAAAATAGTTTTTACATATTGACTATTACATATGACTATTTTTTCAAAAACCGAAAGGAGGTAACATAATTTTTAAATAAGATTTTACAGTATTTATCTTATTTTAGGGATGTGATGAAATTTGTTAAAATCGGCACGTTTCGAGCATATTTTTACAGAAAGAACGCTTTCAGGGAAGACTTTTTAAGTGAAAGTGAACGGCATTGTCTGTCTCGTATAATGACAACACTTACAACTATGCACACTCAACCTGTCATAACTGCACTGCATTCGAACCTCCAAATTTCACCCTAGGCTATTTGTTTTTTTGAACAGCATGCTATCCAGTGGGCCGAGTTTACCCTTAATGTTTTTAGAGAGAATCTATTTTCTAATTATAATAAAATTATTCCAAGAAGATTAATTTTTCTGACTCACAGTTTCATTCTAATACTAAGGTGAACATTTATTCTATTTATTATGCAACTACTCATGCATTTTTGTGAAAGAGAATGGCTCCGACCAATGGCTGAGTAATGGCCGAACTGACCCTCATTGTGTTTAGAGAGAATCTGTTTTCTAATTATAATAACATTTTTCCAAGAAAATTTAGTTTTCTAACTCACAGTTTCATTCTAATACTGAGGTAAACATTTATTCTCCGTTTCAGAGTGGTTAAGACACCATTCCGCTAATGCTTGAGAGCGTAGGAGTCAGGCCAGTGCGTTAGACTTCCGTCCGCTCCATTGCACACACTTTGTGGAGGGAACAGTTGTAATTCTCTGGTGTTGTAAACTTCCTTGTAGCTATCTCGTCCCTGTATATTGACGACGACTTACAAGCGGGCATTTGATGTCAAGCACAAAAGTCAGATGTATATTCTCAATAAAAATAAATTAAATAAATAAAAAACATTTATTCTATTTATTCTACAACTACTAATACATTTTTGTGAATGTAAAATATTTAAAACTAAATTTTAACTTATATCATTAAACGTATGAAATGTCAGAGATTGCCATTTAAATAAACTGCTTTACAACACCTGAATTATCAGAATTCGTGTTAGACAATATTTAAAGTATGAAAGAAAATAAATTTGTAAAACTGCTTGTACTCAAAATATTTTCCAGGATGATTATTATTTTTTATCGCAATATCGTAATTTAATTTCTTGAAAATAATTCAATAACAATAGCTCCTTAGTAGCTCAATAATTGCAATAAAGATAAAGTAACTTTATTTTTAAGTGCTTTCGTAATTATATAAATATGAAGCAAGTATAATAGTCGTCTGGTCCGTCCGTCTGTCCGTCTATCCACATATAACAGTGTAAATATTTCGAAATCGAAAAGTTTGTAATTTAATTTATATAATCGTATCAGAATTTTGTCAAGTCATTTCAAATTTTATGAAAATCGAATAAAAACTTTACTAGTCGGATGTGCCAATCCCAAAACTTTATTCTATCTCAGTCATGTTAATACTTCAAAATTCGCAATCACATCGTCAAAACAATCAATATTTTTCGTCATTCTGTTGTACGTCAGCTACTTTCGAATCATCGGGTTACCGGGATGCGATTAACTGATGTATACTAAACTTCGAAAAGTCCTTTTGGCCTGTACCGACAGGAACAGATAACCTCCCTATTCCTCGGTTTTACGATTTCAGCTAATTTTACTGGAAAACACGAAGCTAAAATGCGTGGAACCCAATTAAAGAAGATTCATTCCCAGTTCTCGTCAACATTGAATTTGAATGATAATATCGCCAAATTCGTCTTCTACAGCCATAGCCATAGCCAAGCCTCTAGCTTCATTTATGGCAACCTATTTTTTCGCCAATTTTTCGATATTTTGCCATTTTTCGCCAAGCTTGGCGAGAATTTGACGTTGGCGAATATAAATATATAGTGTTAAGTATATAAGAATAGGAACAATGGTTACAACAATAAAAGAAAATTTGCCGAAACCATGTTAACTAAAACTCATAAATTAAACCCGTTTATGGATGAATTCTGTTGTCTTGTTTGAAAATGTCAACCACCCTAAAATTTCAAACCGCTATATCTCCGCCATTTTTTAAGAAAGAGGCAAAACAAAAATTGCTCCGGATTCTCCAGATCAAGGACGAACATTTAACGGAAAAAACTTTTAGGATTTCTAATTTTTTTGTACATCTTTTTGAATTTGAAATCTTTAAATGGCTATTCCAACGTGCCCTTCCGGGGGAATATCCCCACATTCATTCCCCCCTGCTGGCCACAGCCAAAACATATAAAAAAATTGGTTAAATTATCTGCATAACTTCGTACACTTTTCGATGATACAATAGTGAAAATGGAACGAAAATATCGATCACAGCGCCCCCTTTCGTCGAAATATCCCCAAATTCTAATAGAACCTGCTTGCCATAGCCAAATACATAGAAAAAAAATTGGTTCAATTTGAAGCAGAACTTCATACACTTTTCGTTGATACAATGAGGACGGACAGACGGACATTTTGTAAAAACGTTTTTCAGAATCTCTGACCCATAAAACGTGTAAATCCGTCGAAAACCGGAAGTCGAAAAAATGTCGATTGCAATACTTTTTTCTATTACAGATAGAAGAAAGTAAAAAGATATTAATAAAAACATTTATTAAGTAATTTGAATTTTTTTAAAATCGGTACTTCCTTGTTTGAATTTGCCTTTTACAATTAAATACATATCTAAAGTTAAATGGAAATCGACAACTAATTGAAATTAACCACACTTGTTGGTTTTAAAATAAATGGTTAAAAATTGTTTAAAAATTAGTTAAAAAAAAAGAAAAAAAAAAGAAAGAGGATTTAAAGAATAGGACGTCCACTGCTTAGGAAAAAATGTTAAGTGAGAAAAAATTTCATTGTACGATGTGAAATTAGTAAAAGTAAGTTCGTTTAAATTCAGAGAATTAAATTTGTTAAAAGGAAATATTTTTTCAAATTAAAATTTTTTTAAAGATAATATTTACATTTCGATGATGTAACTAACTAAAACGTACGGGATTTCGCATTAGTTTAAAATCTAAATATTTCTGTTCAACGAGTTTACAATGATAATTGCAATTCATTACAATTACAATATAAAATACAATTACATATTCTTTGTAAGACTCAAATATTTATATATAAATAGTATAAGTAACTAATAAGTCACAATGCATTTTAAGTTAATTTAAAAAAAATACAAATATGTTTACTTGTGTAAAACTTTAGAAAGTGAGCAAATGATTGAAAAATAATAGACAGAATATTCAATGTTACTGCAATAGTAATAGGATTACAAAGATTGTTTGACGTCTTCCTGAACGTACAAGAATCTTTATTTGCCGACAACGGAATATAAGGTCATCTGGATGAAAAGAAGTCGTGTATAAGACATCCGGCCGAAGTTTGGCTACACATTATTTATTATACATTATCCAAGGAAGGAAAATTCAAGAAAATGTATACATATGCATCTATTATATATAAATTTTAAGGTGTTTTTGTACTTTAAATCCACTTCTGTGAAAAAAGGCAAATTCAGTGGCTAAAAAGAACACAAATTATTTGCGAGGATCCGAGGATGTCATAATAATTGTCGAAGTTTTGAAATTTTAAATTGTTTCCGAAATATTAATGTTTTTGTACTTTTAATTTACATTTATCTAATGGTGGTAACTAAATGACTTCATTTTTATGCCTAACGAATGGAGGAAAGTAAATAATAGTAATTATATTTTTATTACATCATTTTGTCAATAAAAGTGAAAAGAAAGATTCTTTTTTATTATAATAGATTAATTAAAAAGAAATATTTTGAATAAAGTATATTTTGCAAGATAATCTGAAAAATGAAAAACAAGTATTCATGCTTCAGGAATCAGTTTCTATATATATATATATATATATATATATATATATATATATATATATATATATATATATATATATATATATATATATATATAACGAATGTACATTTATCTGCAAAATGATAACAATGGAATTAATATATTGTAGCTCGTGTAAGGTTTATATTAAACCAAGGAGATTAAATAAAAACAAATATAAAATTTCCGTATATAACTAGACACACTGTTAAAAATTTTCGTTTATTGACCCGTGAATTTTGATCAGAAATTTTCCGTTTTGTTAGAAAAATGGAATCTCTCCCGTATATCTGTTGCCATTTTAAGATTACAGAGTTTCAAATACAGAATTATTACTGTAAAAAGCTATCATCTAATGCGATTGCAGTATTTTTATTGCCACGCATGCGCTTTAACTCCTTCGCTTCTGTATCGCGCCATTTACGGAATTTACGGACTACAAAGACGGAACTTTCATTTAAAAAAACGGGAAAATTCCGGCAACTCTGCTGCCAGTCTTTATACCGTAAATTGACGGATTTTTTTTTTTACAGTGCAATTACTGTCCCTACTTACTATATATGATTTTTAAAAAAGTATCAGATATTTTCAACGAATCATTCATAAAGAAGGAGATTAAAGCATTCACAAGAACATTCACTAAAGTGTAATGATTTAACGAGAAAATGATTTTTTTTTCCAATATTCATTTTACTTTACAAAGCTGATATGATTATAAACTCTTCCAAATGACCTCATTTTTATATAAGTTGGACAAACTAATTTAATTTTTATTCCACTAGCAGTAGGGTTGATTTTGTAGTCGTCTGAAGACGTGTATTTGAAGGGGCTCAAATACTTTTATGAACGAAGTACATGATATTTAAATTTAGTTTACATGAAAATAAGGTATCATTTTTTGATGCAAAAAATAATTTAATTTATAAAATAACAAAAAATCAGAAATGAGAAGTTTTCTCTAAATAATAGATAAAAATGTTGAAACTATATAGTGCCTCTTTATACAGAAGAATATCTACTTGTTTTTCAAAGAAGACATTATTCCGTATCATAACTTAAGGATTTGCATTATTATAATCAAATATTGTGCCATGGTAAAATTTTATTCTTATTCTTATTTTATATAATAATAATTCACGATGCTATAAGCAACTAATTCAAGTTATCAAAAAGCTTTCACCCTCTAATAAGCAATACTTAAGTTAATAAGTAATACTTAACGTAGAACTTTTAAGTAATACTTAAGTTCTACTTAAAATTTTAAAGTAGGCTAATTAAAAATGTTTCAAATTCACAATAGGAAAAGCTGCATTATTTTATTTGTTTCATTTTTGAAAAATAAACTACTAAGATATGTTATTAAGCCAATTTATATTTTGTGGTTTAAGAAATTTTCTTACATAAAATGTTATTTAATTGTTTATTTTTAGCGTTTGGTGAAATATTTTTGTTTCATTTTTGAGAAATAAAATACTATAATTTCAAATTAAGCCAATTTTTGATTTAAGAAATGTAATTTTCTGACATAAAATGTTATTTAATTATTTATTTTAACTGATGAAATATTTTTTGAAAGTTAATCAGTCTGAATATTCCTCAAAGGATATTTTCAGATGCTATAATTAGATATTATTTGATATCATGGTTAGCATTCTTTTGAAATTTAATAGAACCTAACTACAAAAGAATTTCATGTGAAACTCCAGTAGTTCATTGGAAATTTATATTTTTCGTTTTAAATTGAGAAAATTCGCAGTATAAAAGCCATCAGTAATAAAAGTGACATACATTTGGTAAGTTAACAATAATTTGGATAGATAATTTATGCTTAACAGATATATCAAATATTTCATTAACCACCACTTTCTATTACAAAATACAACTTTCAATTATATGTATCATTTGGCAACACATAAATTCTTTAACCAGTTATACAAATATATAATTACAAAATACCAAGTAAAAATTTTATAATAGTTTTAAATATGTGACATATTAAATATATTAAAAGATTTAAAAAAATATTTTCATTCTTATTTCTTTTTTAGGTATTGATTTTACTTCTAAAACTTTGCCAAAATTGAAAAAGAAAGAACTTTTATGGAAATGTATGAAACAGTATTATTACTTTTATTGCGAATTCTAAGAATTCCAGAGCTTTCGGTTCTTTTAATTCTTTTTAGGTGCGTTCGTAATTATATAAATACGTAGCACCTATAGTCGTCGTTTGGTCCGTCCGTCTGTCCGTCCGTCTGTCTGTCTGTCTGTCCGTCTGTCTGTCCGTCCGTCTGTCTGTCTGTCCGCATATAACAACGCAAAAACTACCCAACCAAATGGTTTGCAATTTAAAATATATTATCTTTGCATAATTTTGTCGAGACATTTCAAATTTTATTAAAATCGAATCAAAACTTTAGGAGATATTAATAAAAATATTTATTAAGAAATTAATTTTTTTTTTAAAATCGGTGCTTTTTTGTTATAGGAGCTTCCGATGGATGTTAAATCGTCAAGCGACCGAGATGCTTATTTTATTACAGAAATTAATCTACAGACGATATAATTAATTTCACAGAATTAAAAATCATCAAGATCTGAATATTTATATAACTAGCTGATACATATATATCTGAATATTTATATAACTAGTTAAGATATTTGTATGAAGAGTGTCATAAAATATATACTTAACTAGCTGTATATTACTTTTGAATGCTAAAGGTGTAAAACTAACAACTATAATATAAATTAAAATAACTTTTATTAGTTGTTTTACATGTTTCGACTCTTCTGAGTCATTTTCAAAAACAAAATGAGAATATTCTAAAGCTGCACGGGCTTTGAAGTTATTATTTACATGTACTTTTTTAAAAAATTACGCACGTTATCTATTATTTTTTACTTGATTGTTTATTTTCATATCTTTGAGCATGGAGTAATTCTAGCCACAGTTTCGGTAAATTAAAAGATGCCGCATCGTTACATAGTGTATTTTTGCGCCTGAGTATCTCTATGGTTTCTCTTATTATGGATGGATAGTGTAGACTGGAGGGAAATATTATTTTACTTTCACTGAAATTTATTTGGAAAGTGAATTTTTACAGTGAAAGTAAAATAATATTTCCCTCCAGTCTACACTATCCATCCATAATAAGAGAAACCATAGAGATACTCACGCGCAAAAATACAATATGTAACGATGCGGCATCTTTTAATTTACCGAAACTGTGGCTAGAATTACTCCATGCTCAAAGATATGAAAATAAACAATCAAGTAAAAAATAATAGATAACGTGCGTAATTTTTTAAAAAAGTACATGTAAATAATAACTTCAAAGCCCGTGCAGCTTTAGAATATTCTCATTTTGTTTTTGAAAATGACTCAGAAGAGTCCAAACATGTAAAACAACTAATAAAAGTTATTTTAATTTATATTATAGTTGTTAGTTTTACCCCTTTAGCATTCAAAAGTAATATACTATTACAAGGTGTTATATTTTATTATATTCTTAACTAGCTGTTTAACCCGTTCTACGCACGGGATATCATGAATTTAATTCTAAAACGTGCGTACGAACGCACCTCGTTTGTAACGTTTGACGTACAATTTCCAACTTGTTTTGTTATATATCTGTTTCTTTCTTAAGCATTACCTCAATATTCGTAAAAGTAAAGTAACAGTTTTGATCTGAAAATCTCATTTAATGAAATAGCTTCCCCATCATAAGTATGTGAGAATCTCGCACTCTTATAAAATAAAAAATAAAAAATAAGATACTTACATGATTTTAAATAAAAATGTAGTGGAATGTTAATTTTTATTTTAAGAGATCTATGGCTAAGTAAAATATATATATTATTTTCTTTCTAAAACATTCAGTTTCCTCAATATAATTGAACAGAATATTTAAAACTCCTTACATAGTTTTAATTTATAAAATTCCGTTGCATATTTCTATAAATATTTTCATTTCATGTTTGACTTCACATAACCGTAATTATGACATCCGAAAATCGGTCTGCTTTTCAGCTTTCTAATTCTCATAAACATGCTTGGATTAGCACAAAATGAATATACGGTATTACACGACCTTCACTAAGTTATCTTCCCAATTAAAAATGGGGTATGAAGCATTTATCATATATTCTAATACGAGCAAATCTTGTGGGTGGTTATATATATATATACAGTAAAACCCGTTTAAGAAGTTCCCGCTTAAGAAGTTTTCCCGTTTAAGAAGTTTATATTTTCGATTCCCATTTTTTTCCTATTCTTACAATGTTAAAACATATGCAAATTTTATCTTAAAAACGGCTCTAACGATTTTGCCGAAATTTCGTATCCTACCGTTTTCGGGCACCAGAAAACCATTAGGCTAGGTCACATGTTCGAGAAAATTCGATTAGTCGGTCATTTTGGGTCATTTTGGGTCATGGTCAAGCTAATTGTATCTAAAAAACGGCTCAAACGATTTTGACGAAATTTTGTATCCGACCATTTTCGGGCACGAGAAGACTATTGGGCTGGGTCACATGTTCGAGAACTTTCGATTAGTGGGTCATTTTGGGGTCAACGCGGGTCAAATTAATTTTATCTAAAAAACAACTCTAACGATTTTGATTAAATTTTGTGTCCTACGAGTTTCCAGCGCGATAAAATCATTTGGCTAGGTCACATGTCCGAGAAAATTCGATTAGTGGGTCATTTCTGGGTCATTGTGGGTCAAGATCTAAAAAGCGGCTCAATTTACACTAAATTTTGCATACAATGGTTTTCGTGCACGAGAAGACTGTTGGGCTAGGTCACATGTTCGAGAAAATTCAATTAGTGGGTCATTTTGGGTCATGGTCATGCTAATTGTATCTAAGAAACGGTTCAAACGATTTTGACGAAATTTTGTATCCGACTATTTTCGGGCACGAGAAGACTATTGGGCTGGGTCACATGTTCGAGAACTTTCGATTGGTGGGTCATTTTTGGGTCAAAGCGGGTCAAATTAATTTTATCTAAAAAACGGCTCTAACGATTTTGATTAAATTTTGTATCCTACGAGTTTCGAGCACGATAAAATCATTGGGCTAAGTCACATGTCCGGGAAAATTCGATTAGTGGGTCATTTCTGGGTCATTGTGGGTCAAGATCTAAAAAGTGCTCAATTTATACTAAATTTTGCATCCAATGGTTTTCGGGCACGAGAAGACTGTTGGGCTAGGTCACATGTTCGAGAAAATTAAATTAGTGGGTCATTTTGGGTCATTTTGGGTCATGGTCAAGCTAATTGTATCTAAAAAACGGTTCAAACGATTTTGACGAAATTTTGTATGCGACTATTTTCGGGCACGAGAAGACTATTGGGCTGGGTCACATGTTCGAGAACTTTCGATTGGTGGGTCATTTTGGTCATGGGTCATTATGGGTCAAGCTATTTTATCTTAAAAACGGCTCAGACTATTTACACTAAATTTTGCATCCTATGGTTTTCGGGTACGAGAAGACTGTTGGGCTAAGTCACACGTTCGAGAAAATTCAATTAGTGGGTCATTTTGGTCATGGGTCATGATATTTGAACTCACATTTAATTTTGACTGAGCATAGCTCGGTCTTCCCTGCTCGTAAACTTTCGATTGGTGGGTCATTTTTGGGTCAAAGCGGGTCAAATTAATTTTATCTAAAAAACGGCTCTAACGATTTTGATTAAATTTTGTATCCTACGAGTTTCGAGCACGATAAAATCATTGGGCTAAGTCACATGTCCGGGAAAATTCGATTAGTGGGTCATTGTGGGTCAAGATCTAAAAAGTGGCTCAATGTACACTAAATTTTGCATCCAATGGTTTTCGGGCACGAGAAGACTGTTGGGCTAGGTCACATGTTCCAGAAAATTAAATTAGTGGGTCATTTTGGGTCATTTTGGGTCATGGTCAAGCTAATTGTATCTAAAAAACGGTTCAAACGATTTTGACGAAATTTTGTATGCGACTATTTTCGGGCACGAGAAGACTATTGGGCTGGGTCACATGTTCGAGAACTTTCGATAGGTGGGTCATTTTGGTCATGGGTCATTATGGGTCAAGCTATTTTATCTTAAAAACGTCTCAGACAATTTTGCATCCTATGGTTTTCGGGTACGAGAAGACTGTTGGGCTAAGTCACACGTTCGAGAAAATTCTATTAGTGGGTCATTTTGGTCATGGGTCATGATATTTGAACTCAAATTTAATTTTGACCGAGCATAGCTCGGTCTTCCCTGCTCGTAGTTTATTTACAGGGACAAGTAAAAGTGGTCCGATACATTGTATTCTGCGAGCGTAATTGTCTGAAGTATATTTGAATAATGGTACACAACTTCAAACATTACAAAACCGATATTCATTATTGATATTAATAATAGAATACACTATATGTCCAAAGTCAATAGACACTTTCGTTTTAGATGTATTTGTCTAATATCTAAATAAATGCTCAGTAAACGCTTCTTTTACATCAGGAATTTAAATAACATGTTTGACCTGATATGATTTAGTGAATGTTTGATCAGGAGATAATTTAGGGGACAATCACAAAATGAATATGAATCATTTGTTTGTGACCATTCTGTAAACTGCTCGAATTGATATATAGCTGTAGCACTTGAGTTTGTTCATATTGCACAACATTTGTGTTCGTTCGTGTAATAACAGCACGTGCATATTTGATATATAGTGGTGTCTTTAGAAAATTGATGAACACACGCACTTTCACATTTTTCTTGTTTATAGTATGCAGGGTTTTCCACCAATTTCAACTCTTTTTTCTGAATAATCACTAAAGTATCATCTTACAATTAGAATACAAACTTATTGAATATTTGAAGAACTATGAGCATTTACATGAAACAATGTTATTTTAGCATGCGCTAAAGATAACAAAGATGCGTTTTACTAATTTATTCGTCATATATATTGGGCGACACATATAATAAGAACAGTTGAATGATTTCGGTGATAGGATTTCAGAGTGATTTCGAATATAATGAGCTGGATTTTTTTGACTTCCTAAAACTAACAGGGTTATAAAGAAATTTTAACATTGCCATTACTGAAAAAAATAGAAATAAGATAATAATTATAACACATGGAAAACCCGATTTCAGGAATCTTCCAACCATACCCCTTAAAAATACTCCAATTCTGTTGTGTAGACCTTTATTTGATCTATAGATTTGTATGTATCCAACATTGTATGCTAAGATTTAGTTTAGTAAGAAAACGTCTAAAAGGGTGAAAATTCACAATCAGACATTTCTACCAATAGATGAACATATACCTAAATTATTTTGTACAGCCCTGTATATTACCTACAGATTTTTATACAAGCCACATAATAAGCTAAAATTTAATTCAGGCTACAAGACGCTTAAAACTGCTGAAATAACACTTCCAGAAATTATCATCCATAGGCATTCATGAATGCAATTCTTTGCGTGGCCCTGTACAACAGTTTATCTATATTCTACAAACATATCTTATCCTAATAGTTTGAAAATACATAACATAATTAAAAACTACCTTTAAGAAATTCAGAATCATACTTTCTAATACTTAAGAATTATTTTGCGTAGTCCTGTATATAATCTATATAATTTGTACACACGGCGTAGTTCAAATAGTTTCAAATAGTTAAAATCGCATAATGCAATTGAAAACGCACTTCCTGCAATTATCACTAATAGACCGCACTGTAACCGAAATGGTTTGGGTGCCTCTGTGAATGAAAAAAAACTGGCGAAAACGTGCTGTGGTTGCCCACTCCTCTATTTGTGGGTTATTTATTTGTTTTCTTATATTTTATAAAATTCACATAACTCCTATAATAAGTTTTTTTCATTTATCAATTTACAGTAAGCTCGTTTTTTAAATTATTGAAGAAAATTGTTAATTCTTTTATATTGAATATGTAAATACGAATATTTTACAGGTCAAACTATCGAATATGGCATATTCGCTAATTTGACTTGAAAATTTTTGCAGAAACTAGGAAAAATACAAATAAACATAGCATGTCAAAGTATCGAATGTGTTTTTTTTGACGAATAAAATTATTCAAATGATTTATCTTGATAGCATGCATAAATAGGATATAAAACAACACAAGAAATATGTAATAACTGATTACTTCCGCTAAGGGCTAATTTTGAATACATTAATAAAACAGTTTTTTTGCCTTCCTGAAAAATAGCTATTTTCATATTCGATAGTTTGACATGGTACCGACGACGATATGGTCGTGTATTGAGTGACGTTCAAATTCCTTTTATTCAAAACTCAAAAGTGTGTGTGTGTTGAAATTATTGCTGCTTTAATATTTAATAGTAACCTTTTAATTTTGCGTCTCCAGCACAAAATATTTTTTGTTGATTTTTCTCAAGAGGTGACTGAAGTAAATATATTTTTGAATTTGACTGCGAATATATATATTTATATTTTGTTTGAAACGATATATTTCAAAATACGTACAAATGTATTTTTCTGTGATGCTGTTAAAATATGTGTTTTCATCTATTACCGTTTTTTTTTAACCTGATTCATATGTTTATTTCCTGAAAATACCTACAAATACTTTGAGTTATTTCATCTCCCAACAAATTAGAATGAAGGTAAGACTAATTCTTTACCATTTGTATTTGCATTGGTATTTTATTCTGATATAAACTAACATTGATTTAAACAATCATTGTATCATTATTGAATAATAAATGCACATAAAGTAAGATATTCAATATTAATTATGCATGATCTATTGAAATCGAAGTATATCATCTATATTTTTCACAAAACTCATTGAATTCATAAAGCGTACTAAAATTGTCAATAGCAAATACAAAGAACGCTTTTGGGAACGTTTTTCATTGAAGTTTTCTGTTTATAATGTTATGCAAAATAGAAATATTTCAAAGAAATCGCTTTGAAGTGTTAAATAAAAAAGCAATTCTAGTATTCTGAAAAAACAAAAATTGCCACTGAAAAGATTTTATGAATTATATTGGTTAACCTATTAAACACTCGATTTTAGGAACAAAAATATAAATAACAAAATGTATTAATAGAAAATTTAATAAATTTGTGAAACAAAATATCCAGTATATTGTATTTCTGAAAATTTTTGTAGTGAATGATAGAGTTTATAGAAATAAAATAACAGTTTTTGTAATATATTTGTGATATAGTAAATGCTACTTTTATAATCCAGAAGACAAAACTCATGCGAAAAAACAAACTCATCTAATATTTTGAATATTTTAATATCGCTTTTTAACGATAGGAAGTATTTAGACTATAATTATTTCTTTACTAGCTGACCCGCTCGGAGTTGCTCGAGCACTTGTAATAAACTTGAATCTCTTAAAAAACGGAACACTGGCCACGGTCTACGATGGCTTCGGAACCGTATACCCGGCATGCTCGTACGCTCTAGAAAATCTTTTATTTCCCCCTACCACCGCCAGGGAGCATTCTGTTCTAAACAAACCTCTTTCCGAACGAACTGTTGAGACAGGTCCCCGCTGCCTACGTTACTGTATAGTAGGCGCACTACAAAATTGAGGTGGTTTCGAGAAGATTGGAACATTATTAGCCCAGTTATTGCAATAAGGCTCAGTTAGAGAAAATAACCTTCAGTGAGGTGCCGAGGGGAGGGGATGTTCGAGTGTCCTTCAGAAAATGACTAATTAGGAAGGCCACTATGCATGCATAAAAATTCGTTCGTTTTGTTAAGCTAGGAATTTAATTACAAATTTGGCTTAAACTCTTATTTGTAAATAGTGGTAACCGCTACTCATAAACTTAATTTAATGTTATAAAGTGTGACTATTTAGTTAAATATAATGTTTGGAATCACTTGCATTGAAATCGGAACGATAGTTGCTGATATACAGAAACGGGGCATAGTTAGAGAAAAAACCTTGAAGGAGGGGCCGGAAGGGGGTTGTTCAAGTACCCTTCAGCAAATGACTAATTAAGAGGAGCACTATGCATCTTTCGAATTTCGCACGTTTGCTTAAGCTAGGAACTTAATTACAAATTTGGCTTACCCAATTATTCGGAAATAGTGGTAACCGCTACTCATAAATTTAGTTTAATGTTATAAAGAGTGACAATTAAGTTAATTATAATGTTTGGAATTACTTGCATTGAAATTCGAAAAATAGTTGCTGAGATATTGAAATGGATCATACTTAGAGAAAAAAAGAAAACGGAGCATTGGTAGAGAAAAAAAGAAAACGGAGCATAGTTAGAGAAAAAAAGAAAACGGAGCATAGTTAGAGAAAAAAAGAAAACGGAGCATGGTTAGAGAAAAAACCTTGAAGGAGGTCCCGTGGTGGAGGGGATGTTCAAGTGCCCTTCAGCAAATGACTAATTAGGAGGACCACTATGCATCTTTCAAAATTCGTTCGTTTGCTTAAGCTTTGAACTTAACTACAAATTTGGCTTAAACTATTATTCGTAAATAGAGGTAAACGCTACACATAAATTTAGTTTAATGTTATAAAGAATGACAATTAAGTTAATTATATTGTTTGGAATCACTTGTGTTGAAATCGGAAAGATAGTTGCTGAGATATGGAAACAGAGAATAGTTAGAGAAAAAAACCTTGAAGGGAGGACGGGGAGGAGGGGTTGTTCAAGTGGCCTTCAGCAAATAACTAATTAGGAGGATCACAATACATTTTTAAAGATTGATTCATTTGGTTAAGCTAGGAACTTAATTTTAAATTTGGCTT
This sequence comes from Maratus michaelseni, assembly GCA_963931845.1. Lineage (NCBI taxonomy): Eukaryota > Metazoa > Arthropoda > Arachnida > Araneae > Salticidae > Maratus > Maratus michaelseni. The sequence continues at coordinate 94,730,068 of OZ007593.1, forward strand.
AGACTATTATTCGGAAATTCTGGTAACTGCTTTCTGAAGCTTAAATGTAATTAGACCCTTGCCCCTCTTCATTCCCGCAAATATAAAAAAGAATCTGTTAAATAAAGTTTTCTGTATTAACAATCTTCATCATAATAATAAATGTCATTAAAAAAAAAAAAAAAAAAAAAAAAAAAAAAAAACTTAAACCCGACTAATTGTCATGAAGAAAAATGTGCCTGGAAAATATTTCAATCAGGGGGACGTATGTGTAATTTGTCATGTGCAGGTGGCGCGATATTCGTATTTAGTTAGAAATCCTTATTTATGCATGGCTACTCTGGTTTATTTAATTACTTCTGTGAAGAATCGATGCAACCAACCAGTGAACCAACCAACCCAAGAGAAAAAAAAGCGTAATTTTCATCAGTTTTTTTTAATAAATTAAAAAAAATTAACAACCGAATTTTTCAAAATTCACATAGATACAGAATATTTTTTTACATATGCTCAGAAATTTTCAAATTGATATCTCAATTAGTTTTCTTAAAATTCGCTAATTATTAAAATAATTTCGAATTCGTTCATTTCCGCTTGCAAATCCAATGCGGCAGTTCGTTTCTTTCGCCATTTTGATTTAAAAGATTACATTTTAGAAGCGATGGTTAATGAGAATCTAATTAATATGTAGGCTAATTATCAAAATATTAAAATTCTGAGGCTCAGGTGCACATGGCCAGGCCTTGGACTATCCACACCTAAATTTGTAGACTTCTAGGTGGGCTAGATTTTGCTAGCCATCGCCAACAGACACACAGACATACAGAGCGAAACTTTCTTTTATTTAGATAAAAATAAAAGTATGCTCACTTGATTAGTTTTGCACTTTGATTACTTATTTAAATGTTTGGGCTCAGAAATTGGGTTTAAATAATAATCATATATTAAATCAAATTCATGCATACGCGCATTTATCACACATTCCTATTTTTTTTAGATACTGTTTAATATAATGGTATCACATGACTTCTACAATTTATTGACAGAGAATTAACGAAAATTAGTATACTGAACAGGATGTTGTTTGTAATATGAGAAACATAGACCAACATTTTAGCATGATAAAAGTTAAAATACTACTAATAAGCATTTTTTAATGAAGAAAAGCAAAGAAAATAATCTACACAATTTTTGTAACTAAAATGCCCGAAAAAGTGACATAGAACACTGGTCATTAACCCAAGATTGATAATTCATATTGATATTCATATAATATCTCATACCACCTCTTTCTTCAAGAAATGCTTGATTTTGATTGGGAATAATTTAAAATTTGTCTTAAATTAAATTATGATTTTCATGAATGTTTTATGTATAGCAGGGATCAAAACCTTAAAACACTTTTTAACATTTTCCAACATAGTTAAACAGTGTGTAAGTATTCGGTTTGTCTGACTGCAGTCTCTCTGTCTACCGCCTGTCTGCCTGCCGTCTGTCTGCCGCAGTCTGTCTGTCGTCAGTCTGTCTGTCCGTATCCTAACTCAAGTAAATATACATGGATTGCCATGGAATGTTTATATGTTATTGATGTTTACTATAAAATGTTCTGTATTGAAAATGAAGTGTGTGGGATTTATAGTTCTTTTACAGGGACACACAAAAGAAATCCCATACATTACGGTTTATGGAGAATTTTTTTTCAAATCTATGTTACGATAATTCAAACATAATGTGATTGATATACATCATTGAGATGAAATACAACATGCCGTCTCAGGAGCATATTATAAGTAGCATTTATAGTTCGCTCATAAGGACACACAGAAATATTCCATTAAAATTTGATATATGAGAGAGAAGTTGTTTGCGGTGCACTTCAATGATATTATGCTGCTTGAAACATAACGGAATCACTGAAGTAATTTACAACACTTTTTTTCTGTGGATTATGAAGTGCTATATAATATTTTTACAAATGATTTTATTATAATTATTATTATAATTGTTATAATTTTATTTTCAATAACTGCGGATATTCACAGAGCTTTCAAATGAATTTATTTGAATGGGCGAGACAGATTATTTCTGAGTTTTTTATTGTAAGAAGAAAGTGATCTGAAAGCACTGAACAATCTCTACAAAACCGAATCGTAAAACTGTCCGTCACTAAAAGAAAAAAAAATAGTTTGGGACTCATATTCCGGTTAAAATGTGAAACTTCGATAATAGATTTACGAAAATTTTTTGAATGCAGTACTCCTGAAACAAGAAGAAACATTCTGAGGCCTATGCATAGAAATGACAAAGTGACAATATGAGACAAACAAAATAATTAGGTTACTTGACCGACTGTGACTAAGATCGATAATTGCTGGAAGTGCGTTTACCGCTATGGTAAGCATTTAAAAATGGATATAATTTTGAGTGTACATGCTACAGATCGCATACAGGGAAGACTTCGCATATTACTGAATACTGACAGCAATTGCTGAAAATGGACTCATACCATGTAGATATTAAGACATATGGAGTTGACATATCGATGTAACACCTTGGAAAGCTTTGAAGCCGGAACAAGAGTTCTTTTCCCCTCTCCTGAGTCCTCCACACTCTAAAAAAAATCCGTGAAAATACAAGATATTTTCCGTAAAATTGTACGGATAAGTTTCATTTTTCCAAAACAACAGTACAATTTCCGTAAATGACATTAGTTCCGTAAAGGAGATTTCAAATCCGTAGATATGCAGAAAGTTTTCCGTAAATTTGATGGATTTTTTTCAAAACAGTACAATATCCGTATTTCCCCATTTTCGTAAATAACGTTCAGAGGTTTGCATACAGATATCGTCTTGTTTGAAATGCGAATTAAGATTGTTGTATTTATTAGGGTCCAGGATCTTCTAGGATCCAGGCCTAGACCGGTCCTACCCGTGGTCTTATTTTCTGTCATTAGACACGGGCCAATCCTGGAGCTCATTCTAACCGGGCCCGTGTCTGGACGGTAATTTTTTGTAAAAATAATAATGATATTTTTCATATTTTAGTGAAATCTTTAGAAATTTACTTTATTTATATAAATTACAGAAAAAATATTTTTTTAAATCTACTTTTTTTCCTGTATAGTGCTTCAAATTATGACTTTTTTCACTGACATTTTAAAATTTTATTTTAATTTTATTAACGTGAGGCAATATTAGGTTATTAAAGGTTTCGTAAAATAATATCTTGCTAATTATTGGTATTGAACAAAACTGATTTGTCTTATAAATTTGAGAATTAAACTAAAATTTATTATTTTATAAATTATAATTTTATAAATTTTATATTTTTTTCTTTAAATTTATAAAAATAATTAATGTTTTTTTCTTTACTTTTATAAAAATGAAGTTATAATTTTATAAAGTTTATAATATATTTAGTTAGTTTATAATTTTATAAATTAAACTAAATTAATTTAGACTAAATTAATAAATCCAAATTTAAACATACGTATCCAAGGTCATTAATTTCAAAATTTTAATTTAAAAATATTTTTTAAATATTTTTAAGGATTTATAAAATAATATTTTTGCAAATTATCGGTATGTAGGTGTTAAACTAAGATGATTTGTCTTATAAATTTGTGAATTAAACAAAAATTTATTATTTTATAAATTATAATTTTACGAAGTTCATATTTTTTTACTTTAAATTTATAAAAAATAATTAATAACTTTTTGTTTACTTTTATAAAAATAAAGTTTATAATTTATTTCGTTAGTTTATAATTTTATAAATGAAACTAAATTATCAAGTCCAAATTTAAACTTACCTATTAACTACTAAGGTCATTAATTTCAAAATTTTCTCTAAAAATCTATTTTTTTGTTTTCATTTTTTAAAATTATTCAGTTTAACAGAATCGTGCACAAAAGCTCTCAGCAAAGATTAAATATAATAATTTAATTTATTACAAAATTGTTTATTCACATAAGTTTTTAAAATAAGAGATAAAGAAAATTTACTTTAATAGCATGTAATAAATACGTCTACTTAAGATAATATTGTTTTTACTGGAATTGATAAATAGATCAACAGACATAATTTTAAAAAGTATATGTACTATTGCAAAAAGAAACAATCATTAGTCTTAATGCAATGTTTTACGCATATAATACATAAAAAGTTAAAATTTATCTGTTATAAAGCGTCAAATAATAAAACAAGATATTAAAAATTATGAAAATAAAATATGGAAAAAATCCATCTATGAAACCTTCGTTTTTGCATTCTTTAGAATAAATAACAATATTTGAGGAAACGAAGTGTCCGGTTGTAGCGTAACGGTACAGCCCGCCAGTTTAGAACACAGAAGTTTCCGCGTTCGAACCACGTCCTAGGAAATGTTGGTTATTTGCTAAGAAGTCGCACAGAAGTGAAAGAAAAAATTAAAAAGTGTTATAAGATGTTCCTTGAGAAATATATATATATTTTTTGTCCTATAAAATTTATTTTAACGATATAAAAATATCTAAAAAATACGGAAGATATTTGTTAAAAAACGGAAATTTAAAAACGGATATTTCAGAAATCACGGAAAATTTCCTGGAATTTACGGAATTTTTTTATCCGTTAAAATACGGAAATAGTACTGGCGTCTCGATTGCCAGTACAATTTCCGTTTTTTTTCAGGATTTTTTTTTTACAGTGCATATTTGACTTTTACCGTAGTTGATTTGGTCTACGACAAGAATATGGGAGGTAGAGAATCAAATATGATGGACTCAGGGGTGTTAAGAACAACTTCAAGTTACGTAGTTTGTGTCGACTCCTTTTAATTGTCATAGCTCTGTGATTTTTACCGAGTTATGTATTTTAAGTTGCTTATTTAGATATCTCATTTCATTATAGAAATAAAAAAGAAATTTCCCAATAATATATCCGGTTAATGTGGGAATGTGTTTCAATATATATGCCTGATGCAGGATTTTTTTGTTCTCATTTAAATTAATAATGCGCCTCAATGATCTGATTTTTGTAGTTCATAAAACCAATTAAAAATATATTTTTGCTATTTATTTTACTTGAAAATTAAAATATATTTGTTTTTTCTTAACAATTATCTCTCGGAAATTTTATTTTATATTAATGTAAAACATTTTTTATTGCTAAAATAAAACCAGACTTAATTTCTGAGATGTAAATAATTCGATATTCTATATTAAAAAATGTGTCGGTTGTTCAAGAACCTGGATGTATCTTATCCTGGTATAATTTTTTAGGAAATGTAATTATTAGTATCAAACACCTTTAAGTTTGAATACGTTTCGAATTTTTCTTTCGTGTCATTACAATACATATTTAATTTTTATCACTGCACAAATAAATGCTTATATGTCTGAAAATTGAATATATACTATATTTTTCAAAACATTTTCGTTCTCCTAAAATTCTAAGTATCTTGATTCATTATTAAATTATTTATTTATTTCAAACATGTTTAAATTTAGAAATGTTTTGAAATACAGTTTCTCATTAATACAAGACACGTCAACAATTTATTGCTAAAACAGAAAACGGCTTATTTAGATATATCCTTTCATTCTAAGAAAAAATGAAATTTCCCAATAATATACTGTTAACTTTCTAAAAATATAAATATTTCGATAAGATCGTTAATTTCACTCTTGTTTTAATACTCCAAGCATCGTACTGCATTATAATTTCCTAGAATGCATAAGGGAATTATACTTTCTCTAAAATTTCGTCATGTTTAGAAATTGTGATTTTAAACATGTTTAAATTCGGAAATGTTACGTAAATTCGATCTTTATTAATGTAGTATAATATTTTAAAGTTAAAATCGAACAATTACACCAAAAAAAGTTATAATTTTTAAAGATCCTTTATTTTTAAATATAATTTATTTCTTTAATATAAAACATTTACGCTCTGAATCAATGCTGTAAACATTGGTTTGTAGCTATCGCAGCAGCATATGACCGGCGGGTCCCCTATTTATTCGTTCCAAGTTTACATCTCTGCATTTTCGTGGAATTTCACTTATATTTTAGAGAAATAATCCTACTTTAAACAGTAAATTTTCGAAAATAAAACGATTTAAAAAAAAAAAAAAAAACATAGAACGATTTTTTTTCTAAAAGTGAAAATTAGTTTTTATTTGGCAGAAAAGGATACGTGCGTTTGTGAGATTTATGGAACTTCAAAATACAAAGTGATAACGTTACTTATAGGGCATAAATCAGAATTCTTTATGCTGGAACTTCAAACAGGCTTCTTGAAGTCGGCGCTAAAGCCCAGGAGTATTTTTGAAATCTTAGAAAAGTGCTAGTCATCACAATTTATCATTGGTGAAATTTTAAAAATTTTGAAAAAAAAATAAAAAAAAATCTGATACATATCTTCCATTAAACCGTTCGAAGAGAGGTATACATCGAGTGCTATTTTATGGTGATAAATGTCACCCGAAATCACGATGCGGGGAGACCTCAAGTGACCAGCATATGGCATGATGGACATTTGCGAAGACTGGCTTCAAATCAAATAAGCTGTGTAAATGAAACTAAAATCTCAATAACTACTCGAGATTAGAAGGACATTATACGTAGAAAGTTTATATAATATGGTGATTTGAAAAAAAGTAAACATTTGCATCAAAACGTGCTTGATATTACGTTATAAACAACTGAATCAGGCCGGAAGGCCGATCTCATATATTGACAGATTATTCAAAGTGACGAATAAAATAGGCCAAAATGGTCCAGGTAGTTCAATTTATTACTGACATGACCTTAAGTGATGTCCCATAAAGGGTCTTGCACACAGGATCCGATACATTCCATCCAACCCTTACCTTCTGTTAGTATTGAGTGAGGTAGTGTTGAGGTTCAAAGGAGGTTATGACAGGTTGATGTCTTCTGCGTCCCAATCTGTATCTGCTTACCTCCAGCCAACACTGTTGGGAGAATGTCTTTAAATATACATTAATAAATTTGTTTTACACAATTTTTCCTTTTAACCGACGCAGTTGATAAATTGCCAAATATTCTTTATGGTTAAAACCTTTTAAGAGTTACAACGACAATGGAAGTTATTATACGCGAAACCACGCTCGCTAAAATATTCCAAACGGCTATAATTCTTCAACAAAGAAATATTTTTTATCACTAAAAGGCACCAAAAAATCTAAATAATGTAATATAATTTTTAAAAATACGCGTTTATCAATTAAGAGTTTATTTTTAATTAAATTATGAATTTACGTTAAGAAAACAATTTAGAATGCTAAAGCAGATAGTTTAAGTTTAAATAATGTCCTTTATAATTTTCTGTTACCATATTTTAAAACAAAAACTGATCAAAAGTAAAAACACTTATATGACATATTTTTCTGTAGTTAGTTGCGTTAATTTTCTCCAAAATGCTTTATTTCATACTACAATAACGAAAGTTTAGTTTATTATTAATTAAATTATGAATTTACGTTAAGAAAACAATTTAAAATGCTAAAGCAGATAGTTTAAGTTTAAATAATGTACTTTATAATTTTCTGTTACCATATTTTAAAACAAAAACTGATCAAAAGTATAAACATTTACATAACATATTTTTCTATGGTTAGTTTCGTTTATTGTCTCCAAAATGCTTTATGTCATACTGCAATGACGAAAGTTTAAATTAACAGCATATCTACTACAAATGTGTTAATTACACCACATCAGAAATTATTCAAATGATTATTTTTCTTTTTTAAATCTACTTGGTCTATTCTATTAATCTTCAAAATGATGTAAGCAAACTATAATCCATAATATTACCATTTTGAATGCATTTGTGCATAAATATGCCCCTTTTTATCGCATACATTTACATATTTAAAACATCAGAAAACAATTTGTAAATTAATATACAGTAATTTTAAAGAAAGTCAATTTGTTCTTTCTTAACCTTTTTCATAAATCTCTCAAAATGTACCTTCGTTTTGTAAATGACATTTCGTATAAAAACAAAAGAAATGCGGCTGTTTCCTAATCGATTTGTTAAGAAAGTAATCCTTGTAATTATAATTAGATTTTAATGAATATGCTTCAGAGTTTTCTGCAATTTTGTGAATACTTATTGACATTTGTATACATCCACAGGAAGTCTTTTAGAACATTTGTCTAGTTTTGAACGTTTGTTTTCTTTGAACGTTAGTTTTATGAAATTATTTATTTAAATCGTAAAATGTTTGTAAAATTTGTTAAGTAAATGGAAAAAAATCTCCAGTTACATTAATATCGTTTTATAATTTTTTTTTAATATAATTTAACATAAATATATTTAAAAGTTCAAACTGGAAATTTGTAATATCATAATATTACAATTATTTGAATTTAACAATTTAAAATAATTGACAAGACACTGTTATTGTAGGGATCTTTAAAATAAGGTAATGTCATTTGTTAAAGGATACAAATTAATGTTTACGTTTCTCAAATTGATGCTTCTTAGAATATATATATACAGTGTGTCAGAAAAGTTAGGAAACGGTGGAATAACTTGAGAAATATGGATTGAAAAAATGCAAAATACGTTGCCCCCCCCCCCCGCCTATACCCATGTGGTGTACAAGGAATGCAACTTTGAAATCTTAAATGAGAACCCATATTTTTAATTGCATATTCGGATTCTACGGGAAAATATACGTAACTTTTCTATTTAACATTTTTTCGTATCATCGTAGATGGTTCTGTAATTGAGAAAAATATTGCGTTAAGTAAGCAAACCAAACCGTGAAAGGCAATAGAAGTGATGGCCATTCACAAAAAATTGAGAAGAACTTCGTTTTGGCATTAGAAATAAATATCCGACAAGTCCCCATAAAATAAAGTTGTTTTAAATTTTTTTTCGAGGAGTGTAAGTGAGCTCTCACGGGAGCGTAAAATTCAACTTTTGTTAAATAGGTCGAGTGGGGTATCGTTTATTATGTATCTTCTAATTCTGAATTAAATGACTCAATCCGCTAGTCGATACGATGATTTGTTACAAAGTTACGTCTTTTCATGATTGAAAAGTCGAACATTCTAATTTAATAAGTCATAGGTGGACATTTAATAAGTCAATATGGTATAAAGATAATTCAATATGATATAAAGAACATATTTCGAACGCAAAATAAGTGTAATAAAGTTGCGGTCTCTCATAAAATATATTTTTGGACTTTTTGTTCATTAAATTCGCTGTAACTTTATAACAAGTGATTGTTTTGATTTGCGAATGGTGTCATTCGATTCAGAATTACAAAAATACATAATAAACGATACCCCAATTATTAACCTGCTCAAGCAAAGTTGCGTTTTCCGCCCCCGTCATGAGATAAATGATCCCCTTTTGACCCCCACCCCGATGTTTTGCGCGAGGGGGGGGGCATTCATCGTTTTACATTTATTTTAGTGAATGTCCATCAGTTCTTCTACTATTGCCTCATACGATTCGGGGTGCTTGTTTAACGCCGCATTTTGCTCGATTAAACCGCGATCTGTGCTGATCCGAAAAAAAATGTTAAATGCAAAATTTACGTATTTTTTTCAGTAAAATCCGAATTTGCAATAAAAAATAGGGCTTCTCATTGAAGATAGGAAATTTAACCCATTCAATCCCCCCCCCTATGGTGTCACTTAACATATTTTTCAAAAATATTGAACAAGTATTTTTTGCCCAAGTATTTATACAAGAACAAGTATTTATACCCTTTACATATATATATATATATAATATATATATATATATAATTCCTCAAAATATGAAACATTTAAAAAAACTTTATGAAAGAAGGTGTTTATAAAACTTTTTATAACAATTAGCTATAAACACTTATAACGTTAGAACATTAAAACTACAAAAACGAAAGACAGTCTGTTTCTCATCAGTGGACGGACAGATAAGTCCGTCCACTGATGAGAAACAGATTGTCTTGCGCCTGCGTAGTTTTTATGATCTAACGTTATAAGTGTTTATAGTTAATTGTTATAAGTGTTTATAGTTAATTGCTATAAAAAGTTTTATGTACACCTTCTTTCATAAAATGTTTAAATGTTTCATATTTTGGGGAATTATATTCTTTTTGCATATGTTATGTGCTGCTTCTGCGCCTGTTGTACAACAATGTATCATTATATATACATACATATATATATATATATATTAATTTACCAACACGATAATTTGAATTACACAATTTCTTTAAAATAATCCTTTAAGATATTTAAAATGCAGAATATTTAAGTGTTTTTATATAAATCAAATCGAACAAATTCGTCCTACTACAAATGTAAATGTAAGAGGATGAAAACAAACAATACTCGAAAATTCGGTATTACAATCGTAATATGGCGTCCTGCCCCACTCTCGTTTATGACGCCTATCTCACGGTTCATTCTTACCAGATACTATGCACTAGAATCGCACTGTACATGCGTTTTTGTGAGCCACTCCCCATTTTTGAAAATATCTTTTAGTTTATTTTTTATTTTTTTTTTTTTTTTACAAATCAATATATTATTCTTTTTTAGATTTATTTTTTACATTAATTTCTACAATTCTGAATGACCTTTAATAAATTTTAATTAAAATCCTTCAATGAAAGGAATTTACTAATAATGCGATATCACAAATTCTTATAGTGCTTAAAATTTACTTTTTTAAAATTTAGTCCATTAAATTTTTCGTGAAACGAAATAAATAGAAAATATATTAAATTACTTAAATATATTTATGCTTTAATCAATAATATTTATGCTTTTTTTATATAAAGCAAAAAAAAATAAATTCACCCTGCTACAAGTGTAGTTGTAAGAAAATGAAAACAAACAATACTGGAAAATTCTGTATTGCAATCGTAATATGGCATCCTGCCGCACTCTCGTTTATGATGTCTATCTCACGGCTCATTCTGACCAGATTGCTACTATGCACTAGAATCGCACTCTATATCCGTTTTTGTGAACAATTCCCCATTTTTGAAGATATATTTTAGTTGAATTTTTCTTTCTTTTTTTGACAAATCAATGCATTTTTTTAGATAGATTTTTTGCATTGCCTAATACAATTCTGAATGACGTTTAATAAATTTTAATTAAAATCCTTCAACGAAAGGAATTTACTAATAATACGAGATCACAAATTCTTATAGTGCTTAAAATTACGTTTTAAAAAATTTAGTTCATTCGATTTTTCGTGGAATGAAATAAATAAAAAATAAACCAGTATGAAAGTGAATTGAATACATTCGTTCTTAAATATTTTCCCTTTCATGTCATATGTGTAAATAAAAAGAAAAAAGTTATGATTAAAATAAAAACGATTCTCATGCATTTTGTTTATAGTTATATTTCTTTAAGCTCATTTTCGTTGTCAACATGGATTTTCCCTTATTTATTCTTTTTCGTAAACGGAATTTTGCATGGAAATAAAATAGATACGGTTTCTCTGTTATCGAGATCCACTACAAGAGGGAACGTGACTACCTTTGTAGGTTCTCACACCCCTCGAGTTGTGGTAAAGCAAGAGCTGTCGTATCTCGACATATGACCTAGGGACCGTCTCCCCCTATGGGGTTTCGCGAACGAAGTCGTCGGGGGTTCCTCGGCTGTTCATCAAGGTTCCGTCCCTACGGAAGTTTCCTCCGAGACGTGGGGTTACTGTCGTGGCGACCTACTTCATCGACCTTGGTAAATTGGCTTGGGGGTCCGCAGTGGGGAGCGCCCCTAGGCCGATCGCAGCGCCGAGGCGAGACAAAGCCTTTGGCGCGGTATAAGTCCTTTAGAGACTTGGGAGAGATGGTCGGAACGCGAACCGGCGATCCCCGTGGGCTCCTGGCGACGCGAGCTCATTTTCTCTGTTACCGACTGGCTATGTAAAATCGACTGCTATAGTTATGTCTACATGTCTGTGGATAACAATGTAACTTATAGGGTATAATTTAAAGTTTATAGTTTTACGGACTTTATGTTATGTACAACGTTTATGTATGGCGAAAATGAATTTAAATATCAGCAGGTTCATAAAAAAAATCATTGCCCAATTTAAATTGACAAATTTATAAACCGTCAATTTTATATGTATAGTTCGAATCCCAAGTGTACAACTGTAATTGTAAGAGGATAAAAACAAACAATACTCAGAAATTCTCTGTTATACTCGTAAAATTGTTTGCGACAGCATTGTCTTTTATAACTTCTATCTCACGGCTTATACTCACCAGTTTGCTACTATGCACTAGAAACGCACTGTATATGTGTTTTCCGGAACCATTTCCCGTTTTAAAAGATATCTTTTATTTGATTTTTTATTTATTTATTTATTTATTTTTTTACAAATCAATGTCTGTTTTTTTTTTCAGATTGCTTTTTACATTGCCTTCTACAATTCTGAATGACGTTCAATAAATTTTAATTAAAATCCTTGAATGAAAGGAATTTACCAATAATACGAGATCACAAATTCTTTTAATGATTAAAATTACTTTTTAAAAAATTCATTTGATTCGATTTGTCGGGGAATAAAATAAATAAGAAATAAACCAGCATGAAAGTTCTATGAATACATTCGTTCTTAAATATTTTCTCTTTCATCTCATAAATGTAAGTCTAAAAAAAAAAAAAAATTGTCATCAATAAAATGAAAACGATTTTCATGCTTTTGTTTACAGTTATATTTCTTTAAGCCCATTTTCTTTGTCGACATGAATTTTTCCTTATTTATTTTCTCTTCGCAAATGGAATTTTGCACGGAAATAAATGTGGTTTTTCTCTTATCGATTGGCTATGTAAAATTATACGTCTATGATTATGTGTATATGTTTGTGGATTATAACGTATGGGATATATTTGAAAATTTATAGTATTACTCACTTAATCTTATGAACACGTTTTTGTCTGGCGAAAATATACTATTTAAATATCAGCAGGTGCATAAGAATTTCATTGTCCAATTTAAATTGACAAATTTATAAGCCGTTAATTTTATACGTATAGTTCCAACTGCAAAAATGGAGCATATCAATATCAATTTACAATTAAAAGTTATCAAAGTTAAATTTTTATGTTATCCTTTTTTTCTATAATGTATATTTCAAAAAATCCCCCACCACCGCTCTAAGTAGTAAACATTAAAAAAATATGTTTGAACGACCAAATCTAACCGAGTTATGATAATCTGAATTTTATGAATTGGTGTAAGAAACACTAATTTCCGTTTTCAGTGTCAAATAGTAATACAATTAAAAGTATCGTAACTCGGGAAATTTTGATTGGAGAAGAAGATACTTTTTACTGTTTTACTTCTTAGAGCACTGCGAAAATTTTTCTAAGTGCACATTGTATGTCCCAGGGACCATATAAAAATAAGTATTCTGACATAAATGAAATTTATGTATCATGAAGATTACGTATCATGAAGAACAGCATTTGGAATTTATTTAGAATTGAAATTATACTTCTAAACATGACAGTTTAGTAAACAAATAGTGGTTAACGATAAGAGTAGTCACCCTATATATATATATATAGATAGATAGATAGATAGATAGATAGATAGATATATACTCCGTTTAATTTTATATATGATTTATCCTGATAGAGAAAAAAAAACAATCTATTTCGAAATATATTAAATCCTTCAAAGTATTCCACAATTAATATTTTTTTTAATAAAAAATTATAAATATATGTTATAAATCATTACAAAGAGGGATATTTAACAACAACCAATAGTGTAATTACAAAACATTACCTTACAAAAAAGAGGGAAGACATTTGAAACTTTATTTCACCATACCCTATTTTTATTACTATTAATTTTTAATAAAATTGAATATCTATAATAATAAGCAAGGAAGTTTTTGAGTAGGTGTCTGTCAACTACATTCTAAAGAGCTACAAATTTCGGTAGGAAAGTTCCTCCCTATATGTAGGTAAGCAACGCGAAGCATTTGGAGATTTTGATTAGAATTTTTTATTTAATTTTTTGTGCGATTTTTAACGGTTTTTCACATTTTGTAGCGGTTTTTCCACATTAGTAAAATGAATTCGGTTTCATTCTTTTAACTTTGCGACCTTCTTTCGAAGCTCGCTTGGCGCAAAGCCAAGTTTAAAATTTGTGCAAGATGATTGTTTTAGGTAGAGCGAGGTTTCATAACTTTCTGAAAATCAATGGTATATCAATCTATACTTTGCTAGTATATTTAGCTATACCCAACCCTACTTTTTATAATCATTTACAAAGTCTTATTATTTTTAGCAACAATTTTTGTAATACTAATGTTAGTAATTAATTAGTAATTAATGAATTTATTGTACGGAACCCTTTGTACGCCAGTAAAACTCGCACTTGACGATAATTTGTTGTTATATGCAGTTCTGTTATATAATAGAGTTCGACTAAAAAGAGTTTAAGGAGAATGTAATAAGGCAAATCTAGGAGAGTCTGCGCACAATTCAAAAGAATAACAATAAAAATATCTAAATATTAATTTTTTGCTAAACACTATCCATGAATATTTTTTACTTCATTTGTTTTTTATGCATTTCCATTGCTATTTTGTTGTTATGTTGTAATTTAATACAACAGTTGGAAAAAAACCAAGAAAGTTATTTTGCGCAATCTCTCCTTACAAGGTTGGTGTTATTGCGCACATGAGTAGGAGAGATTGTTACTAATAATAGCTACAATTAAATTGGTAACAATAATAATTACACTTAAATTACATTGCTGTAAGGTTTTTGTGAACAAATATTATTGTATTAGGAGTAAATATTTCAACCTAATGATTAAAGAATCAGAAAAAGGAAATAATTTGAAAAACGATTGAAAAATTTTAATTAAATGGAAAAAAAAATTAAAGAATCAGAAAAAAGCAAGTCCAGATAAGATTACAAAATAACATTAAGTTACTTGATAACACGTTTAACTTAAAATTAATCCATTTTTCATTTACAATTTTTTATGCAATATTACCAATAAGCTGCGTAATCTCTCCTAGCATGGAAACTAATGGGAACAATGTGCCATCTCTCCTAAGTAGCAGATGCGCAAACTCTCCAATTTCGGTAGGAGACATTGCGCGGCCTTTTATTTAATCATGGCCGCTACTAAAACGAACCGTTGGTGTTCACACTGTTAGTCTAGAGTAGTAGCTTATGAGAAATCGTTTAAGTTTAAAATATTTTGTACGACTGATATTGTATAGAAATTCTGACGAATAGCTATAAAAATTCAAGCACTGACTTGGGGAAAACGAAACAAAATAGCAATGCTTTATCTTAGACGCTCAAAACAATCAACGTGCACTTTCAAGTAGACACTCCACTACTGCTGTTGTACAACTACCTGCAGTCACTGCGCGCTCACTCTACTCCTTCCCCCAATCCTCTATGTGCACAATCTCTCCGATCGCGCCATCTCTCCTGGCTTTACCTTAAATCTTAAATGATATGTATTTTATTGGAACATTAATAATCTTTAAACGAACTTTTAATGATATTTGAATGCCAATATGAATATATACACTGAATGAGATATTGTTTATGCTAACGTTACAAATTTTAGCAAATATTTTTAGATAAATTGCTTTTCTGAGTCGGAATTTGTTTCAGACTTCAAAATAAAAAAAATATATTATCCGTATTTAGTACCAGGTTAGCAGATATATTTTAATTAATTCAATAACTGTGTGTTACTGTTTCTTAAGACGGGTTCTATATTACTTCTCGAAAAAAAAAAGTCTTTGAAGATACAATCCTATGTAAGATAATGTTTCTAAAGTCTGACGATATACATGTATGTATAAATTATGCATAAAATACTTTATGAATATAAAATATAATTTTGTATCTCATTAATTTTTGTTAATAATTCTGCTGAAGAACTTTAATTTGTATTATTCACAAAGGTTTTGTAGTAATAAAGATTTCCTTTTAAAAATTCCTTACGTTTTCACGGGATAATTTTAAATAAATGATTAAGAGAATGTTCTCTAAAAGGAATGGAATCTTATTAAAAGATAACATTCTTAACGAAGACTTCTTTAAATATTTAAAATGACAGCATTATTTTTGAAACCATTACAGTAATTTAATTAGTTGAAATCTCACTGAAAGAAGAAAAACAAAAATCATTAGCTAAAAGGTTTAAGATATAACTTCTGAAAAAAGACGTTTTATTTTAAAATTATTTCCAGAATATATTCAAATAATTATAAATATTAATGACACTATACTTTTTTAATAAATAATATTCTTATTTAAAGAAAATAATTACATAAATCAATAATGTGTACTTTTATTTAAACTAATAAGGTTAGTTTCTAAAGAGACAAAAAAGTGTTGTATGTCTTAATAGAATCTTCAAATATTAATTTTAGCACATCACAACACCGTTAAAAAATAAAAAAAACTTTCGCCTGTCTGTTATTTCTCCTTCTAACACTTCATTAATATGTTTACATCAGCAGGCCTCCTACAAATGGTGTTCATAGAGTTATAAATAAAAGGGGTGCAGAGGCAGATACGTATTCCAATACATTATGGTTTTTGTGTGGTAAATTTTTGAAATATACTAGAATCACTTGTTTCAACTATTTATTCACACATTACATTGCTTTAAAATACATTAAAAGATTGAGCAGATGTATAAAAGTTTTTAAATTATTTTCACTGCTTTCTGCGCCTATCAGTTGATGCTGTTCCACGTCTTCCTCGTTAGCTACTCTCGTTGAAGTTGTCACAGTTTCCTCCCCTATTCCTAACAAACAGCACCATCTGTTATCAATTTTGGCATGTAACATTAATGCTTATTTTGCAATATGCTGTGATAATTTCTATGGATTCTCTTAATAATGTGTAATTTAAACTATTATAACCTGTACATTTCACGACATTGCTGAAGTCTGTCGTAATTGATAATTTGTTGTTTAATAACCCCATTGCAGTAGTGGTTTAATTTAACTGTATATCACGCTTGAGTTCTTTTATCCTGTCTTATGTTTTTCGTTTTTCCATACTTATATATGAAATTTCATCTCCTTCATTATCATTGCAATAAATTTTGTATATTCCCGATGTCTGTAAATAAGTAATTTTCTCTACATCTGTTCTCAATAACCTGGAGATCGATGGAATGGGTTGATGGGAATATCCCTTCCAAGTTTATCCAAGTTAATATCCTTCCAAGTTAATATATTTTAAATTTATAGGAAAATTCTCTTATAAACGAGATTGAATTAAAAAAAAAATCTTGTGGGCTTGTTGTATCCTATTGTATCTTCATGTCGCTTTGTAGATTAGCTTTTGTATTGTTTTTGTGGCGTAACCTGCATCCTTGACTATTGTTTTAATTTTATTCCTGTATATAGGAGATCTTCTCTTGAACATACGTTAAGAGATCTTTCAATATATGAATTAATTGCTGCTAGTTTGCATGGAAAGAGAGTTCTAGTGTATTTGGATATTATGTGAACGTTTGCTTTTGGTTTCCAGAATACTGTCGATTGGAGCTTATCTTCTGAACGAACTTCCTCTACGTCTGGGTACGCTAGGATATTTTCTTTTTACGCTTCCACAATTAACTTCATATTTGGATCATATTAATTAAGTTTTTCCAGTAGGAAGAAAGCTGTATAAATTTATTTTTATTATAAATATATTATCAACATATCTTATCCATATTCTGAATATTTATTTTAAGTCATTTAAAATAATAATTTCAAGTGTTCGCATTTTCAATGCCGCCACCACGTTAAATATTGGATATCCCATTGACAATTTTTTAATTGTTTATAAAGGTGAGAGTATGGTAAAATTGGGTAGGCGTGTCAAACAGAATATCCTGTTTTCTTGCTGATTGATGCTGCCTTGTGGACAGCGCACGTCTTAACTACATCCCTCAGCGTCTCATAGAAGTATAGTAATTGCTTTTGGAAAACTTAAACAAAATTTACTGAACTTAAAAATGCATATATATTAAAGTTTGAACAAAATTTTATTACAACAAAGCTCTTAGCTACTGGAAGTATAAAAACTTAATTTCTGATTAGTACCCGGTTTTACCCTACCACCAAAATTTTAAGCTGTTTCAGATGGTCCTATCAATTTGCTTTTCCCAAGTAGAGAATAACTTTCCTGTGGCAACAGGTATGGTTTTTTAATGGCCAGATGTGCCCAAACACGTTTGTGGGGAGTGCCGATTTTTCCGCCCTTCTAGACTTTTGTCGGTATTAACAATGGAAAACTATTTTGTACTTGGTTTATCCTATTCGCCCTTTCATAGTTATTAAATTTACAGAAATTTTCTTTTAATACTAGATTTGTTGCAGTTTGTAATATATTTTGATAATGCATATTTATGTTCTGTTTATTTTGTTTCGATTTATAATACTGGTCATTTCTTCAGTATCTATAAATGTATAAAGGCTCGTTACATCTAGAGTAATAATATAGTAATCTGGATTCGGTTTATGCTGGGAGATTCGTTGTATTGATCCAGATGATCCTATACGATTAGTTCAGATGTAACAAGACTTTATCCACCAACAGATATAGAATAATCGAGCAGTATTAAGAATGTGGAACTAATTTAGTATGTAGAGAAAGTGTCTTTAAATTTAATAACCATGTATACGAAGTATAATCCAAAAGTTCAGGGACAAGGTGTAAAAAACCTTACCCTGAACAGTTCACAGCTCCGATGCACATCCACCTCCAAAGTGGTCATCTTGGGCGCGATACACTTCTGGAAGTACTGCTGGAGGTCATTTTTCGTAACCTTCCGTAATTCCTCCTACGATGCTGCTTTCAACTCATCTGATGACACAAAACGGCGCCCCTGTAAATGTTTTTTCATTGATGAGAACAGGTAAAAGTCACACGGACTACGTCCGGTGAATAGGAGGGATATGGAAGCACATTAGTGCGAGTTTCGGAGAGGAACTGTTTTACCAATTGGGTTCGATGTGCTGGTGCGTTGTCATGCAGAAAGTACCAGTCGTCACTCTGCCAGAACTGAGGCCGTTTACGAAGAATAGATTCCTTCAATTGACGTAAAATGCATTAATAATGCTCTTTGTTAAGTGTTCGGCCTCCGGGAATAAATTCTGAATGCAAAATTGCTTGAGAATAAAAAAAATACCTTCATCATTACTTTCCATTTGCTCCGATCCTGCCGGAATTTTTTCGATCGTGGTGAGTCCAAAGTCTCACAAAGTCTCCATTGGTGTTTTACATAAGCGTTGACAGATCTTAATGTTGCAGCACTGTTCAAGAAAGTCCATCTTTCTTACGTCGTGGAGCAGAGGTAACTAACTTCGGAAGACAACAGCTGCGAGTGCTGTTCGGTCACATGACATGGGCTAAACCAATCTGGGCAGGTAGGAAAGGGTTGAAAGAATCCATTTCAAGTGGTTTAACTTTAGGTAATTACTTTTGTGGCCAGGAATATTTAAAAATAGTATTATAAGTGACATAAAATAAGTATTCAGAATATGGATAAAACATATTCATGACATATTTATATTCACAAAAAATTTATAGACTTTCTCCTTTTACAGGTAAAACATAATTGTTATGATCAAAATGTATAGTTTACCTTGGAAGAAGAAAAAAAAAACACCATAACATTTCTAAACGTGCAACGTATTCGTTCAGAAGATAATCTTCTGACAATAGTGTGCAATAAACCGAATGATGCAAATGTTCAAATAATATCCATGTACTGAAAAACCCTCTTTCCCTACAAAGTAGCAGAAATACATACACATATTCACAGCAGTCTGAAAGTATGTTCAGCAGAAGACCTACCACATAGAGAAATAAGCAACATTTAAAATAAGTTGCAAATTGTTCGTCAAACGTGACAAATGAGGTGCGTTCGTGCTATAACTAGTTTTAGGGAAATTAATTATATCGTGTGTTATTATATGATAAATTTCAGTAATAAAATAAGTTCATTTTAAGTTAGCAACATTTTATCTTTTGCTAACATTCACTGAAAATTCCAATGGAAACTTAAGCCTATCTGTGAAAATTTTAGAAATTTAAATCCATATTTGAACATTTTTTCCGTTTAATATCTCTCTGGAAACATCTATCCAAAAAATTTTCGGTATATTGTATTATCGCTATATTTAACTATTTTAGTATACAAATTCGGTTTTAAATTCAGAAATACAGAAATAATACGACTCCGTCTTAAATACGACGCAATCACCATGGCAACCTTGAATCATTACATATCATGGGATATCATTGAATTAATTATGTATGATAGGATTTAATAGAATGAAGAAACTTTTATTAATATATTTTTAAGCTTTTATTGAATTTTCAGAAAATTTTAAATGACTCGACAAAATTCGGTAATGATTATGTATATTAAATTTCAAACCTGTCGGTTGAGTAATTTTTGCGCTGTTACGAGGGTGGTTTGATAAATGCTCGGCCTGAACAGTAAAAGAACAAATTTTTTTACATAAATTTCATATTATATTTCAGTGTAGTCCCCTTGCAACTTAATGCATTTAAGACACACTCTTGTATGCGAATTCTTTAGTGCAGCTCCGTAGTATATGCGGACAGACGGACGGCCCAGACGATGACTAAGTTATAGCTAGTAGAGTGTGCGAACAATTCAAAATAATAACAATAAAAATCTAAATATAATTTTTTTGCTAAACTATACATGAATAATTTAGTTTTTTATACATTTCCATTGTTATTTTGTTGTTATGTTGTAATTTAATAGAACAGTTGTAATAAAACCAAGAAAGCTATTTTGCGCAATCTGTCTTTACAAGGTTGGTGTGATGGCGCACATGGGTAGGAGAAATTGTTACTATTAATAACTACAATTAAATTGTTAACAATAATAATTACACTTAAATGACATTGTTGTAAGGTTTTTGTGAACAAATATTTTTGTATTACGAGTGAATATTTCAACCTAATGATTAAAGAATCAGAAAAAGGAAATAATTTTAAAAACGATTAAAAAAAATTAATTAAAGGAAAAAAAAATAAAGAATCAGAAAAAGCAAGTCCAGATAAGATTACAAAATAACATTAAGTTACTTGATAACACGTTTAACACAAAATTAGTCCATTTTAATTTTTACTTTCTTTTTATGCAAATTTACCAATAAGCTGCGTAATCTCTCCTAGCATGGAAACTAAAGGGAACAATGCGCCATCTCTCCTAAGTAGTAGATGCGCAAACTCTCCAATTTCAGTAGGAGAGATTGCGCGGCCTTTTATTTAAACATGGTCGCTACTAAAACGAACCGTTGATGTTCACACTGTTAGTCTAGATTAGTAGCTTATGAGAAATCGTATAAGTTTAAAATATTTTGTACTACTGACATTGTATAGAAATTCTGACGAATAGCAATGAAAATTCAAGCACTTACTTTGGGAAAACAAAACAAAATATCAATGCTTTATCTTAGACGCTCAAAATAATCAACTTGCACTTTCAAGTAGACCATCTACTACTGCTGTTGTACAACTACCTGGAGTCGCTGTACACTCACTTTACTCCTTCCCCCCGAACCCCTATGTGCACAATCTCTCTGATCGCGCCATCTCTCATGGCTTTACCTTATGGGTGCTACGTATTTATAGAATTATGAACGCACCTAAAAATAGCCAAGGATACAGAATGCGCCACAAAAACAATACAAAAGCTAATATATAAAGCTACATCAAAACAAAATAGGATACAACCAGGTAATATGTAAATAAAATTTACAAATAAAATTCCGTTTATAAGAAGAGTTTCCCTAAAATTTAAAAGAGAATTAAGAAAAAAAAACTTGAATGAATATTTCCATCATATCAGATCCACCAATCTCCAGTTTAATCAGAAGGGATATTCAGAAAATTTCTTATTTATAGATATTAGGAGTATACAAAATTAGATTCAAAGATAATGAAGGATAGGCAATTTCATATACAGGTATAGCAAAACCAAAAGTAGAAGACATAATAAAAGAACACAAGCGTTTTATATAGTTAAATAAATTCACTACTGCATTGGATAGATTAAACAATAAATCACCGATTACGATAGACTTTAACAATGTCGAGAATTGGCGAGTTATAATAGTTTAAATTACACATTACTAAGGAAGACAATATAAATTATCACAGCATACTTCGAAATATGAAATATATTTCATGCCTAATTGATAACAAATTGCGTTGTTTTTTGGAATAGGGAAATTTTGAACAACAGGTGAAGATGCAGAACAGCATTAATTGATGATAACTCGAGACAGAAAAAGGTGAAAATATTTTTTAAAACTCTTATACATCTCTACTATTTTTAGTGTTTTTTAAAGCAATGTGATATCTGAATAAATAGGTAAAATAAGTGTTCATAGTTATTGATATATGGCATTAGGGATGATTAGAAATAAAAGCTATTTGAAGGACATTATATTACTTCATATATAATGACATTGTATTGTTGAATTTAAGTAGAATATACCGCTTTCAAAAATGTTGTTCGTAGCTTTTGCATTTATTTTATAAGAATTCGCAATCGAATTTGCATACATTGTAATATGAGTGTAGATTGGATGCAAGTTTATATTCCTTGATGATAATAAATGAGTTTGCTTTAAATAATAATAATAATAATAATATATATATATATATATATATATATATATATATATATATATATATATATATATGATAATTTACGACGAGTAATTGCAGGAAATTTCGGAATAAACGCTAAAATTTCTATAAATTAGGTAAAACATTTCCACAGTTGATTTCATTTCTTTGTTTTTGAAATTACTTCATTAAAAGATATGTATGGAACAACATGTTGTATAATGGATTTTGTAATTAAAAAAGTAGTACAACGTAACGACTTAATTTTCGGAAATAGAAAATGTAGATAAATAAGTATGACATGTAATGTGATTTCGTTAACACTGGAAAACAATAAACTTCAGTTATTTACTCTGTACTGAGTATGGAATTGGTGTAAAAATCAATAGCTCACTTTTCATATTTTCTGCGGCGATGTCATCAATTATAATATTTTGATATATACATGTAAAATTACTATAATATTAAAGCAAATGACAACGTGATGATAGTTTTAAAGGTATATTTATTTTTGCATTCAATTACTAATTGATTATCTTTCGGCATTAATTTCTTAAGCGTAAAAAATACCAAGGCGTTTTTGTCTGCTTTCATGGAACTAATCCTTGAATTCAAACTGAAAAACATAATTAAATTTATTTTGTAATGAAAGATTTTCAGTTAAGACACAAAAAGCAGTACTGTATATTAACATAAATGAAACTGCATTTAAATCTTTATTCAAACGCTGAAAAAAGGATATAATTAAGAAAAAGTATTCTAAAAAGACATTTACTTTTAACATATTACATATATATATATTCAATAACATTCAAGGAAATTTTTATAATTTTTTTCCTTCTAGTCATCCCAAGTTTGCCATTTTCTGTAATATTTATGATAATAATAAATTTTCTGAATGCAACATTAATGTTAATCTTCATTTTACATTTTGCTTACGTGAGATAAAATCTTTCTTCCGGATTTTATAGCAGGATTAATTATATCTCGCATGGGAGATTTACATTGAATGCTATTACAAAATAAAAAATTCTAAATTATTTTATTTTTTGTTAGTTTTTTTTTTCTGAGCTGAAAAGTACAGAAAATTAATTATTCACATTACTGTCCACATAAAAACTAGCGTTCAGAGAAACAGTAAAAAAATAATTCATGGAACTAATACTTGAATTCAAACTGAAAAACATAATTAAATTTATTTTTGTAATGAAAGATTTTAAGTTAAGACACAAAAAGCAGTACTGTATATTGACATCAATGAAACTGAATTTAAAATTTTATTCAAACGCTGAAAA
Source organism: Maratus michaelseni (assembly GCA_963931845.1). Lineage (NCBI taxonomy): Eukaryota > Metazoa > Arthropoda > Arachnida > Araneae > Salticidae > Maratus > Maratus michaelseni. The sequence continues at coordinate 94,753,994 of OZ007593.1, forward strand.
AGGATATAATTAAGAAAATGTATTCTAAAAAAAATTACTTTTAACATATTACAATATATATATATATATATATATATATATATATATATATATATATATATATATATGCAATAACATTCAAGGAAATTTTTATAATTATTTTCCTTCTAGTCATCCCAAGTTTGCCATTCTCTTTAATATTTATGAAAATAATAAATTTTCTGAATGCAACATTAATGTTAATCTTCATTTTACATTTTGCTTACGTGAGATAAAATCTTTCTTCGGGATTTTATACCAGGATTAATTATACCTCGCATGGGAGATTTACATTGAATGCTATTACAAAATAAAAAAAAATCTAAATGATTTTTTCTTTCTAAGCTAAAAAGTACAGAAAATTAATTATTCACATTACTGTCCACATAAACATTAGTGTTCAGAGAAACAGTAAAAAAATAATTCAGATGCATATGAGATAATACTTATTTAAAAAAAATCAAAACCGTTGGTTAAATATGAATAATAATTTTAATTAAATGCCTTAAGAGTACCCCAAGACAATTTTGAAATACAAATTTTTTAATTAAAAATATTTATTTAAAGAGATATAATTATAAGATTTTTTTTTCAATTCAACATATAATTATTTATTCTACTGTGTTCTGCTTTGTAAATATTGATCAATTTGAAAATTGTTAAAGAACATGTTTATTTAATTTAAAAAAATAATTATTTTAAAGCTTTTAATAAAGCTGAAATATTTTTTTATCATTGTAATTTACGTATCACAAGGTGATGAGTAATGATTAACGTTATACAGTAAATAGCTTAATATATAGTAATTAGTTGTCAATGTTAACTTGAATATATTTCAATTTAGAAATATTTCTTAACATATAAAATGTTTATGACGCATAATTTATGCATTGATTACTTTCTCTAAACTCTATAATCTTTTTTGAGTTTAAATTCAATTCTTTAAATTAAATTCGTAAGAACTATCTTGTGTGATTTAAAATTTAGTCTATTTGCTTTTATCTACACTTAAAATACATATCTAAAACATTACATTGGTGTTCTTTAAGAAAGTAATTAATCTTCAAGCAGTTTTCCAATGAAAAAATAATATTTATATACACAGGGTTTTCCAAAATTCGACCAACAAATTAAGAGAGATGATAGAAGGCATCAAGAGGATGAAAACGTACTATAGAACATGTGGTTGCAAACCAAGTTTAGTGGGAGAAAATCGCAAAAATAGTTATGAATGGTGTGACGTCGAGTAGAACAAAAAGGGCCAATAATAAGTAAAAAAGACATTTTATATGACGTCAAGCATAATTGCAATGCATTGCAGTTGAACGTCAGAAAGGAGACGACGACCCATTTTTACAGAAATTGTTCGAAGTTGCAACCACGCAAGTCATTGCACAGCCGAAACCGACGGACGAAAACGAACAATTCCTCTGTACATAACACATTTTCTGGAATCAGAAATATCCATGAACTTTCATCGTATTACCTTAAAGGCAGGTGTTTTTATTTCTTTATATTGTTGTTCGTGAGTTGTTTGTTATCATAAAAGGCGTTTTTAAAACAATAATGAGATTATAAACAGTTTATATTAAATGGGTTTTTTATTAAACTTCCATGACTGAACTCCTTATACTTTTTCATGCCTTTCAGTATTTAACCCTTTGTTGACTTTTTAATTACTTATGTACCATAGACCCGTTATTTATATTGTAACACTTATGTATATAACAACTTAAAATTACTGTGAAAAAGGTTCTGTAATTAGTCCAACATACGTGTTTCAATGAGGGTTAACCATAAAGAGGAGAGCAGCGGTGTATAGGTGCTACCAGCTTTTCTTAATCGCCTTTTTTTTCTTTTTGTTTAAATTTAAGAGTCAGAAAAGTTCTACACCTGACCAAAAACATGCTGCTTCAGTTAGGAGGGCACTCCATCTGTCTATACGATATTTTTTGTCATGTGTTATATTTTATGTACTGCGGAATAATTTAGGGGCATTGAATTTTTGCGTATCCAGGCCCGTATAAAGAGATGACTGCCCTTTCTTTCAAAAAAGCAAAATGGGTTCAATTTCAAAATTATTTTCGTAGAACTCATGGACACATATGAAGAGTGGGAGAAGGGGGGGGGGGTTATCACCCACTAGATTTTGACATTTTAACTTTGTTTTGTTTGTTGTTTATGGTTAAAAAAGGAATTTTAATAAAATGTTATTTTTCCTAAATTATTTCGACTAATTAAACACTAAGAGGTAAAAAATAGTTAAATGTATAAACATGCTATTTATCATTTCATCAGTTTTTCTCAAACTATCTTTACGCTCCTCATTTTAAGAATAATAATAATAATAATAAAATGCCGTGTTCCAATTTTATTTCAACAGGAGCAGTATATTTTAGTAAAAATGATGTTGTAGGTAATTTAGATCATTATTAATTTTTCATAAAGAAGAATACGTAACTAAAAAACTCTCGTAATTTAATAGAAAAAAACATGTGTTTGCGAAGTACATGTTAGACTAGATAAGGTTGTTTTCGAAATCGTCTCATGAATCAAAATATAATGAATACACGTCGCCATTGGAGCAAATTTCCACTAGAAATTTTTAAATGAAGATGTTAAGCTAAATGCTGCTGAGATTGGTCTGAAATTTCAGTGCTAAATCTCATCATATTTTTCATATAGCATTGTGTTTTACTGTTGGTATTTAAAAAAGATTTTTTTAACTATTAATATTATCACTGCATTTATATTCTGAATCAGCTAAAAGTTTTAATCCTAATTTCCAATTGCATTTTAATTAAACTTAATCTATTAAGAAATCGATTTTCTGTAGGTTGATAAAATAATCAATTGAATAGAGGTTATTTGACAATGCCCCAAATAAGATTAACAAAGTTCAGGCCATTAAATGTATTACGACCACATTTAATCCAATTTTATCTTTAAAATCAGTATGTATATTACTTCTACATTTGAAATTAGCGTAAGATAACTTCTGTTAAGAAATAATTAAAAGAGTATTTGTATTTTGTGGCCGAAAAGTGCAGATAATTCTATTGGTAGTTCTCTATTAATCCCGTCGACCACTTTTCATAACAAAAAACAATCGCCAAACTGTAACGCCAAATAAATGGGAGAACGTTGCCATTGGAATATCAAAATAAATAAATAAATAAAATAAAAGAATTTAAAGACACAATTGTTATTTTAATTAATAAAATAACTAATAAGTCAGTAAAACATAATGAAAAATACACGCGCATCTCGAATTAAAAACCATTTGATGACATAACAAACACGTATAATGCTAAATCTCATCATATTTTTCATATAGCATTGTGTTTTACTGTTGGTATTTAAAAAAGATTTTTTTAACTATTAATATTATCACTGCATTTATATTCTGAATCAGCTAAAAGTTTCAATCAGCATCAAATAAATAAGACTGCATTTTTGGCGTTTAATCTTACAGTTTGGCGATAGTTTTTTGTTATGAAAAGTGGTCGGCGGGATAATAGAGAAGTACCATTCTATTAAACTAATATTGCTGTAATGTCATATGGTAATGTCAATTTCTGTTGAAAATATTTTACTTTAAAAGTGATATGCTTTCATTTACTTTATGTGTTGTAGTTTTATAATGCCTGTGAAAAATAAGAGCCTTAAAGCATGTTCTAAGTTGAGGGTATTTATTTTTTCTGAGGAAAGTAGTAATAGGGCCTATGGGAAATAATTTGCTGAATTTAAGCTCTTATTCAATATTGAAACGAACAAAAAATATTTTCTACGCAAAGTAACAACAATCATGATGCTATCCTGTATTCCTATTAAAACTGTAATTATTTTTATTTAAAATAAATTTGTATTTAAAAATTATTGAAACTGCAATTATTTTTATTTGAAATTTATTATTTATTGAAATATTATTTACGACAGCACTGTCTTTATTTGATTATCTTCAGAATTTACCTTCAGAGTTTATTTTCAAAAGAATTAATACATGAATTAAATTTTAAAATAACTTGCTTACTTTTTGGCTAAATTTTCATCATAAGATATGTAAAAAAAAAAAAGAAACAAAGAGTACAGAAGGATGTGCACGATTAAATACGACGTTTAAATTAAAGTAAAGTATACAATATGTTTTACTCCTTTATAAATATTTTCTTATTCTATATAACTTTGTTTTTTAGATATACGTGTACATATAGTGTATCATTTCTTTTACATCTAGTTGTGTTATAACAACCTCTATTATATTTAAAATTACTGTTAATTATTGCACAATATATATCATAGGATCAATTAAACGAAGGGAGGGTTAGAAAGATGTCACCATAATATTCTTATTCGAAACCAAAAATTTAAATGCTATTCGTTCCAAAGCCATACGTTTCTTCTTATATCGCGCCATTTTAAATAATAGTCATGCAGTTCCACAAGTCATTAGGTATATAACGTGCAATTATGGTTATCTATATATTTAGATTTTAAAAGTTTGATTTCTATTGCAGTTTGATTGCAGCAATTTCGATTAAGATGATAACTTAACGTGTATTTACTTGCCAATTTTTTTAAAACTTTTTTTTCACAATTTCGTCTTTTCTGAAAATAAATGTTGCGAAAAAAATTGTGATTATTTTTCTCGAATCGTAAAAAGATATATCGTTGTGTTTAAGACGAATATAACATAATAATAAGTGGATAATAAAGTTAATAAAAAATGCATAAGTGTTGTAAAATGCATAAGAGATTTTTAACTGGGAAAAAGGCAATCCTTTTCAGTATTCAGGACATTTATACAATGAATACGGAAAAACTCTTTTAAGTTTGCGTGCGAATATGGTAAAAAATTATAAGACACGTATAAAAACATTTCGTGCAATTAGATGTTTTATTCTTAAAACCGTAAAATCATTTTAATCCATAACACTCTAACCCGAAACACTTTTTTTCACCGTAAAAACACTTAATTGACAAATGTTACGTATTTTCCATTATACCATATATAATATATGTATTATCTGAAAGAAACAGACTTTAAAATTCATTCCTTTGGATACATAGAACAAAATCCAAACTTCTCAGTATACCATATGTAACTGAAATTTCGTTAGGTCATATGAGCTAATCGTAAAATCCTAATATACAATCCTAATTTAATAAATCAAATTACCCAAAAATTGTTTATTCTAAACTCTTTCCCGAATTAACAGAATAAATTCTTTCAGTAACCGAAATATTTTACAAAATTTGTGGTGGCAAATATATACAGATCTTTCATTTTGACCAAATCATTATTTGAAACCTAATGGTACAAAAATTATTCAGTGTCGTGAATTCTGCGAATAAGTATGGTGAACATGCCTACATGGAAAATGGTATAACAAGTAAAAAAATTCTTAAGAATGTAATTATAAGGTACAAAGATAATAGTAATTACCCAGCTAAAAATGAACTGCAGTTTTAACACAGAAGTGAAGTATTTTTAAAGTTTTTCTACAGACAACTGTAGATTTTCTGTAGTGCAATCTTGACTGTAAAAATACTTCAGTTATTTTGCAGTTAATGTGAAGTAATTTTGCAGTAATTTATTTCAAAAATACTGTGAGCTTTTATCTGCAAAAATACTGCAGTTTACGTGAATTTATGTTATAATCATAAATTTAAAAAATAATGAGACTTTACATCTGTAGTAAAACTGTAGTAAATTTGAAGTATTTTTACAGTCATTATTTCAGTATTATATTTTCCTATGTATCTGCAGTATAACTGCAGTTACTTTAAGGTAATTTTACAGAACTTAATTTTAGTAAGTTTGTGAGATATTTTCTGCAATTTATCTGCAGTTTTAAAAGCTAAGCAATATTAAAGTCTTTCAGTTTTTGACAATATTGCGTATTTACTATGTTATTAATAATTAACACTGTTTTCAAGACTTTTAGTTTAATGGGACTAAATTGGACAAAAATCAAAATCCTCAGGCGGGGGGAGGGGGGGGGGGAACACTGCTTTGAACCACCCATTTTGAGATAAATTTTTAACACATAAATATATACATAAAAAAAATAACTTTCATGGGAAATTTAAGGGGGAAAGTCCGCCCTTCCGCCCAACGGGAAATTTGTACTTTCTCTTAGTGTTTAATTACTTTAAATTACTCGGAAAAAGAATAAATTTACTGTTTTACAAAATCGGTCAAAATAAAAAATTAAATAAAATTTTAAAATCCAGGGAGGGTTAATGACACAACCCCCCCCCCCTCCAACGGAAAATTCTTAGTTCCTCTTTTAAGTTAAGCGAGGAACAGCGAGTTAAGCAGCGGACACTGCTTTGAACCACCCCTTTTGAGATAAATTTTTAACACATAAATATAAAAAATAACAAATAAATAACTTTCATGGGGAATTTAAGGGGGGAAAGTCCGCCCTTCCCCCCAACGGGAAATTTGTACTTTCTCTTAGTGTTTAATTACTTTAAATTACTCGAAAAAAGAATAAATTTACTGTTTTACAAAATCGGTCAAAATAAAAAAATAAATAAAATTTCAAAATCCAGGGAGGATTAATGTCGCCCCCCCCCCTCCAACGGAAAATTTTTAGTTCCTCTTTTACGTACTCAAAAGAACCAATTTTATTATGCTGTTCAAAAACGGAGAAAACGTAATTTTAGTTACTTAAACTTTAAAATTCAGGAAGAAAGTAGTAATTCAACACCCCCCCCCCCACACACACACATATACACCCTACACACAACGAAAAATTCTTAGTTCTTTTATTTTAAGTTTTTTTTTTATTATTATTTATTTTAGTTATTTTAATTATTTAGTTATTTAAATTTCAAAATCGAGGGAGGGGGAAATTGCCTTTCCACTTATTAACTACAGGCATGATGACTTCCAGTTTTTAAGAAAATTTTACTTCAAAAAACAAGTGAAAAATGCAAATCTCCTTTTGAACATTTGATTTTTTTTTCGTAACTGACTATGTGAAGAAACGCTACATCTCAACTCAACTCAGATTCTGATCGTTCTGTTTACATTTTGACGGCGGCGACGGCGGTAAGCGGTAAGTGCAAGCGTTTGTATTTTATTTTTCTTATTCGCTAGCTTTGTTAATATAATAATTAATGCCGTAATTTTTTAAATGTTTATATATAGCCATAAGATGGCTAAAAATATGTACCGACAGACACCACTACAAATCTAGATAGATTAAAAAATTAGATACATTCAACGTATTTATAAAGTACCACGTTGTCTTGCCAAAAAAAATTATTTCGGAGGAGATTTGTATTGTCAATGTGTCGTCCATATTGTCTTATTTTAGACTTTTTTTTTTAAATACTGTAATAGCGATGGAGTTAATTTAAAGTTTGTTGCCCCTACAATTACGATTATGCCAAGGTTGCAGCTATGATTTTATCAAAATCATCGCCAAGCTTACATATGCATCGTATATATGAATATATATATATTACACACCAAACACTCATATTAATGCTATATACGTCATTATATATATATTATTTGCATCATATGGCTATAACTTTAGGCCACATAAATCACGAAATGTTGAACACATATAGTATTATTATAATGTCATATATGCTTTATAATTTGATAAATTTTGGTCACTAGATGTTTTTTCTTATATTAATTTTACATTATTTTGTAATAAAAAATGCAAAAAATGAATCCTGAAATGTGTTTTATGGTGTTCAATGGATAAATAAGCTAAAAAAAATTATTTTCTTTAAATCCAAAGTTTTTATTATTACAAACAAGTAACAGCATCCAAAATTTTAAAATAAGCTATCAAGCTGGGGTGTAAAAATCTAGGAGTCAATGGGCCAATTCTCACCACTAAATTTTATTTGTATTCTTCGGCTAAATTTTATTATTATACTTCACCTAAATTTTATCAGTATTCTTAAGAATATTAAAAATTTAGTGGTAGTAATCTACCCATTGGCGACTAGATTTTTACACCCCTGCTATCAAGTATAAAAATATAGCAACAAATATTTTGTTATTAATTGAAAAATGTTAACTGACACCTGTATCATACCAATTTGGCAAACTATCTTGGAAAAAGAAGAAAAAGCTTTTAATCACATTTCATGTAACATATCATCATTCAGGAGGACAATATTTAAAATAGCATTACTTTAAATTAAATTATAATTTTTATAAAGTTATTTTCCTCCTGGTATATCATTTGTAAACTTTGATTAAAAGCAATTGAAAATATCTGTAAAAACCTTGAGAAACCATTAATTGTATTGACACACAGGCTAAGTACAGTCAATATCAACCCAAACAATATTATAAATTTCATTGTAACGATAAAAGGCTCAAATATTTAATTTAATTTTGTAATAAATATGAGTTATTTGAATTCACAATAACAAACTCTAAATTAACTCCACCACTATTAAAGAAAAGTTTAAAATAAGATAATATGAACAAAACTTTGAAAATACAAATATCCTATGAAATATTTTTTCTAGTAAGGCTTTTATAAATACGTTGAATCTATCTAATTTTTTTTAAAGAGAAACCAGTTTTGAAGAAGTGTCTGTCGGTACATATTTTTAGCTATCTTATGGCTATGTATAAACATTTAAAAAATGAATTAAGGTGTTAATTATTATATTAACAAAGTTAGCGAATTACGGAAAATAATGGACGAACGCTGTCACTTATTGCTCAATGCCAAGAGTCGCATGTAAAATGTAAACAGGTTTAGAATTTAGCTATAGGTGAAAATTAGCAGTAGCTATTCACCACATAGCGATTAAATTTGTAAAACGGCAATTAAAACACTGTCATTGTTTACCACCTCTGCTTTCAGGTAACACATTCCATGGCAATCCTTGAGCGACTAATTTTGCGATTCCCCCCCCCCCCCCTAAAGGTGAAAATAAGCAGTCGCCAGTTGTTGATTAAACTTTAAAAACTGGCGATTAAAAATGTGGAAAGCACAAGCCAAATGCAGGATTTCCCAATTACCATTTTCTCCTAAATTTCAAGATTTTTCAGCGTCCATTCGACGAAATTCATAAATTTTATGCGTCCGTTCGAAGAAATTCATGGCTTTTACGCGCCCGTTTGAAGAAGTTTATGATTTTCCGTGCATAATCGAAGAAATTCATGATTTTTACGTGGCGATCCATAAAATTCATGATTTTTATGCGTTTGATCGACGAAATTCAGAATTTTTACACTGCCGAATGACGAAATTTGATTTTTACGTAGCCAATCGACAAAATTCATTATTTCTCTCCGGCCGATCGAAGAAATTCATTATTTTTATGCACATGATCGACAAAATTCAAGATTTTTACACTGCCGAATGACGAAATTTGATTTTTACGTAGCCAATCGACAAAATACATGATTTTTACACGCCGATCGATAAAATTCATGATTTTTATGCACTCGGTCGCTAAAAATCATGATTTTTATATGCCCGATCGACGAGATTCGTGATTTTTATGCATTTGATCGATGAAATTCAGGATTTTTACACTCCCGAATGGCGAAGTTTTTTTACGTAGCCGATCGACAAAATGCATTACTTTTTCTGAGCATGATCGACAAGCTTCATTATTTTTACGCACACGATTGAGAAAATTCATGATTGTACATGCACTATCGATGAAATTCAGGATTTTTGCACTCTTGAATGGTGAAATTTGCAATTTTTCTTCCGAAATTCAATTTGTGGGTTTTTTTTTTTTTTTTTTTGGTTAATGTGCGTGAAGTGTACATATATATATAAGTTACTAACCGCTGTTTGAATGAATTTCATGCATTCTAGAGATTGCTGCATTGTGAGTTTCGTGCATCCAGAAGTGTTTGTTTTTTTTTTTTTTGCGGGGGGGGGTGTTATTGTAGGCGAAGCGTACATATATATATATATATGTTACTAACTGCTGTTTGAATGAATTTCGTGCATTCTCAAGATTGCTGCATGGTGAGTTTCATACATCCACGTTTTTTTTTTCAGTTAATGGGTTGGGTTGATTATTGACGGCCAGTTATCCACACTAGGGATATAGGCCCGGGGGGAGTGCCCTTCGTGGGGGTCTTTCTAAGGGTAACCCGTATTTACGCATGGATAAATCCACGGCTCGAAGAGAACCATGAAAACTCCGAACGATTAGGCCGACGGGCGCGATTGGGATCGAACCCAGCACCTCCCGTCTACCAGCTTCGAGAGCACAACCTCTCAGCCACTGGTGGGGCTTTCCAGTTAATGTATGCGAAGCATACATATATATGTTACTAACTGCTGTTTGAATGAATTTTATGCATTCTAGAGATTGCTGCATGGTGAGTTTCATGCATCCAGGGTTTTTTTTTTTTCAGTTAATGTATGCGGAGTTAATGTTCGGTTAATGTACCTGCTTAATCCGGTAACGGATAATTGCATATATTTGCAGTTATATAAGTGTTTTCGCGGTCTCCTCTGGTAATGGGATCCAGGATAATGGATATTCAGGGCCATGTTGCCTGCAAGTTTGTTGTAAATGTATCACTTGTACGTGCCACTATTCGAAACAAGCTAAATTCGGCAGCAAAGGCTGTGAAATGTGAGAAGAATTTGTAAATACATTTGGTATTTAAATACGATGTAAATTATAAAGCATAAACATCAAATGTTAATAAAATGTTTTTTTTTTTAAATTTAAACCTTATTTGCACCATAATTGTATGCAAGATAAAATTGGAAGGACAAATCAGGACGCAGGTAAGAGTAATTTTTGTAAATTTTAGCATTTTTTTAGAAAAACAGAAAAGCATATATTTGTTTTGCTTTTAATATGAATTTTATGCAGTTATTTTTTATTAGCTGTAATATATGTAATACATTTTATTTCATAGTAAATGGTATATAATTTAGAAATTTACATATATGTATGTATCCTTTCATGTAATTTATTTTATATATTCAAAATTATATAAATATTCAATGCACATATAGATAATTTCTTTAAGAGATGCAAAAATATTCAAATTTGAAATTTACATTGTGGAAAAATTAGTTGCAATTAAAATTAATTTTTGCATTTAAATTTCGTGTAGGGGAGACCGGTACACACTGGACCTATGGGACCTATGGGCACAGTGGACCACCCCCTAATATTTTATTTATTGAAACTTTTTAAAAGCTTCTCTTATATCCTAATAGACAACAGCACTGCACTGATTATTTATAGCCTTCAGAAAATATGTTTAGCTCAGATTGAACTATTTTATCCTGATTGGTTGTTTTGAGCTTCTAAAAGTAAAATTTTTCATCATATTTGAATTTTTTTAGTAATTAAAGGTTGTAGATAAATAAGATAAAACAGCTTTTTTGTAAAGCTAAGATACTTGTTTTTATTTAACTTTAAAGTTAATATGTTTAAAAGGAAGCTATAAACAATATTAATACGATTATTTATTGAACTTCAACATGGGTCACAGTGGACCACCCACTCCTGGGCACAGTGGTCCACAATCCACTCTGCTTCTGTAATGCAGAATGTTCAAAATATTTAATAATTGCTTATTTACTATAAAGAAATATTGTTTAAAAGTAGTTATTTAACTGTAAAATAAAGTAAACAAAGAAAAATGACAATTTATTTAATATAGTAAGAAATATTTTGTTTTGTATTTACTGCCTTTGATAAATATAACTGTAGTCTAAATTGGTGATTATTCTATTCAAGTAAGATTCGTGAGATGCAAATTGAATGGAAATCAGTTTATTTTTCCCGAAACTGTAGATGAATCTATTGTTGATGTCAATGATTTCATAATATTGCTCTCAGACCCAAAAGTATTTCAGGAAAGTTCCAGGCTCAATCATACTCATAAGTATTTTGGAATTTCATTTGCAAATTGTAATGTGCGCTGATTGTTTTGTACTTAAGTAATAACTTCAACTAAATTGCAATTGTTCCTGTATTAATCTGTTATTATTTTCAAAATATAATTCATTTTGTTTTTGTTTCAAAATGTTACTCGTAAATGTATATTACTATGTTATTTCGTGGGTAAAGGGAAAATAAAAAAGACTTAGATTAATGAAAAATAGACTTATATTGTATATTTCAGATAATACCTAATAGCGGTCCACTGTGGTCCACTTTACGGATGCATATAAAAAAATTTCTTTTGAAAAATATATTGAAAACTATGTTATGATAAATGTATAAAGGTTTAAGGAATATTCAAAAATATTTTTTATGCAGATCGGTTTGTCCATTAAAGAGAAAAAAAAATTTAACTGAAAAAGTGGTCCACTGTGTACCAGTATCCCCTACATTTAATATTTAAAATTATCATCTAAATCTGCCACAATAGACTTCATTATAAATTGCTTATGAGATTAAAAATTTGTAATCCCTTTCGCACAATATATATATTCTCACAAGCTTTGTAATATATATTCTCACAAGCTACAAAGAAAATCATTTTTTTTTTTTGGTGGGGGGGAGGCAGTAAGTACATATTGAATAATCAAACAGTTACAGCAATTAAAAAAACAAGGATATTTTATAAAAATGTTTAAATACTTGGGTAACAAAATTACAATGGACAAAGAAAAAGTTATGTCCACTCTGATTTAAATTCTTGTGCATCTATTTGCTTTATCAATTTGAAATTTCTGTAGAGGATTGAAAAGATATGCCATTATATAAAGAATTATAATTTAATTTTTTAAAATTCATATACAATTATTTTTAATTGCAATGGAATTACTAAATACACATTATCAATTTTCTTCTTCACATTGAATTTATTTATAAAATTGCACTTTTTATTACAAAATTTTAAAAGTAAGATTTTAATTTTTAGCCAATAACCATGTGTCCTTGATTTCAAAGAAATTGCCCAGTAATGAAACTATTGAAAAAATAAAAACAATTCAATACCATAAAAAAATCATTGCTTGAAGATTGAAGTACTAGGATTATTATGAATACTTCACTCATCTTTCAATATTATTATTTTGAGTAAAGTCGTTCATACAATTTCTTGAATTCTTTCATTTTTCAAAAGGTAACCATAATAATTGAATAAGTCAGCCATGATCAAAAAATATTTTTCAGTGATGATTAATCGTTGTATGCATGATATATTTTATGCACAGATTGCATATAAATTGAGATATGAAAAAAAATATTTAATTAGATTTTAGTGCTGATTTTTTCATACAGAAAAATTAATATTTTATATATATACATATTTTGTAATAAATTTCTAAAAGGCTGCAGTGAAACTGCAAAAAAATGCAGTTGAAAGACCGCAGTGATTTCTCACAAATCATTGCAGTTTTTTTTTTAAGTCGACATAACTACACATTTACTGCAGTAAGTGTGTAGTTAAAATGCAGTTGGAAGTCTGCGGTGATTTGGCACAAATCCCTACAGTTTTTTTGAAGTCGACATAACTACAAATTTACTGCAGTAAGTGTGCAGTTAAAATGCAGTTGGAAAACTGCGGTGATTTGGCACAAATCTCTGCAGTTTTTTTGAAGTCGACATAACTACAAATTTACTGCAGTAAATTTGTAGTTATGTCGACTTAAAAAAAACTGCAGGGATTTGTGCCAAATCACCGCAGTTTTCCAACTGCATTTTTTTTTGTAGTTTCACTGCAGTTCATTTTTAGCTGGGTAATCACATACATGAAGCAGCTTTCTTGAAAAATACCAAATGTAAAATAAATATTTGATTTTCACCTATTTTTAAAAATATCCACGCATTCATACCTATATGTATACGTGCCCATAAAAATTATTCTAGAAATACATGAATTTTGGAAATCATGATAACTGACTGACACTTGGAAATATTCTTCCATTAATGTTAACGTCAATGTTTTTAATATTACGTGAAAATGGAAACCTTCATCTTTGTTCGGCATTTTTGGGGAAATATATATATGTGATTATTTTCCATTCTTGCATGTAAATGCTGTATTTTGAAGGAGTGTAAAAACAAATGGCATTACTGTATAGACAAAATACTAGCTACAACATTTAACCAAAAGTGGTGTAATTGAACAGAAAGAATAAGTATTGTGTTTCACTATACGAATAGTTATTGAAGAATTATTTCCAATATCGCGGTCACAACTTTTAGAGTACAGTAAAACTAAATATCTTATCTGTGCACTTTTCCCGACTTAATACGTTAAGTCTGCAATAACATTCTAGCCGTCAATTTCCATATGGATAAATTAACTATATGCTTTAAAAATTATTGTTTTGTCTGATTATTTTTTTCACATAATTAATCAGAGTAATATGTTAAAGAATTAAAAAAATACTTTGTTTAAAAATCCCTGCTCTTTAAGTAGGGAAAAAAGTTATAATGAGAAAATATTTTATTAATAAAGAGAGAAACTATTTTCTTTATATTTTCAGCATTGATAAGTTATGAAATATACATATCTGGTATAATTCTTGGAATTTTTGAAAAATACATTTAAAAACAAACCCAATTTTACATAAATAAAAATAAATACATAATAAATAAAATAAAATTTCTTACTTGCTGTATTTTATTCTCTAAAATTTCAGCATGTTTAATCTACAATTCCCATGCATCAAAACTTTTTACTATATTGATTAATCTAACCATTAATAAACTATTATTAAATTTCAGATGGAATAAAACTTAAGTAATTACTTATGACGCATATATATATATAACTTATTTTAATATTATTTTTAACATTTACAGCATATGCCACGATTGTTTAAGAATTTGCAAAGATGCTTCGAAGTTCTTAATTATTCACTTTTATGCCAATATATACAAAATTTGACATAAATTTGAAAACATTTATAAGAAATCAAAAGAATTAAATAAAGTTATTCAGTGGATTTATTACATTAAGTCTGAAATAACTTTCTGGCTGTCAATTTTCGTCTAGATCAATTAAGTGCAGCGTTTAGAAATTTATTGTTACTTCATATTAATCAGATTTATAGTTATATACTTATTAAGAGTAACATATACAAAGAGGAATAAAACGTATTTTTTGTTCATAAATGGAAATTAAAGTTTTAATGGAAACACATAGATGCCATCTTTTAAGCTTTTCTTTTACCACTAAAATGTAATAGAAATTGTTGACTTATTTAATCGTAGATTTGGGCGATTATTTATTGCCGAATATTTGCCTCTTTAAATGCCTCCTTATTTAAGGGAAGTACTATGTAAAGATTACTATGTAAAGTAAATCGTTAATAAGGCATATCTATGAAATTTTAATGTTAAAAAATACACTCACAAAATAAATTTCGTCAAAAACCGCAAAAAAGTCAGACAGCATGTTGCCAGAACACCCCTGTAAACGGAAAAGATTTTTCTGTTATTTGAAGAAATTTCTGTCTTGTGACTGGGGAATTTCAGGAAAATTTGACCTTCGTATTTAAAACTTTCCGCGTTTTAAACAAAAAACACATACGTAAAAATTCCCTTTCTAATACGGAAAAGTAACACACAGCACAGTTGCCGGTACACCCCTGTGGTTTGAAGAAATTGCAGACTTAGATTGGAGAATTTCACGTATATTTTATGTTAGATTGGTGAGTTTTCCGTATTTTGGGGGAAGCGAAGCAAATGAAAGCGGAGATTTTTGTGTTTTAACTAAAAAAGGCAGCGGAAAAACTTGTCCAATTCACGGATTGTTTTGAGAGTGTATTTGTTAAAGATGGCAGCTCTGCAAATGTAATAAATAAATAAAAAGAAAAGCAATGTATTATATGTTAATAAGTTTCTATTCTGAGGCTAATATTGAAATTATTTCATGTTGCTATTTACTATATTTGCAGTGATGCCAATCAGAGGCTGTCATCAGACATGGACAATTATATTGAATAATAATATGAGCCTTATTTAATATCAGATTAAGTAAGCCAATTATTACTATTTGAAATTAGTAGTGGAATTTTAAAGCAAAAACTTGTAAATGGCAAGAATACATAATTGAAAGCAGCATGTGTTGGCGATACCAAAGTTTAATGTTTTAACAAATTTCAAACTCCGATTCATGTTACACATAACTCTTTATAAATTGTTAAAAAATCGTTTTTTTCAAAATATTATAGACTTTTAAAAAATGTATTTTACTAAATAAAGTATTTTTAATGCATTGTCCTTTTGATGCTATGTTATGTTTGAAAAATTGTTATGTTGAAAAGATAAATAATGAAAATGAAATTTTTCTTAAAAAAGTGTTACATAAAATCACTAATTTTTAAAATCATTTTAAAGTTAATACCACAAATTATGCAAAAGACATATGATGCATATACTACACTATACATTTATGTTAAGTATACGATGTTCTATATATTAATTTTTTTTTTGCATTCCAGATTTTTTGGGTTGTTCAGGATATGTGCAAGAAGAATCGATAAAGAAAGAAAGTGTAAAAAATTAAAATAAGTATCAATAAAGAATGATCAAATATATTTATTTATTAGCTTCATTTATTGTACAGTGAGACAACACACGATGAGAAATATGGGACTAGATCTGAAATGAAATATTTCCTGTAAAATAAGGCTTCATCTACAAACAAACCTGCAGTCGATCGTTCTGTTCTTCGAATATGAAGAGTCTCTGAACCCATCGCGCACAACGTCGTCAAAGTTTTTTTTTAACAAAGTCTGGGAGGGAACCAGTGACACAAACAATATTTCTTATAGTGTTCGTAATGTTATTAGACGATCTTCTCTGACAATAGCAGAAGAGGCGTTAATATTGATCTCTGTAAGAACAGTGACTAGAAATTCGGATCCAAATTCATTTGACGTTCATTGTGTCTCTTCTTCAAATATCCTAAAACATCGATTAGCTCAGCTATAAGCAATAACGGACTTTACAACAGCTTTCTGTAGTTTTACATAATGTTTGGTGGACGATTTCTTCAGATGACTGCACAATTTCTCATTGCTCATATCAAGTTGCATCCATCATTCCGGTAGGCAATAGTGAACGAATCTGAATTCGAACGGTTACGACTGACGTACTACTGGAAATGAATAAATAAAATAAATACTACATATTCATCACACATTAAGCTAACGATGCAAAGAAAATTAAATTTGAGCACAATAAATTATTCGAACAAAATTATTATTGTCATTCTTTATTGATCAGCACTCGTAATTCATAAATTTATCACTGCACTAGCAATTATTAAACAAAAAATGAGAGTGACGTTAAGTGACTGTCTATTATTTCACGACTTGCTTCCACCTTTAAAAATCAGGCTTGATGATAATTTAACCTGTTTCTTTTTATACTTATTACACGTCAGTTGGCGTATTTCATTGAGAGTTGTTTAGCACAAAAGTGTGTTTTTCAGATTATGTGTTTTCTACATTATACTTAATCTACGTTATTTCCAGTAGAGTTTACTTACAAGCATTATAATAATATAGTTAGTTACGGCATTCGCAGAAATCGCATGGTCAGATTGAAAGTTTTTGCCGCAACTGCATTCCAGAAACATGCTCCTAAAATGTGTTAATAGCCAAATTCCAGAATTTGGCAATATTAACCAAGACAAGATTCATTAGATAAGATTCATTTGACAAAATTCATCAGATGACTGAAACAAGTCCACTTAAACTTTATGATAAAAGCAGGCGTACCAAATTTTGTTCGAAATTATCTCAACCAATCAAATTTTATTGTTCTCTTATGTGGCCATTATTTTATTTAAAACGACACTCCCTCCGAATTTCAAAAATCGCTCACGTTTCAAGTTTAGTAGACACAGATTTTATATACCAGAAAAAGCAGAAGTGCACGTATCTGACAGGAAAACACCGAAAATACGGACATCATGCTCAGGATGCTTGCTTTCGGTGTTTTTCTGTATGGTACGTCATTTCTGCTTTGTCTGGTACATAAACATTTGCCTTTGTCATTTTTGGTCAGTTAAAAACCCAGTACTCGGTGTTATAGCCAAGCGTGGTTCTTTGAACTCTTTTAAATATTTTTTTCTGTTTTACGCTGATAAAGGGGATATGAGGTATCCTTAAAACGACCGTATGTGGTTTTAATGTTGGGTTAATTTCAGTTTGTGTGTTTTTAACGTTGTAAAGCTTTAGCTAAAGTCTCTGTACCCACACAAATTGAACATTATCTAACTAATGCTGTCTCGTTGGCATTAAATATTCTGCTTGAAACTTTAAGTAGCGCGCGACGATCTTTTTTTAAGAATTATTTGAGGATATCCTATAATCATTTCAACAGCTTTTTTTAATTTATAAGGCTCTTGTTGCTGTTACATTCATAGCTACTCAAGTTGAAACTATCAGATTCCTATGCAAATTTGCATTAAACCATTTGCGTCTATGTCAGTTATCCATAAAATGTGTTCTTCATTCCAGTTCCGTCTTCAGTTGTCACACACTGTTCCCAAAGTTGTCTATGTCCATTGTTACTCCGATTCCAGCATTTGCGAAAACCGCTCACTACTGGATATGGTGATATTTTGCGATTCCAATAGCAGACACCCGGGAGAAAATCATGTAGTTGATGTAAAATTCAACAATAAAAAATATAACTTAATTCTTCATACCAATTTTAGTCATTTCTTATCATGTTTGAGTTACACAGTTTGCCGTTGAGAGACATTAGCGGGTGTATCATTCTATAGCGCCTACGTCTTTTAATAAACCTAGACGTGCCACATTAATGGCAATAGCTATCTAGTAAAGTTACTTAGTTCTGCTCAGTTTTACAGTTATTTGAAATGAAACGGAATTAAGGAAATACTCTATTTATCTCTCGATTTGTTAAGTGTAACTTAATAAATTTTACTTTATCAATCACTATTAATGTGTGAAATTAATAAAAAAATAAATAAAAGTATTGTTAGGAAATTTGGAAAACATTGAAAATAATTAGTTTTTCTTTATGCAATTTGTCTGTTTTATTCAAAGAAATAAATGTGATATATTTTTAACATTTGCGCGCAGTACATAAAAAATCTTAAATACTAAGTGTAATATAGTTGTAAATAATTCATCGTAACAAATTAAAGTTAAAATAATTAAAATTTTTAACTAATAATTTGACTTAAGCACTCTAGATAATTAAAAAAATATGAAAAATATATTTTTACATATTTTTTTGTATATTCGCTTCTTATTTCACTTTAAAAAACTATATTCCGAATAATTCTATTTGCAAATATTTTAAACATTATGTATATGTTATTTTTGGGAGCTATTTCAATATGCTTGTATTCCAAAAATTTTAATATTAGCTTTACTTTAATAACTTTACCTTTTAATACAATAGTAAACAGTATATATTTCTACATTACAACAACATACCAGAAGTAATCGCTTTAAAGTACTTCTCTTTTATGTATATAACGGCTTTACGTACGTCTTTGTTCACCAAATGCTGATTCAGCAAGAAATGTTGAAGCGAAACATAAATGTTATACTTAATACATGTCATTTGTTGAACTAACTTTGTCAGAATCAGCATGTTATGAGAAATATATTAAACAAACATATGTATAATGGGAGGTCTTTTTTAATATTAAAATATGTCTTGTAATTTCTATTTAACCACAATTGAAAGGAATATTAGCAAATTGTTGTTTTGCATTTCACTTCTGATTTTTCTGACAATTGCACATATGTTTCATAAAATTGCAGTCAATTTTAGAAAGTGAATTATTGCAGACGGTTACAGACCATTTAAATCAAAAACATTCATTTTTAAAAATAAATAAATAAATAAATAAATTGGCTAACAGTTTAGTGGTTTCGTAAAATATATTTACATAATTTTAAACTATTAAAGAGTTTAAAACATTTTCACTTAGAGCAAACAAAATTACTACTATTGTAAATTGCAATTTTTAATAAAAATAGTAATAATTAATAATATAATAATTACAAAAATTACTAATTATTATCCTTTCAAGTTTGACACGTAAATATGTGAAAGTTTCTTCAAATAAACAACAAAATTATTTTTTTTCTCTTGCACAAAGACTTTTTTGTCAATTTTATATTCAAAAATGAAAATGAAAAAAAAAAAAAAACATTGAAACAAAACTTCTTAAAGACACGGAATTAGGAAATAGGAAAAAAATGAAAATGAATATTCATGGATTAAAAATGTTATAAAAAATAATAATTTTTCTTTTTATTCCAAGATAGTTCACCGTTTAAGTTTTATTTCATTTCTTGGAGTACCTTACTTGACATTATTAGAAGAAATATAGCTAAATAGTATATTTAAATTCATAATTGAATAAAATATTTAAAAAAAGATTATATATATATATATGTATGTGTGTGTGTGTGTGTGTGTGTGTGTGTGTGTGTGTGTGTGAAAAAAAGCAAATTAAAATGCAAGCATAATTTATAGTTATAACATCTTCGTAATAAGTTAAAGTCACCTGCTACCAAGCAAAATAAACCAACATCCTCTCCACATGGCTATACTCTGTAATTGTAACTAGTTCACAATCAGATAGTGCCGACATTCCATTACGAATAAGCAATGTATGTTGATCTTTGCTTGTCTAGATGTGTTTAATTTGCATTAAAATTTTGTACAGAAAGTTTTGGGAATCCCTATATATTCACAGTAAAAAATAGCAAAATAATATATTAGTAAACGTAATTAGATATATTTGTTTTTCAGAATATACTTTAAAGTTGTTTAATAAAATATATGTTTTTAAAAAATGTTTAAAAGTAGGACACGCGTAATTTTAATTGCACGAAATTAACATAACATCTTCAGACAATTGCAAATATTTACACTCAAAATGTAATGCATGTTTTCTCTAAAAGAAATTAATATTCGTGGTTCATTAATTAATATTTGTATAAATATCTTTAAATATCTGCTTCTAATTACAGATATTTTAATTGATTGTTAAACAATGTTTTGGGGAGAATTTAATATTTAAAAACACTTTCTGAAAATCAACGATGCATCACATAACAATTTTCAGCATCATTACTCTACTCTGAAGTGCATTTAAAGTGAATACTCTTTAATTCAAAATGCATTATATAAGTGGTTTTCAACTTACGAATGAGAAATTTTAAAATAAGGAAAATAACAATCTATCTAACATAGATAGCTATAACGAACTTTTACAAATAGAAACACTTAGATCATTTAAATTTGTTTATATGAAATATCTAGTGAAAGGTAATTAATTTCTCTTTTAGATAATTTATAAACTAATACATATAAATATCTTTTAAGATATTTTAATAGGTTAACTATGTGGAGTTATAAACAACTTGATTTTTTTTTATATTTAAAAAGAATACTAGTATTGATATTGTAATATGCTTTATTTTTATGATTTTTATTTTATTTTTTTTCTAATTTTTATTAAAAGTAAATAATTAGAAAAAAAACATTCATAGTAACGCACAAAATTTTTAAAATGTTGAAAACTTGAATATATATATATACACATACATCTGGACCAATCTCTCCTTTTTAAAATGATTTATAAACGTCCCTGTTAGCAGATAAAATCAAAAAAAATCTTTTTGAAATCAATTTTTCTAATAAGTGTTTAGGTAGGTCGTCATATACGTTAAAGCTTTCTCACACTTTCAAAGATAGTTGAAGTGTGTTAAGAAAATAGGTTTCCCTGTGTGACTCTCTGTGCTCTAATGCTCGTAAATATACTTAAATTTATATGTGAAGCATTGAGAACCATAATGGACGAACCTCGTCATCTGTGATTTCGAGAAAAATGCTTTAAAAAAGGTGTATTCTGTTTTGTCAAATAATTTTAGGCCAGTTTTGTCAGTATCAGAAGAGAGCAACTTTCTTCAACAAACATATGGTTGTTACGTGGATAGTTCCACAGTGGACCAAGCCACTTGAACCACATTTGATCTAGAACTCGATTTCCAAGTTGGACCATCTGTTAAACTGGCTCTATCACTGAATAGTTTCAAAATTAATTAAATTCATTACACAAACAATAGATGGCGTGAAATACAAATGGTTTGATGCTTCAAACTCATTTTTCACAAAATTAGTTGGATAGTCCACACTGTTTCTCAACGACTGATATGATATTGAGTTATATCATGCAATCGTCCCTATTAAAAACAATGCTTGTATAATTTACAGCTCGTTTACAGAGCCACTCAAAATTATACCGCTGCATCATAATATGTGGGAAAATCGCATGCAGGGGGTTTAATGATGTCACACTATTTTAAGCATACAAACACGCAAGGGGGCAAAGTTTCAAAAAATCGCAAAAAAATGATTTTTTCGAAAAAAAAAAAATTCAACTAAAGCAATACAATTTCTAATATATTGCAACAGCTACTTCAATATGTTAGTAATATTCCAATAAAATTTTAGTATGGCGAAATCATATCTATTACCGCCGCAAGTGTGGTCAAAATTTTGAAAAAACGGCGAAATTTTCAATTTTTAGTTTTTTTCAATTTTTATTATATGTCTACAATTAAATAAATTTACATTATATCTAGTAATAACTTATAAATGTCTAGTAGTTTTAGTCATGGTGTAGCCAACCAAGGGCGAGAGGGCCCCGCCCCCTCCTAAATTTGAGAGAAAGGGTTTTTTTGAAGGGATCCTGGGAATTTTCCGGCAATTTTTAGGGATTTTTTTTTGTAGGGTTCCCCCAAAAGTGGAAAATGATGGAGAATTAATGTATGGGACCCCCCTTAAAAAAATCACCAAAATTTCCTTCAAAAAGATTTTTTCTCACAAATTTAAGGGGGGGAAGCGGACTCTTCTCGCCCTTGGTAGGTAATGGTAATGTCCATGATAAAAATTACTAGACATATGTTATTACTAGATATAATGTAAATTTATTTAATTGTAGACATATAATAAAAATTGGGAAAATTAAGAAAAACTGAAAATTGAAATTTTTGCCGTTTTTTTCAAAATTTGGACCGCCCGTGCGGCGGTAATAAAAATGATTTCACCATAATAAAAGTTTATTGGAATATTACTAACATCTTGAAGTCACTGTGGCATTCTATTAGAAATTGTATTGTTATGGTTGAATAATTTAATTTTTTTTCCGAATAAATAATCTTTTTTGCGATTTTTTGAAACTTTGCCCCCTTTGCAGCGGTAAAAGATATTAACCATTTGGTGTAATATTTTGCGAATTTATCCCTTATTAACAATGGCAACTTTCCCGCACTATTATGTTTCGATTATATAAATTTCGGTTTTTTCGACCCACCCTACTGTGTAATCCTGTAACATTGATATAAGTAATACGTACACATATACTATGTATGTTAGTAAAGATGTATTAATTTTAAATTTAATGAATTAACTTATCGATGACTGTACGATTCTCTATTCTATTCTTTCAAATTCAATTAAAACTAATTTCAGTAAAATGATAAATATATTCTAAAATCTTACGTGTGATTCAGTGGACATTAATCTAGTAAACTAATCTAAGCTAATCAATCTATTTACGGAAAAAAGGACATTTAATGACAATTAAATACATAAAAGAATATTAGCGCCAAGTATTCGACGAAATACATCTAGAATCTACATGTCAACAATACAATTATTTCTCTTCAGTTCACATGAAAATATGAGTTCAAACTACGCATGCGCTGGCTAAATAGCTATTTCACAAATTAGCCGGAACATCCCGCCCGGCGTTGGACGGCTGTCCAACATCATCATAAAATGGCAAAGGCACTACTCTAGTAATGTTTCTACGTAATATACCTCTGGATGTCTTCAGATCGACGACGCGAACAAGTCCATCATCACCTTTATAGGTTTTCAAAATTCGAGCTAATTTACAGTCTATAAATTTGTCATGTCCATCTTTTAACAAGACCAGCTGACCAACTTCAAGATTTAGTGAAGGCTTTTTGCATTTACTGCGGACTTGCAGTTCATTCAAATATTCTCGGCTCCAGCGCTGCCAAAACTGCATTTTTAATCTTTGAATCAGTGTCCACCTAGAAGAAAATGGTAAAGAATCTGAAACATCATTATTTTCATGACTACTTAAGAGAGGACCTCCAATAAGGAAGTGACCAGGTGTTAGTGGTTGTAAATCATGACCATCTGCAGACAAGGGCGTTAACGGACGTGATTCATAACTGCTTCAATTTGTGTCACGAAAGTTGTCAGTTCTTCAAAATTCAAGACAGAAGATTTAGTTATCTTCAACAGGATTCGCTTCATTGTTTTGATATTCGATTCCAATAGTCCGCCGAAATGTGGTGATGCAGGGGGTATAAAATTCCATTGTATTCCTTCTTCTGCACTAAAACGCTGAATTTCATTCGAAGCACAAATTTAATAAAAGGATTTCAAAAGAGCACAAGTACCCTTAAAATTTGTGGCATTGTCCCTCCATATAATGGAAGGTTTAGATCGTCGAGCAACAAATCTTCTTAAACAGGCTAAAAATGCTTCTGTGGTCAAGTCTGAAACAACTTCCAAATGAACGGCTTTGGTCGAAAAGCAGATGAATATAGCAATGTATGCCTTTAGTGTTATTTTTGATCTTTTTAAGTTAGGCTTTGTTATAATAGGACCGGCTAAATCCACGCCAGTCTTCTCAAATGGTCTAGAGGGTACAATTCTATCGCGTGGCAAGTCACCCATCATTTGTTGAATAGTTTGCTGCTTTGTTCGAAGACAAGTCATCTATTTATAATTCGCCTTACTTGGTTCTGACCAGATGGTATCCAATAAAACTGTCTTAATAAAGAAAGAGTGGTCTGAGTACCCGAATGTAGAAACTTTTTATGATAATATTCAATCAATAGGTCGGTGAAATAGTGAGACTTTGGTAACAGTATTTGGTGTTTCTGAGATTCTGATACATTAGAAAACTTCAGTCTTCCACCGATCCTTAACAGTTCATCTGTATCTAAAAACACATTGAAATTCAAGATCTTACTGTTGTTTGGTAGAGGGCGTTTTCCTTTTAAACATCGAATTTCCGTTTGAAATGTGGAATTTTGTACAATCTTTATTAGTTTTTTCGTTGCATTTTGTAACTCAGAAGTATCTAAATAATCATGTTTCTTAATTTTTGGTTCTGGTTTACAGTTATTCAGAAATCTCAAGCACCATGCAGTAACTCTTATTAATTTCATAAAAGAAGAATATCGATTAATTAAATCCGTGTTTCCTTCATTTTTATCTACAATAGTTGATTTCACAGCAGTGTTTTTCTTTAGTTCTAACTGATCCTTAACTTCAGAAATATCTAATTTATCAAATGGTTTTTCGAATTTTGGCCAAAGAAATCTGTCCTGTTTTAACCATTGGGGAACTTGCCACCAAAGATGATTATCTTTCAATTCTGAAACTTTCAAACCTCTAGTAACTAGATCGGCGGGATTATCTTGCCCAGGACAATGAAACCAACTAAGTGGATCACTAAGATCTTTTATTTCTTTTATTCGGTTTCTGACGAAGATTTTAAATCTTTCTGACTCTCCTCTAATCCAGTAGAAAGTAATGGTCGATTCAGTCCAAAAGTAGCAAGTTGCAGGAAAAGATAAGTTTTTAGCAATTTTATGAGAAAGTCTAGCAGACAAAAGTGCGCCTAATAATTCTAGGCGAGGTATAGAAACAGTTTTTAATGGGGCCACTCTACTTTTTGCTGCAATAAAGCTGGTAACAACGTTCTTGTTTTTTAATACTGCTCTAAGGTACACTACTGAACCATATGCTTTCTTTGAAGCGTCTGAAAAACTGTGTAACTCAAAATAATCAACTTCTTCGATGGCAATATCTGCCAAATAATATCTGGGAACATTAATACTATTCAGTTCTTTAATTTCCTCGAACCATTCATTCCACAAAATATCCAATTGTTTGGGTAGATTTTCATCCCAGTCAAGTCCTAAACACCAAACTTCTTGGATTAAACATTTAATTCTAATAGTATAAGGACTAATAAAATTGGGTCAAAAATACGACCAACAGTCTGCAATAGATAACGTTTAGTACTAAGTTTTCTCGACAGGTTTTGAGTTTTAAACGAAAACGTATCACTGTTTGGATCCCAAGCAACCCCTAAAACCTTGGAAGGTATCAAATGCTGATTACTAAGATTTAAGTTATCTGTTACTTCATCAACGTGTAAACCATGTGCTTCCCAGTTTTCACGTAATTCTAATGAGTTTGTTTTCCATTTCCTAAAAGTCATACTGTCATCTTGAAATATTTTAAAGGCTTCTTTACTTAATTTAAATGCATAATTAACACCACTTTCACTAGTAATCAAATCGTCAACGTATAACGATGAATTTAAAATAGCAAAAGATTCAGGAAATGTTGTTACATACCTTTGTAAGTGATGTTTGATAGTAGCTGCCAGAAGGAAGGGGCTTGACTTCACACCGAAGAGAACTCTTGTTAATCTGAAGATCTTAAATTCCTTACCTGGATCTTCAACTCATGGCTCATCATCCCAAAACAATCTTGTAAAGTCCCTGTCTTGTTCATCGATCTCGATCTGTAAAAATGCTTGTTGTATGTCTGCAGTAATTGCTACAGGAAAATTTCTAATTTTGATTAAAAGGCTGAACAGTTCAGGGATAAGATTTAAGCCTGTATATAAACAATCGTTTAGTGAAAGTTCACCTTTAGTATGGGCGCTTGCGTCGAAGACGATTCTGACTTTGCTAGTCGACTTATCCTCACGAATTATTGCTCTGTGGGGTAAGTAAAATGTGTTTTCTCCGATGTGTTGTTCTCAACAGGTTCAATAATATTCTCTTCTAAATAACTATCTAAAATAGCTTTATATTCCGAGAATAACAAAGGATCGTTTGTAAAATTTGTTCTCAACTTCAAAAATCGTCTGTATGCCACTTCGCGATTATTATTTCAAGACATTTTCGAGACATTTTCAAATTAGACTTCCATGGAAATTTTGTACCGATTATCTTTAAAAACTAAGCTTGATTGAAATTCCGACATAATATCTTCGTCTACATTACTAACATCTTTAGTTTCGGATTCAATTCCTAAGCTTTCTAATTGCCAAAAATTTCTGATTTGATCCGATATATCTTTTTCTTCAACTATAATTTTCATGCTAAAGAATTCGTTGGCTGACCCCATGTAACCCTGTAAACACCAGCCCAAAAGGGTTTCAGTAGCTAAGAGTTTATCCTTTAATCTTTTAATTCTACCAGTTACAACATTATTATAATTATATGATCTAATTAACACTGCAATTTTATTATTATTACATTCGTAACTGTCAGCTAGTTGTAAACCTTTTAATTTACTATAAGTTTTACGAATGTATTTATCATGAGTGGGTAAGCAAGCAGCTGAAATTTGATCTGTCTCGAGGGCTTCAACTTCAATATTTGAAAAGGGATCATCTCTATTTTCTAATTTTACTTTTACTACATTATACGTTTTATCAGTTGCCTTTTCGGCTCCAAAAGCATAAACAGATAAAGTTTCTGTTCTAATAACAGATAAATTTAATTTTTGTGAAACATCGCGAATTATGAATGTTCTCATACTATCATTATCCAATAAAATACGAATTGGTTCAGTTCTATTATCTTTCGGATCCTTTGCCATCACGGAACAAGTTTGCAAAAAAATGTTGCATTGTGTGTTTTTATTTTGTACATTATTAGTAGAACTGTTATCACAATGTGAAAGAGATACGGCACTCTTATCCGTATTTACCTTTAAATCATTTTCAAGTTGGAAACAAATTGCCCTACTATGTTTTATGTTACAAATATCACACATTTTTGTTTTTTCACATTCCTTAATTCTATGTTTGGCCTGTAAAAATAAAAAGCATCTTCCCTGCCTTTTTAATATTTCTTTTTTCTGATCTATAGTTAAAGATACACACATTTCACTATTATGATCAATACTGTTACAGAATAAACAAGAATTCTTATTTACAGAAGTCATTAATTCAGCAGCTGAAACATTATTCTGTTTAAATCCTTTTGTACTATATTGCAATCTCGGTTTATAATTTGATTGTTTGTCAATAAATTTTGATCTATGTTCAATTTTATTATCACTGGGAAATGATTTTTTAACATCTAAATCATGGATACTTAATACCCTTTCTCAACTTTCAACTTCGTTTTTAAGAAAACTCATGAGATTTCCTATATTCCACATTTCTCCATCATTTAACTTCCGATTGAATTTTAACGTTAAATCCGGAGGTATTAATTTAAGTAATATTGGACAAAGTAATCCACTGTATGTATCTGATTTTACACCTAGTGACTCTAAATTACGAATTTGTACTAGACATTTATCATACAGATTTCTTAAACGCCGAGTGTCAGAAGAACTTTTCAGATATTCCATATTTAGTAAATTATTCAAATGAGCATGTACGAGCATATCATGTAAAACCAAATCTTTCTCTCAAAAGGGATACGGCCGCTGCATAATTTTTTTCCGTTAGACTGAATCCACTTATTGTGTTTGCAGCCGTTCCCGAAACTAAGCTTTTCAAATAACTAAATTTCTCAATATCTGATAGACTTGTGTTTTGATCTATGGCTGTTTCGAAGGTGTTCCAAAATTCTGTAAATTTATCAGGTTCACCAAAAAACTTATTTATATGTAATTTTGGAAGCTTTATCTTTTTCAGTTCGGTAGTAGCATGATCTGCTCGCACTGGATAAACATTGTTAACATAAGCATTGTTATCATTAGAACATAAATTTTTTATCTTAAAGTTCAGTTTTGATCTATATGATATTACTTTTTGGTCATACAAGTCACAATTTAAAATTTCGGTTTCAATATGTTTAGCATTAATCGTAGTTACAATGGTGTTATCAAGTTCCTTAATAGTTTTATATTTTTCGTTCAATTTATCAAGAAGTTCTTATAATTCTTGTACAGAATATTCTGTATTAGTTAAATATTGATCGATACATTCAAAAATTTTATTGAGAAGATTGCGATGCGTATCACGCATTTTCGTTTGTTTATTTTCAGACATTTTCAAAACAAAATATAATGATAAAATAAACTCACCGATTTCCAGTCAAACACAATAATTACTTTTTATTACGTAATCACTCTCCGAACGAAGTTATCATGATCCTTTTCAAGGCCGCTTGCACTAAAAATGTACGATTCTCTATTCTATTCTTTCGAATTCAATTAAAACTAATTTGAGTAAAATGATAAATATATTCTAAAATCTTACGTGTGATTCAGTGGACATTAATCTAGTAAACTAATCTAAGCTAATCAATCTATTTACGGCACAAAAGTACATTTAATGACATTTAAATACATAAAAGAATATTAGCGCCATGTATTCGACGCAATACATCTAGAATCTACATGTCAACAATACAATTATTTCTCTTCAGTTCACATGAAAATATGAGTTCAAACTACGCATGGGCTGGCTAAATAGCTATTTCACAAATTAGCCGGAACAATGACAATTATTTTACATTTACATTGTAAGTTGTAAGTAGTAAGATGTATGCATATATGTATGTATAGAAAATGTATGAAAGTAGACAGGCGATGTATTAAATTTTTGATAAAAATTAATTTTAGTTTTGAATATTTACCGTTCATGACAAAGTATGTTTCTGGTACGGAGATCAAATAAATTATGAAAATCATTTCAGAAAATAATTGAATTTTTAAATAGAGTTGTTCCAATTAACTTTATATGGATATAATAATAATAATGATGATATTTTACAATATACAATGTCAAATGTTCCACATTATCTATATTTAAATATCATTAAATATATAACGATGTTGTGAATTTCACATTTGAAGTGAACTTCTCATATAAAACACTCTATTGCTAGCTCATTATTAAATTATCTAATTTTATTACTAACAAAAGAAGCAACAGTTGTGCCTTTTAATTTGCAATTTTCGCTACTAATAAACAATATTTTTGTAGGAAAAATTACATTTTCTAAATATATTTTTTTAAATCATAAATACAACGAAAGACGTATTAAGAAAATTTAATCACTGACGATACTGAATTTTTTTTAAAAATATAAAACTTATTATTTGGTGTAAAAATAGAGGTTAATTTTATGTATAAAAAAACTTTCCAACCAAAATTATAATTTATGGAAACGGAATGAAATTTAGGATGAGTATATTTTAATTTATGTGATGAAGAATGTGGTAAAAAATACAATCGAGCTCTCAGAGGTACAGTTAAACAAAATTTTGATAAATTTAAAAGGCAAATACTACATACATCATTGCAAGATTATCTACTCTGCGATAAACCCTACATGTTGCTGAAAAGAGACCTATAGCACTATAAACGGAGACTTAAAAATGACTCAAAAACGAGCGGTGTGAAGGATAAATGAACACATACAGCTGAGAAAAGAGAACCCATTTGTCGAATAACAGCATTTTTAAACGTTAACGTTCGCTGACTATGACTCCTACAATCCGGGCTGACTCACGCCGCCATTTAATTGCCCGTAGGAGAAGAACTATTGGCCACGCCACGTGGGCAACAATCGCTGATTGTCTTAAGGAGGCTACAAAATGCTTGATGATTCAGCCTGTGTTATAGTAGCCTTATCGCTGACGATGACGCATCTCGCACTGGAGATTGTTGAAGACAATAATGCATGACATTAAAAATTTATGCAGATTTGAACGTTTGATTGTATTTTGCCTATCAGTCGAATTTAATTAATCAAAGTGTATACCTTGGATTTACTATACCGTAGTAAGCAGAAATACACTTAGGTATATTTAGTATGTCTAATAAGACTCCCGAAACTCGAAATGACTCAAGGTGATAATGTCACCCATACATTCTTGCACTACATTTAGAGAACTCATCGCTAATTTTGTTGTTGTTTAGTGTCGTAAATTTATGTGTTAGAGGCAAAGTTTCAACGTTATTTGTAATTCTCATTTTGTAAATCTCATTGACATACAGAAAAAACTTTTGAAAATTTGTCACTGTAGTGCCTTAACCGTGAAGACTCTATTATCCTTCTTTATCATGTTCTCGAACAGATACATTCTTTAAAATTGCATTCACCTGCTATTCATTTTTTGCACTACTGCAAAAAATGAAATAAACCAATTTGGTTGTTTGAATGATTGAACTTCAAGACTTAATTAATTAAAAGTAAATTTTTAACATCAAAATTTATATTATTTGTAAAATGTAACTGAGAAAAAAATCTAATTAATGTTGTTTGCATTATACATAAATTTAATCAATGGCTAAACAAATAAAACTAAAAATACTTAAAATTTCCCAAAATATAAATTCGATTATTATTTTTTACGTCGATAAAGAATTACGCAAATTTATTATGCATTCTTGAAAACATGAATTACTGAATGCAAATGTAAAATCGATTTTCGCTTTCATGAGCATTTGCAGACTTTGTTAAAGAGAAAATGTATTTCTTTTTTTAAATTTAAAAGAAAATTTTCCATACATGATTGAAAATTTTTAAGTTGAAAAATTCATACTATAATGAAAAACAGCTAAAATAAACAAAATAAATAATTATTTAGAAAAATATCAGCTAATTCTTAATGATATTTACATAATATTTATTTAAAATAGAAAAAGGATAGAAAATAAGAATGAAATATTGAAAAAATGCAAAAGCGCAGTTTTTGTCTTTTGCTTAATACAACTGAAAACACATTTCCAGCAATTTTCGATCATCGACAGTAACATATCTATTTTTTTGTGAGACTTTATCAAATAATATAAAATAGTTTGGATCTTATCTTCTAACCCGGATCTTCTATAGCTCCTTAAAAAGCTCGCAATTTCAAAAAGCTCGCTTGAAACAATGGAACATTTCTTTCAATGCTATACACAAAAATTTATGTAGGATGTTATACTGTACTTAAATAATTACTGTATGATTTGTAACGTTTGAAGTAGTGTAAAATCCTTAATATTCGTATCATGTAATTATCGTCAATAGACCGTAATGTATCTGAATTATTTTTAATGTTCTTGTAAATGAACTATGAGCATTTTTCTGACACCTAATAATACACTTTGCCACATTATGTCAAGTAAATTGTAATTAAAAGTGAATTTTTTGCATGATATTTATATTTTAGGGGACAAACTTTTTAAATATGCTAGATTATGTGATGTAATATTAATATTATGATAAATCATATATAATACATAAAACATTTTTATTTTAAAATCTGTAAAAATTATAAAATTTGAAAAAAAATATTTTACTATTTCAGAATAATGATGATTTTTTAAAAAAATGTTTTAGTCACCATCAACAATTACAAATATTTTGATGATTTCTGTAGTGTTTGTCGATTTTATGTTTATTTGTTGTGAAAAAAATCTGCCTCCGTTATGTGTACTTCTGTAGGATGCATGTTTTGAGAAATTGTTAAGTATGCATGATGGATGGAAATAACTGGATAATACTATTTCTGTAACTATTTAAGATGCATACTCACAAACATATAAATAAATAGGGCTGTATATGTGTTTGAAGATAATATATTACATAAGCAGTATACATGTATAGAAGTATAAAATAGTCAGCTTGAAAGAGTAAATAGCATTCCATTATAACATTCCATTAACGAATATCGTGCGCATAAATAAAAATTGCCAGTAGGAATACTTCTGTTTCATTGCTCTCTTTTTTTATGAAATAAGTACAGCATAATAAAAATTAAATTAAAAAAAATACAAATTTACAAACATTAATAATTTGAAATTTTGATATGCATTCTCTTTGTATACATATATTTTATTTTATTTTGCAATGTATTTATTTTATATGACAATAAATTGTATAATCAAGAGGAGATAGAAATAAAAAAATTAGATATTTGTATTATCACATTAATTGTAATTAAATTCTTTGGATGTTCATTATTTTTCCCACTAGTTAAACCAGTTTTTGTTACCATATTTTTGTTTATTTAAAAAAGAGCCAATATCATGGGCGTAATCTGGCGGGGGTAAGGGGGGGGGGTCACATGACCCCCTAGAAGCAGTGGCAGAAGCAGGTTTCAGAAGCAGGGGCAAGACTTATCTATTGACCCTCCAGTTTTCTGTATAGATTTGTGGTTAAAGCATAGTTTTTTATTCCATTTTTTTTCTTATTTTATTTTAATTTAACCATCTATTTGCTATCTTGAGCTTAAATTAGAATAAATAGCTGATAATTCTAAAAACCCATAATTAATGTTTTTGCGTTCATAGTAGTAATGTCTGTCTTTCTGCCTAGCAAAATGTTTAATGTCGTAGTCAAAGTTTGACTAACAATATTTCCCTGCTTTTTTTTTCTCAGAAAAATGGAACCTATTTTCCCTTTTCCATTTTAGAGCTGTTTATACGCACGGGTGGGATTGATGTTTTCATTATGTGTCTGATCATTGGGATTTTCTTTAAGATAAAGTAACTCTCTGATCCTCCCGGCTATATCATTACCTATTTCAAGGTGCCAGTAACAGACTAAATAATTCAGGGTGCCCATAGAACTTCACAGGATTTCACTGGGGAGATTAATCGTAACAGAAATATAAAGAACAAGTTCTGTTTACAGAACAAATACTTGTTTAATACGTTTTTTATGTACTGAGCAGAAAAGTTGCAATGAATGTTGCATCGAGCAGTTGGATTCAAAGGAATAGATAAATCTGCAGTCTTATAAAAGTTTTTAATATTCACTTGTTTTTTGTGACATTTTGAAATTCATAAGCCTAAAAACATATTTATATTTCGCATTTTAACTTAAGTACAAATGAATCATACAGGAAAAAATGAAATATTCTTTAGAGAAATCGGAACAGAAGTACTGGAAATTTGACATTTTTTCTTCATTCTGTCATCAAAATACTATAAATTTTTATAAAACATTCTATTTAATATTTAAAATATAAAAACAATATTAATAAAAACCTGAATATTTTTATTTTGGTCGTTTAATTATAATACAATCTTCCGTAATCGTTTTAGAGATGATCAAATTAGAGTGTTTTTAAAGTTTCCGGTGTAAGAACGGCGGTTGGCGAGTGTAGTTCGTAGGGGGCAGAGCCCCCTTGAATTTTTAAAAATAAATATTCAGTAACATAAATGTACTTACTGGCTACTAAAAATTTGTTCTCACTAACCAGTAACTGGTTACTAAAAAAAATCCACCTATCAGACAGTGGCGACTAAGCAAAATTCCTTATTTTCACCTTTATTTAGACTTACATTCAAATTAAGATTCAGTAAGAAAAATCAACATAGTTTAGAATGAGAGAAAAAGATTATAAAAGAAAATGATAATTTTAAAGCTCTACAAAGAAAAAAGGTAGATTTTAAAAATTTCTCTCTAATTTATTAAACCAAATTAAATTTTTATAGATTTTGCTAAACAAATGTGCAACATCACTAAAATTTTAAAGCGACTTCACCATGGGCTCGGGGGGAGGGGGGGAGAATTTAGAGGTCTGCAGGAGACTGGGACTGGCCTGAAATCCGAGATTTATTTCATTGAAATTGAGCCGAGCCAGGTCTAGACTGTATTGTTCCCGTTCTAGGTCGAGTCCGAATTTTATTTTTGTCCGAAGACATTGGCCGGGTCTGGATTTCATTGTTACAGGACTGTGTAAGATATCAGTCAGTGGCTATACCGTAAAAATAGAAGTTACAAATTCGTGTTATTCTATATTTCTTCATCAAAACTTTTCGATAACAGTATTCTGTTATATTTAATATTAACTTGGTTTAATAAATTACAGGGGCAATTTTTTATTTATTTTTCTTTGTAGAGTTTTATAATTATGATATTTTGAAATCATAACCATATCCAGAATACAGTTCTCCTGTCACTTTGAGTGCTGGTCTTGAACAACATCTGTGCTAGCGTCTCCGCAGGTCTACGGTCCTTGATAATGGCTTAGTTTGGAGTCGAAAGCGCTAGGAGAGTTATGTACTACTAAAATCTTATGTTTTATAGTTTTTAAGACATTCTGTACATTCATTTTTATCTTACGTCTATTGTAGTAACATATAGATTAAAGTAATTTTTCATGGAAAAATGTTTTTTCTTATAGTTTGAAATCATCTTTTAAAAAAAGAAATCATCTGTAAACTACTATATACGCCGGAGGGAAGTATTGAGGGAGCAGGATAGTTAAATTTCCTTTACTTCTGATGATTTAAAAACAAAAAAGTAAAATTTATTCTTCGTAAGTGACATAAAATAATTAAACACTAAGAAAAACAAAAAATAAGAATCTTTCGACACGCGGCTCTGCTTCCGGAATGCTAGTGGAAGATAATTTTAATTATGTTTACTTTTTTACGTTTATGTGTTTCCAATTTATCTTAAGGTGCCTGACTACGTACGGAGCAATTTTTTCAATATAAGCTATTTAATTATTTTTTGAAATTATTTCTATTAAGATTAGGACTAGAAACTGTGAAAAAAGGTTAAAAATATTTCATTCGTTGATGAAATTTCGGTAAATGGGGGATTTTGTGGTAAAATTTAGTGAAATTTGCCCAATACGCAAAACGCGCTACAGAAAAATATATTGTATGTATCTTAATTTCCTTTTTACACTTCATACTTATGGCATTCGTGAAGGCAATGAACTAAAATCTAAGAGATATTTTAAATGTTTCAAAATCTATAGCATATCACACCTTTTTACATGCTGATTTTCTTGAAATTCATCGAAAAGATCCATAAAACAAAAAATATTTATTCTAAAATTATATCTGTTGTTCATTGCCTTCACAATAGTATAAACAACATGTATTTTAAATTTCATAGTGATATTCTAAAAACTTTTTGAGAAATCATGTTTTGCGTATGGAATTTTCACGAAAAATTACATTTTCCAAAAAATGCATTTAAAGTTTAGATTTATGTTTTACTACAAGAATTTACACAGTAATATGCATCTAAACTTAACTGTTTTTATAAGCCATACTCTTTTTTTAAGTATTGAGCCTTTATTTATTTCTAAAAGGCCATAGTTTTGCTTCCCCCCCTCCCAGTTAGTACCTTTAAATAGTACTTCCGGTCCTTTAAACAGTACTTCCGATTTGAGTGACAGCTGTTGAGCAGTTTAAAAACCGCTACAACTCCGGTTCTATTTGTCATACAATAAAAACAAACACAATTTTTGAAAGGTAAGAAGTTGGGCTTTAATAAAATGTAATAAAACCATTTCGACAATTTTGGTCGAAAACCACTTTTTAAACGTAGTCAGATACCTTAAACAGGAGCTTCAGGGGGTAAAGCCCTCTGGAACCCTCTGTGGCCTCTAAAAGGGACATGCCTTCTAGATTGTTCTGTATAGGTTTTTAGACTAACATGTATAAAAATTGTCTTGTGCGAGGAGTTTTGACAAAAATACTTATTTTAGATTTTTTTAAATGTTTATATTTTTTATTTTAAAAAAAAGTGCCCTGGGCTGCGAAATATAGGCACATCTGTTTAAAAATCCTGACCCTCCCTAGATTTCTTTCTGATTGTCGAGTAAATATTTATTTTTTAATGAATCTGTATTTGTATGTAAATGCTTGAGTTATCATTAATATCGTTAATCCACATTCCATGGCTTGGAGAGTTAAAAATCTGAAAAATACTATGCAGTAAAATTTTCTAAGACAGAAAAAAAAATCCGTTATAGACGGGTTCTATTCTTAGCAGGTACATCGTCTTTTGTAAATATATTATATCCTTTTCGCAAAAATTCTTATATTCACTTTGCACGGAGCAACACATTTTTCCGTTTAAGACAAGATTTCGTCATAAATCATTTTCCTTTTCAGAGGTTTTACTGTAGTTTATTGGCCTAGAAATGTATGTACCATTCGTTAAAAATAACTTTAATTGTAGCATAAGTGCAATTTAAAAGTATATACATTTTTTGCAAAAAATGTTCGGTCGGGCCACATTTGCTGATTTTTACAAGGGTTTAGTGATTTTCATACAGGCTGGGTCAGGACAGGGCCTGAAAATTTCGGTCATTATTAATTATCGATACCTGATATATATATATATCAGGTACAATAAATATTTATTTTTCTAATCAAATATATGGTAATATTTGAGAAGCTCATTTATTTGAATGGAACAAATTCTGCCACATGCACTAATTAATAATGTAAGTATATTAAGACCAAATTTCTACCGACGTAAAGGTTTATTTTTAGCTCACAGGCTATCAAAGCCTAAGAGCTAATGTGCCCGCCCGTTCTGAATGTATGTATGTATGTACGTTGTAACGACCGAAGAAATCTATGGCCTAGCCTGACTCGTGAGTTGCTGGCATAGAGTTGTCCATGGTTTTGTCGCCTAGCTTCGGAGGTTGACTGACGTGTAAGCCGTGTAATCGAATCGAAAGGACAGTTTTCGATATGCAAAATGACTGCAAGAGATTTTAGTTGGCAGGTAAAAAAAAGTGAATCTAGCTGAACTGAGGGAGATGCGGAGAGAGTTGAACAGACGATGTTGGGCGGAAAATGGTGTGTGCGCGTGAATAGTATAAGATGGTTTTGTACGCTGAGGTTTTGATTGCAGAGTGTAATGTTTTAAATTGTTCATCTTATTTTAACTTGTGTATCAACGATGCCCAATAAAAGTGCTGGATGTAGAGCGTCCCTGGGATCACTGGAGTTCGTTAATTCATTACAGTCTAAGTAGTTTAAATGGAGGATCCACGGGAGATTGGTTTTTGTGCATGTGAAACCAGAATGGGTTTTATGAGAGGTATGTCATTTCTCCCTTTTATCCATCGCAGCATGCCTTTGGTTTTAGTGGTTTTAGTGGTTTTATTTGATTATATTTAAGTAGTTTATATTTAGGTTTTGTGTTAAACTGGTTGAAGTTCTTAAACTGAGTATAAGATAGTATATTGCTACACCAAACTGGTGAATTGAATTATGGAATGTGTATGGTATCAAAGTTGAACTGGTAATTCTTAAACAAAGAACAGAGGTTGAGCAAAGAGAAAGAGAAAAGGGGGAAATTATTGTCTAGAAATTTTGCATTTGTATTGGTAAACATGTGTGTGGTGGTTGGAATAGTTAAAGGTGATATTGTAAATTGACAGTTGAAGTTTTTCTGTTTAATATTTGAAATTGAATTTAAGGGTGATTCTCAGAAACTGGAAATTTTGTTGCAGGAGTTATCAAATTTTGAACTGATGGTGTAAGTTTTAGAGAAAGGTAAAAGAATATATCTGGTTGAAACTGGTGTTGTCCAGTTATGTCATGATATATACTTGTAAGTGTATAAAAATAATTTATAGATGTGTTGAACTGTTTTGAAAGTTTAATAGAAAGATATTGGGAAAAATATATTTGGTTACTGAGTTAGTAAAATTCATTCCATTGAATAAATAGTTTGAAAGTTTCAAATTAAATTTAGTTAGTTGGTTGGATGTGTGTGGATCTGAGGAAGTGTTTGAACTACGCACTAGAGTGCTTAAATTGAACTTTGAAATGGCGTATTTTGGAAGAGGCCGAAAGGAGGACATGAGAGTTCTTGCAGTGGAATTGGGAGATGTGGTTAACGATAGCATGAGAATAATTGATTTGCGTAACTTAATTATGAAAAGTGCTAATTATGAGGAAGAGTTTGTAAAGGAAATGTTTATGTCTGTTGTAAATGAGAGAATAGAGCGAGAGGAGAGTGAGAGAGAGAGAGAGAGAGGTTGGAGGAATAAAAATTTCAATTGAAGAAACAGAGATTGGAGTTGCAATTAAGGGAGAGTAAGAGCCCTGACGATTCGGTTAAATCTAGTAAAGGTTTTGAATCGAGAGTGGAGATTCAGAAATTGATGCCGAAATTTGATGCTAAAGATTATGATATCAGTTTGGTTTTGGAACTGCTTGAACGACAAGCAAGGGTTCTTAAGATTTCCCGCGAAAAGTGGGTTACTCAATTAATTGGTGTTTTGCCATCTGAAATTTCTCAGTTGATAGCTCGTGAACCTGTAAAAAATGCTGGTGAATATCAGTATGTTAAGACATTGTTGCTGAAGCGTTTTAAATTGAGTCCAGAAAAGTAATGTCAGAACTTTCTGAAAACTCAAAAATCACCCGATGGTACTTGGTATGATTTTTACTATGAAATAAAAAATTATCTAGAGGGTTGGTTGAATGGTTTAAAGATAGAGACGTATGATTGATTAAAAGATTTGATGATTGTGGATCAGATGGACAACTATAATTTCGCCAGTTGATTTTGAGACTAAGATTGAAGAGTTTGAAGATGTAAGAGGGCGTGTTCGTAATAAAGCTTTGATGAGTTATAGGGATCGAAATGAGAAGAAATCATGGCAATCGAGATCCTGGAGGGGAGGGGCCAGAGAAATGAAACTACATAGGATGTAAAGGGAAGGGAATATTATTTTGATAGACGGAAACCTGATCCTAATTTTGATAGAAGGAAATCTGATCCTAATTTTGATAGAAGGAATCCCGATTCCACTTTTGAGAGAAGAAAACAGTTCCGTTATTACGAATGTGGGGATTCAACGCATTTCAGACCTGATTGCCCCAGGCTTAAAACTAGAAATGGTTTGGGAGTTGTGAATAGTGTTAAAAATAAAGTTGATGAGGACTTATTGGCACCATATACCATTTCGAGAACGTTTAATGGGACTAGAATTCGTATTCTACGAGATACTGGAGCAACGGTAGATGTGGTTTGTCAAAAGTATGTTTCACCTGAAGATATGACAGGAGAATATATGTGGGTGCAGCATTTGTTGAACCGGCGGGCGGAGGTCATGTTTGCCTATGGCCGAAATTGAGATTGATTGTGAATTGTGCCATGTTACCACTAAAGCAGCGGTTCTCCGAAATGAATTGGATCAGGGGACATATATCCTTGGAAATAAAACAGCCACACTATTAAAAGAGATTGAAAATGATTGTGAGAGGAAAAAAGAAATTTTGAGTGCTGCATTGAACCAAGCGCAGAGGCGGACATAGCTTAAAGAAAAGTTGGTGAATGGTCAGGAAGAGAAATTTGAATTGACTTAAAAGTTGAGGGAGGAGAGAGATGAGTGTTCTGGTGCAGCTTGTGAACTTTTGCCGAAGGTAGTGGAAACTGAGGCCATTTTGGATTTGGTGAAAGTGGATTCGAATAAAGTTGCTAAGGAGCAACAGAAGAGTAAAGAATTTGCTTCATTGTTTACATTGGCCAAAAGGATTGAAACAGAATCCAAGGAATTTGGAGTGGTTGAAGAAAAATTATTGGGTGAGAGGGAAGTTGATAAGATGGAAAAAGAGGTGGATTTGCTTGAGGTTCCTGATCATACTGATAAAATATTACTAGACATTGCTCATTTGTTTAAAAGTGTTCCTGTGAATTGCGAAACAGTATGTGGTATGGAAAATACTGCCAAGATAATAGAAAAAGAGAGTGCGAGTGAAGAGACTTTCAATAACGAGTTGCGAGTTTTGGACTTTTCTTTAGTTGAAAATCAGTCATTGGCTGAGAAACTTTGTGAATCTACTAAAGCTGAAACGGATAATGTTGTAAAAGTGAAAGAGGAGCTTGAATTATCTAAATCTCAAGTTCAGGAAATGTTAAGCTTAAAGCAGATTAGTGGAATGGATGAGTCAATCATTGAAGAAGATAGAGAACTATTCAATTTGTCACAAGTTAGGAATTTTTTTAATTTAGATGAAGTTGGTAGCGAGACTAATTTTGAATTCAATGTTGGACTTTATCAAACTAATGTTAATGAATTCTGTGGAGATGGTTATCTTTGTAGTTTGAAAAATAAGAACAATTCAGAAATAGATGATGAGGTTCAAAAAGAGGAGAGTTTTAATCCTGATCGAAATGATTTATGTGAAGACCATGAATTCGAAAGTAATGATAAAATTAAAAGTGAGATTGCTGAAATGGCTGAAGAAATTGTGGAGGTTGAAGGAATTGAGGAGGAAGTTGTGGAGCAAAATCCGCTTATGGCTAATTTAGTCCGGAGTGTAAATGAGAGGAAAGATGAAATTGATGGGAAGATTGATAAAGAGAGTTATTCTAATGAACAGAATGATGAAGATCTTGAACCTGATTTGTTAGTTGGAAGATGTGAGGTAAATGTATCAGCGACAAGAAATACTAGGGGAAATTAATCTAACATAGGAAACGCAAATAATCAATGCGCATCAAAAGATGAAAATCTTTTGGGAAAAACAGAAAAAGGAATCACCTGTGGTGTGGTCAAGAAAAGTGCTCGTAGAAATGGGAGCTATGCTGATGTTAAGGAATGTTACAGAGTGTGTGACAAGAAGATGGAGGGAAAAGTAGTTGTAAAATTAAGAAAAAATAAAATGATGAAGAATCATAAGAAAAGAAGGAAGAGATCACATGCAGAGTTAAAGGTGCATGCAGTTAAGGAGTACCAGAAATAATTTCTACTGCAAACGGATGCATCGCACATCGGTCTGGATATAGTTTGGCGCAGATTAGTGATCAAGGGGAGGAGAATCCTATTTTATACATTAGTAGGAAGCTCAAGCAATCGGAGCAGAGATGTTGTACCACTGAAAAGGAGTAGTACTGAAGGGTATAGCGGCATACTCCATCCCGCTATAGTGTATGCAGTGAAAAAATTAAGGTGTTATTTGGATGGCTATTTGCCATTTATAATACAAACTGATCACAACCCTTTGGTGTGGCTTAAAACTCATGCAGGTTCTAATCAGAGACTTTTACGATGGGCCCTGGCATTACAACAGTTCAATTATAGGATTGAGCATAAAAGAGGAAAAGACCACTGTAATGCAGACACTCTGAGCGGCACCCATACACTGAGTAATATTTATTAAGTTTATAAATTCTATACATTAAAATGGTATTATATGTGTGAAAAGTGTATATTTTTATATTTATTTATTGTCTGTATTAGAATAAAAGAAAAAATATGGAAATAACTTTGAAATGTTCAATTATGATCTAGAATTTTTTGGTTGCAAATTTATAAAATTTTTTGAAATTGT
This sequence comes from Maratus michaelseni, assembly GCA_963931845.1. NCBI lineage: Eukaryota > Metazoa > Arthropoda > Arachnida > Araneae > Salticidae > Maratus > Maratus michaelseni. The sequence continues at coordinate 94,796,055 of OZ007593.1, forward strand.
GTTAATTCATATGAAAAGTTGTTTCATTTGGTAAGGAGAAAGTGTCAGATATTTATTTGTTTTGTATCATGTTAAACGTAGATAAAAAGAGAAAAGAAAATCTTTTATTTGTATTGGTATTTGTGTAAAATTACATTTATTATAATTTTGTCTAGAAGTTAAGGTACCTAATTTTGTGTGTGTTTAAAATCATTGTAAATTAGTGTAAGTTTTATATAATGTGATTTATGTATATGTATTATTGGCATGGTGTGAATTCCTGTGTTTTCGCGTACTTCAAAATTTTGTTAGTAAGTTGAAAATTTAAAGAATTTTAGTTAAGGTGGCACATTGCTGTGATGGATTAGGAAGAGGAGGGAGAGATGGCATGTATGTGACAACGTAACAGGTTAATCCTGAACATTGTGAATTAAAAGAAAAACATTTGGTGTTTAATGGAACTTGTCACAAATGTAAATTTTCGTCAAGGACCCCGTTTGGACATGTCCAAAATTTGGAGGGGGAGGAGTCTGTAACGACCAAAGAAATCTATGGCCTAGCCTGACTCGTGAGTTGCTGGCATAGAGTTGTCCAGTTTTGTTCATGGTTTTGTCGCCTAGCTTCGGAGGTTGACTGACGTGTAAGCCGTGTAATCGAATTGAAAGGACAGTTTTCGATATGCAAAGAGACTGCAAGAGATTTTAGTTGGCAGGTCAAAAAAAGTGAATCGAGCTGAACTGAGGGAGATGCGGAGAGAGTTGAACAGACGATGTTGGGCGGAAAATGGTGTGTGCGCGTGAATAGCATAAGATGGTTGTGTACGCTGAGGTTTTGATGGCAGAGTGTAATGTTTTAAATTGTTCATCTTATTTTAACTTGTGTATCAACGATGCCCAAAAAAAGTGCTGGATGTAGAGCGTCCCTTGGATCACTGGAGTTCGTTAATTCATTACAACGTATGTATGTATGTAATTACGCATGTATGTGCGTGTGTACGTAACGCGATAACTCTTGGTAGAAATAGCCGTTTTGCTTCAAATTTTGATTATAAGTTCTTTGTGATAAGGCGCTTCCGTGATTAGTTTTGAGGAGTCATTATTTAAGTATATAGAGGGGGAACGGGAGGCTAATTCCCCCATAATTTATTGCCGGTATTTTTATTTTTCGAAGGGCATTATTGTTTGAAATAAGAGTATAATATACAATTAGTATGAATAGTCTGTGAGCTCAATGCCATCAGTTTAACTGGGCAAATTTCTTTTTTATTATTGTAAATGCAAGAGTAACAGACGATTCTACATTTTATTTATTTAATGTATATTTTCTTTTCTATTTCAATTTATTAGCCGGATAACAAATAACATTCTTTATAAAGAGGCAAAATTTATATATTATATTATTATGAATGTTTTCTATCATAACATGTCATATTTGATAATTTATAAAGCATTAAAGAAAACAATCTATAATTTGTTTCACCGAGATGTATATGTTCTCTACATACACATTTCAGTTTCCAAATCAGTCCAATTTAAATTTTAGTTTGACTTTTGTTTATATATTTTTTTTTACTTTATATGTGATGTTTTAGACGTTTCAGACATTTTTAATTAAATTGTTTTTTTACATTAAATTGTTCATAACTAATTTTGTAAATATAAGAAAGAGAGATTTGATATTTTTATTAATTTTATGTACTATTATGAGACCATAATATATTCATCTTGTATAACATTAAAATAGAACAATCTTATTTAATATTTTTTATTTACATTGATTTTTAAGGGTATGTGACAATATACGTTAATTGCATATTTTTCACATTGTTCTCGTAATTATAATTGCTTTTGTCTATATATAGAATTATATTATTAAAATTATAAATCGATTTATTTAATTTTCTGGCTTTAAATTATTTGAAATTTGCAAATGATTTAATTTTGCATGTTCATTACACTTTTTGCCGTTGACTAACATTTTCACAGGGACCCTGTTCTACATATTTTGTCTCTAATCTGCAACCTTGACAGTAAAATTGTATGATCTTCTGCAATTTACTATGCACTGTCAGTAAAGATATTTGGAGATGAACCAGTGAACTAGTTACAAAGCTAGATGAACTAGTTACAAATCTTCAAGGCACTAGATAAATGACTTTACTTTCAATCATTATAGGGAATGTTCTCACAGGACGAACTAAGAATTTATTATCATTTTAATATTTTGTTGTAAAATCTGTTTTCGGATTCACTTTAAAGAAGTTTTTTTTTCATAAATCGTAATCTATACTATTATATAAAGAGGAAACGGTGACTGACTGACTGACTGACTGGGTGACTCATCAACGCCCAGCCGAAACTACTAAAGTCAGGGTCACGCAATTTGAAATGTAGATTGCTGTTATGGTTTAGGCAAGCAATAAGAAGGGATTTTTGAAAATTCCTTCCCGAAAGGTGTTAAAGGGGGGTTCGAATGTTTTAGGTCATTTTGCCATATCTCAGCAGCAGTTATAGGTAGGAGCTTGAAATTCCAGAAAACAAATCTACTAAAAAAATGATTAAACACATGTTTCAGCGATTTTAGAAATTCCCCCCAGAAGGGGGTTAAAGGGGGGTGGTCGAATGTTTTAGGTCATTTCGCCATATCTCAGCAACAGTTATAGGTAGGAGCTTGAAATTCCAGAAAACAAATCTACTAAAAAAATGATTAAACACCTATTTCAGAGATTTTAGAAATTCCCCCGAGAAGGGGGTTAAAGGGGGGTGGTCGAATGTTTTAGGTCATTTCGCCATATCTCAGCAGCAGTTATAGGTAGGAACGCGAAAATCAAGAAAACAAATCTACTAAAAAATGATTAAACACCTATTTCGGCAATTTTAGAAATTCCTCCCAGAAGGGGGTTAAAGGGGGTGGTCGAATGTTTTAGGTCATTTCGCCATATCTCAGCTGCAGTTATAGGTAGGAGCGCGAAAATCAGGAAAATAAATCTACTAAAAAAATGATTAAACATATATTTCAACGATTTTAGAAATTCGCCACCCGAGGGGTTAAAGAGGGTGGTGGTTGAATGTTTTAGGTCATTTCGCCATATTTCAGCAGCAGTTATAGGTAGGAGCGCGAAAATCAGGAAAACAGATTTACTAAAAAATGATTAAACATGTATTTCAGAAATTTTAGAAATTCCCCTCCCGGAGGTGGTTAAAGAGGGGGGGTCGAAGGTTTTGGGTCATTTTGCCGTATCTCAGCAGAAATTTAAATTAAGAGCACAAAAATCAAGAAAACATGTATTTCGGGGATTTTAGAATTTCCCCTCTCGGATGGGGTTAAAGGGTGGTGGTCGAATGTTTTACGTCATTTCGCCATATCTTAGCAGCAGTTATAGGTAGGAGTGCGAAAATCATGAAAACAAATCTACTAAATAATATTTAAACACATATTTCAGCGATTTTAGAAGTTCAGACACTATGAGGAGTTAAAGGGGGGTGGTCGAATGTTTTAGGTCATTTTGCCATATCTCAGCAGCAGTTATAGGTAGGAGCTTGAAATTCCAGAAAACAAATCTACTAAAAAAATGGATAAACACGCATTTCAGTGATTTTAGAAATTCCCCCCGAAGAGATTTAAAGGGGGTGGTTTTGAAAATTTTAGGACATTTCGCCATATCTCAGCAGCTGTTTTATGTAGGTGCGCGAAATTCAGGAAAACAAATCTACTAAACAAATGATTAAACACGTATTTCAGTGAATTTAGAAATCTCCCCCCCCCCTCGAAGGTGGTTAAAGTGGGATTCGAAAGTTTTATGTCATTTCGCCATATCTCAGCAACAGTTTTAGGTTGGAGCGCGAAATTCAGGAAAACGAATGTAATAAAAAATTACATTGTCTACCCGTGCAAAGCCGGGACGGGCCGCTAGTTAAAAATAAAATCATTAATACAATTACACAGATCCCTCTATAAATTCAATATTTTTAGTCTGGTTTTGGGTTACAGAAGAATGTGTATAATTCTGGATAAATATGATCACTTACCATTTACTGAATATGTGTTGTTTTAAACAGAAAACCAAATATGCCACAAACCTTTATCTATATACTATTAAACTGAATATACACGATTAACCCCGTTTTCATCATATTTTATGCAACCATTATTTTTATATATGTTTCTTCTTATTATATGTTACTATCTGGAAATTCAAACAATCATACCGGAAACAAATGTTTTTTCATTAAAAAGAATTTCAAATGTTTTTTATAATGTTAATAAATAAGATATTAAAGTCCTTATATAAATACAATTTGAAGGCTCATTAACACATAATAAAATAATCTTTATTCAAAGTTTTCTATGCAATTTTTGAGAAAATTACTATTCAATATATATAGTGTATATCAAAACATTTCTACAAGTTTTTAGAATAATAGAAAAGCGAATTTAAAAGTTATTTATCCCATACGAATTTTAATTAGTCATTATAAAAAACTGTTAGAAAATGTGTTGACCTATGCCTAGATAACTTAAACTAGAGATAATTAATTACTCTGCTCCACGAATATTTATTTTTACAGCAAAGGGAGAAAAAAACATTAGCAAACAGAAAAAAATTAAACGGAGTACAAAAATATTTAACATTATTAAATATTTCATTAAAAGTCATATCTCAAGAGGTTATTTTATCTTAACCACTTCAAAGACAAACACTTGTTTGACTAATTTAATAAACTAATTGCGATAATTTTTGTATCAGTTGTTATTCATTAAAGGTAAACTTAATGAAATGTTTATTTAAGAATATTTACATTAATTGAAGAGGTCATATAACGAAAATTAAATTTTGTGACCTCGAGTATTTATTAGCGTTTCTGACATAAAAACATTTTTGAAACAAAATAAGACAAACTATCTGTAAAAGATATTTTACGATATATAATGCAATAAACATAAATCATCTTTATAGTGTGTTCTATTTATATAATATATCTTCTTAGAATATGAATTAATGTGGTACTAGGATCACAATTCTTAGGGAAATGGAAGCATATTCGATTAAGCTGAGTAATATATATATATATATATATGATTATATATATGTATATGCGTATTGTACTTTATATTGATAACAAACAAATGTTTTGATATTGTTTACTGCTAGATCTAATATTAACTGCTATTATTAACTTTAAAGTCACATTCTTCCAAGTGAATGACAAGAATATATTACAAAAATTTTTTTACGAAATATAAAAAAAATGCATCAGGAATTCTGCGCTTGTCATGGCAGAAATATATATCAAATTTTATTGTAAGGATTTGGAACCCCATAAAGCTCAGCTAAGGTGTGTTTCTGATACATTTATATGTGTTTAAAAAACGCACCACAATCAAATCTTATTTTAGACAGAAAAAATAAAGCGTCATTTTAAAAGAAATATAAGGGAATGCGATTGCTTAAAACACGGACTGCACAGTGTACAACAATGGTGCAATTGTTTCATCGTTAATACATATACGAGGGTAGTTTGATAAATTATCGGCCTGACACAGAGATGGAACAAGTATGACCAAATGACAATAATGTTTGTAAAGTATTATTCTTTAGATGACATGCTTCCTAGTTTCAGACGTGTGAGTTTATTGGTTATTGCTGGAGGATACAGTAAAGTAAAGAAGTTTTGAAATTTTCTAAAAATGGAAAAACAAAAAGAAGTTCGAGCTGTCATAAAATACTTTGTTAAGAAAAGTTTAACCTCCACCACCTGAAATACAAAAATATTTACATCCCACCTTAAAGGATACTTGTCCTTCATATTCGATGATAAAAAAAGTAGGCTGCTGAATTTAAACATGGTAGGAAATCAATCTACGATGATAAATTCTCAGGACGCCTAAAAATCGCTACGACCGACGAAATCGTCTCAAAAATTCACAATACCGTATTGAATGATAGCCGATTCAAAATATGCGAACTTGCTGACATTGCAAACATTTCGATACATCATGTACACTCCATTTCACACGATGTTTTGGGTATGAAAAATATTTCCGATCGATGCGTGCCGCGTTCGTTGAACGTCGACCAAAAGCGCCAAAGATTGAACATTTCTCAAGTGCCTTCTGAAATTTATTGGGTTGCGGGTTGAAAAATAAAATGAAATAGTATAAAAAATTTTGGATTTTCTTTGTCAGGCCGAGAACGTTTCGAACCACCCTCGTACAGCGCTGCACTAATGAATTTGCACTCAAAAGTATGTCATAAATGTATTAAGTTTTCAAGGCGACTACATTGAAAAATAATGAGATTTTGTCAAAAATCTTGCGCTTTCTCTGTCAGTCCGAGAACTTCTCAAATCACCCTTGAACCAAAAATATGATAAACACCGTCTTTATTTTTTATTTTTTTCTTCTATCGATATCATTATAAAATAAGTAAATGGATTTTTCTTTTAAATAATGATGTAAATAGAAATTTTATCTGACTATATTTTATGTAAAAGAACGTATTTTTATTTTATGATTTTTTCTCTGTATTAATAGTTATAATTTCTTTTTGCAATATTACACTACGTATTTAACTTTTGACTCTACAGAAACTTAATTTAAGACGTTTTAATATATTTTGCATTAAGAAAAGTCATAGTTATGTTTTCAATAGCAAAGTCCTCATCCTCTCACCTGTTGTTGACCACGGGTTATATATTAAATTATTCGAATACTTCATAAAATGGAGTGTGTGAAACTTTAATTATATATCTTAGTTTACAAATTTTCAAATAATACACTTCATTAAAAACACAAAGATCTGGTCAGGAAAACAAAGCTTTGCCATTTCAGAAAATAACTTTGCACATAAAATTGCGGGAGTTTTCTTTTTACACAGTGTTACTTATGAAGTATCGATTTCGATACAATTAATTTCTAACAAACATAGAAATATGAAATCGTAAAAATATATAAATAAATAAATGTATATATATATATATATATATATATATATATGTCAACATGTTTGATACGTGCCATGTGGAATTGATCATTATGAAGAAGTTGCTATATTTTGAGGATACTGTATCATTCTTGTGAGTAAAACATTTTTTCTACAATTTAAGGGTTCAAAATTCCAATATTATTTCAAAAATGATATCTGGTGGTTATATAGTGTGGTGATTTATAAAGATTTTAGGATAATCGTTGTATGTGATATATTATATATTTCTTAATGGTTTTTTATTTACATTTTACATATTTCCAATTTAAAATTTTTCCAATTGTTGTCTGGTAATAATTCAGTATACTTGGCTGATTCTACTGTACTTAGCATTATGCCAGTCGAATTATGAAATACTGAATTATTTTAAAAACACATGTGGGTGCAGCCAAGCTGACGAGTACATCCACATATGTTTTTTCATATCCAATTCTTGATTGGTTCTCTTGTGGTCCAGTTTTTCCACTGAATAATGTTCATAATTAATTTATTAATCCATTTGTGTTTACATAATAGCAACTCCAATTTATAATTTTTTCCCCTTTCTCTCTCTTTCTTTTTAAATGTTCTTCAGGTATGAGTAAATTTGGCTAATTACCATTGAAGCACATGCTATGGTAATTTTATGATTGCACAAGTTAATTATTATGTGGTATTCTGATTACACAATATCATTAATTATCTCTTAGTAGATTTTAGTAGAATGATATTAGAACTTGATATGTTTTTGAAATTCATAGATATTATAATTATATATATATATATATTTATACATATTATTTTTACCATGTTTTATATATATCTTCCTGAAATTAATTTCTTTTCTTATGTTTTTCTATTTCACCTTTATATTTAGTTTATTCACATTTTGTTTTCCATTTTCCTAACCTCATCCTTTCACCCACAATAAAGCCTGAGTTTATACCAAGATGTTGAACAGCTTTCTTCTATGGAAGACCTCTCTATTGCGAATCCCAGACGACAGTTGAATATTCACAGTGGGATTAGCATATGATTTTAAATGTAAGTCCCAATGTATTTAGATCTTGTGTCCGTATGTTGTATAATAAAGATAAATATGCATATTCTAATGAGTATTTACTTCCTGTATGAATACGTCATTTTACTTTAGAACTATTTGATTATCTTTTTTATTACGTATCGTTATTTTCTTGTTATAGGTTGTCTTTAAATACACGACTAAAGTTCCATCTCTCTCGTATGAGCGCTTTTCCGTTTACCGACACCTCACCAATACATCGCACACAACTGACGTCATCCGACATCGACTGCGTGTAAAATGCATTCAAATACACTATGACGACAAAATCGTCAATGAATCGGTAAGTGGAAAAGCGCATAGTGTATATGAATGCATTTTGCGTGCACCTATGTCGGTTAACGACAATCGTGTACCAGTTATCAGTGTCATGTCATTAATGGAACAGTGCTCTAATGCATATATTTTTAAATAATGAATAAAGATATTTAAAAAATTGTTATAATAAAATTTGAAAATTTTGTGGCCTACGGTGCTCCAACAAGTCTGAATGAAAATTGTAACGCATTGGTATAAAATCGCAATGTATTTAATTATAATGCACGTTATGGAAATTAGAAATTGTGCATCTTGAAAAGCTGCATAATCTGTTATTCTTTTTTTTATAATATAACTTACGTTTTCTAAATTTCATGTCATTGTTCTAAAAAGATTTATTATTTATAATATTTAAGGACAATTTCTGATAGCTGTTGGATTTTATAAAGTATTTTTTTTTTAAAGAATTTTTACAAAAGTGTGCGGTTTTTTTATGGCGAAAAACAATAAAAAATAACTAAATAAATAAATGAATAAGTAATAATAATATTAATATGTCACATTAAAAAATAATGATAGTTGTAAACTAGTTATTTACCGTTTTTAATAGAAATTGCGTAAACAATCTATTTTTAGCTATTTATCGAACTGTTTTCAACTATTAAGTATTTATTTTCAAATGAGTTACCATACTTTTGTCTCGATCCAAGGTTACCAAATAATAATATACCTTACATACGATCAGATATCACCGTTATAAACAAATATGAACTTTCAAAATGTGTACTATCATGTAAATCCCCTTGACCTACTATTTGTAATTGCATGTATTACGCATAAAGCTTTTAGTTATCAATAAATTAAAAAAATGCATTATCATATTTCCAGTCAAATAAATTAATCTGGAGTACTTTTATGATGATTTAAATACAGATTCCAGCTTTTCTATTTATAAAAAGATAACTGTTTGTTCTAATTTACCTCTGGGTCATTCACATTAATTTTTAAATAATAAAATATAACTAAATTAAGAATTTTTAAAGTTAAATTCAAGAATAATGTTTAATCTAAAATTTGAACATTTGAAAATTCTTCCCTTAAAAATGTATGTCATTACTGTACTTTTTATATATTCTCAGAACTAAAATGTTAACTCCATTATTCCCTATTTTTGTCTGGTAAAACAATTCACGCAATTCAATTAACGCAATGTTCAAATTATTCTACCATTTTACGTATTTACCATTGGGATTTGGGAACAGTATGAAGAATTTAACTTTGTATAAAACAATATATATATTATTATTTCGTGACTTCAGATTTAAATTAAGCCTGATTTCGTATTATATTTCTGTTCTCAAAGCATCTCAAGAGAAATTATTTCAAACAGAATCATATATTTATCTTTTATTTTTATATTTATTCACTTGTATCACTGTAATATTATATATCTTTTCAAGTTTGAAAAATAAATTATAACGTTGAAGAAATATAATAGTCACAGATTACGAAATTTTATGTGTGTCTCAAGAGTGTGCAAAACTACTTGATAAAAATACAATTTAAATCATGTTAGGAAAAAGTTAGAACATATTTAATTCAATTTGTATGGCAACAATGACGCAAATTTTTGAATAAGAAAACTAAAAAATAATAATGAATAATAGCTAACTAAATTATTTTTAAATAACAAACAGTTTTACTAGCTTCAATACGGTTATAAAAATTTTTGCAAAGAAAAAAAATGATTAGTGATACATAAGTATAAACATAGATTTAAATTTCCAATTAAATTTTCAGTAGGGCTGAAACTACGTCTTAAATCTTTAAATAGCACTACGAAGGATGTGAATTTTCTTTTCAATTCGCTTAACAGTTGGTTGTATGCTGTTAAGCAAAATGGAAAGAAAACTCACATCATTTGTAGTGCTATACAAAGATATATGTCTGTGTGTTAAACAGTCTGTCGGTGTGCCTGTCCGTCTGAAGACAATGCTGCACATAGTACAAGATTTGAAAAAGAAGTACACATTGTCTGACGTCATGCACCAAGAAACCATTTTTGTATATATTTTTTTTAATTATCCAAGACATTATTTAAAAACCCTAATGGAAATCGTAAAATTGCGAGCTTCCATCATACTGCCGATTGTGTCTAGCATCTAAAATAGATAAAAAGAAATATAAATACATATTCAGAGTATCTTTCTGGTTCTAACGGTATATTTGTGGGGAAAATATAATTTAATACTTCAAAAAATACATATTTATATTTTATTATATACATATACAATAATGTATTGAACAATGTAATGTATACAATAATGTAATATATATATGTATAAATACATATTTATACATATATATATATATTAATGTCAATTTCGAAGATGTTTTAATCTTTTCGGATTCTTATGCAAATTTAAAATGCCTTTCTATTTTCCAAACAAACAAAAAAAAAAGGTAATAAAAAACGCATTTATTTAGGGTACCTTTCAAACTCTAACAGTATGTACCCTTTAAAAAATATTAAAATTTACTGCTACAAAAAGCGTTTATGAAGTTCGATTTTATAAAACCCCTCATCAAACGAGAGATTTGTCACTACGCGTTCTAATTCTCTACGCGTAGCCAGGGTTTTTCGCTCCTGATGCGTTTTAAGAATGTGCTCAAAGGTTCTTTGTTTCTGTGGATGCCTTTGAAAACATCTACATTTTCAACACTAGGATAAAGCATTTGTCGTTCAAAAGGCTAGTGAGGAATTGAACTTAAGTATTTTCTTTCTGTCATCCCTTTTTGAAAATATCCTAATTCAGTTACTTAACAGCTAATTAAACAGTTTCCATGTTGTTGTAGTTTTTTATAAATTTTCTTATATGAAGAAAGAGAAGAATAAAATACTTTACGTTTGTTTTTTGAATTTTTTTTATCTGGATTTTCATCAGGAACATTTTGACAGAATTGGAGGTAATATATGTAAAAGTCCGAAATCCAATCAGTAATCGTCATAACGGGGGCCCTTAGTTTGTTTGGAAATATTTTCGTTTAAAAATCTAAATTCATTCAAATTCGAGGGCATACGATGCCGAAGACAGTAGCGATCCCAGGATTAGGTTCGTTTCGAATATACAAATTTGGGAATTATACAAATTCGAGGTCCATTTACTAAAACATATCAGAGCGTGCTTACCACTCACGCGTGTGCGGCAGAGTGGTCTTCAACACTAGGCTCATTTGGAACGAGTTCGTTTAAAAATTTAAAATCATATCAATTCAGGACTTATTTTTATAAACAGACTGGAGCGTGCGCAGTAAACTCACGGGTGCGTTTTCAAAAGGTGTTGGGCTCATAACTTCAGAATCGTTTCGTAACATTTGCGTTTAAAATATAAATTTATTCAAATTCGAGGAAGTACGCTGCCGAAAACCATAGATTGCAAACATTAAGTCACTCCCGCAGAAAGTAATGTCTGAATTCAACACTGATGTTATATATTGTAAAGCTTATTACCCTGGACCGAGGTAACACCGTGTTTGTGTTAGCTATTATATAAAGAAAAACATATTTAACATTTGAAGTAATACAAGTATAATCCTCATTTATAATAATAAAAAAAAAAAACATTTCGCGTAAGTATAATTATTGATATTTACTTTATTTTAATCCTAATGAAATTTAGTAGACAAAAATAAACACAGCAATGGTAGTTTTTAACAAAATGATAAAACATATATGCAACATATAATTTCTAAAAATAGTTTTATAGATATTAACAATATGGCAGATAAATTGCAGATGCAATGTAAACGACCTTCTTTGATTAATGTTAAATATCAATTGTGTTTTTTTTAATATTGCTATTTTCGATAATCTTGGTGAATATTTTGAGCACATACTTATATAAATGCAGTTTCAAATCCACATACATATACGTTTGTTCTGTTTCTAATAATGCTTAATTTCGATGTTGTAGGAAACAGAAACAGAAACATTAGAGTGTTTCAATGGGATTCCCAGTTGCAAATCAACTCCACTCCCGGTAGAGGAGTAAATGTATATCACATCTTAGAGGAGACAGAAAAAAATATATATAACTGTAGCATATTTTACTACAATAGGAAAGAAAAACAAGGGATTCGACTAAAAACTTTATCAGCCAATCAGGAGAAAGTAACCAGCCAATCAAATGTAACTAACGTAAGTCCAGCCAATCAAATTTAACTGACAATAGAGCAGCCGGGCTTCGCTGACAGTTTGTCAGGAAGAGAAGATAATAGAAAATTGGGTAAGAAAGCATTAACATATAAGAATAAAGTAGAAAACTAAATAAAAAATGAAGAGAAATATGTTTCACTGTTTCCAGTGGAGAATTGTTCGCAAAAAAAGACAAGGAAAAAGCAGAAATGAACGTAAATTTACACCTTCAAAAAAAGAAAAAAAAAGCAGTTTCAGTTTACATTTCCATACATAAAAATATAGTTTAAATTACAGTTATTATAAGAAAAAGTATAATAAATGCAATTAAATAGATGTGTTTTCTTTTTTAGATGTTATTTAAAAAAATTAAAGACAAAAATAAAGTGGGCGTTATAATAATATTTAGCGTTTTTCTCGCAAATAATTAAGGTGTCGAAAAATATACTTTTTTAATAATTTATATTAAAATCTGATTCTTTAGGAACATTTTAAAATAAACACCGTGTCATTTGCATTAAAAGGGAAATTATATCCAAAACAATTTAATTTTTTATCTTTAATGTCAGTTTTCTCAAACCGTGTTTTTGGTCACTGAGTGCATGATTTCTATCCCTTTCAAGGGCGGTGGTTCATTTTTGGACAACTTATTTTTAATACCTTAACGCTACATTGGCACCAGAAATTTGGAATGGAAATTTTCCTTTTATTAAGTACGTGCAGAACGTCTCGTTGTCTTGTTGGATATTAAAGGAGCCTTCGACTCTATTAACTGGTTTGTTTTATTGGAGATCATTGATAACCTTCCAGTATTTGACTAGGAAGGTCTCCTTAAAGCGCATACTCAGAAAATTTTGAAAGAAATGCTGATGAAACTATTTATGTATGTAAAAAAGAAACAGTCAAATTTAGCTGCGGAATCGCAGTAGAAAATCTGAAAAATATAAAATACTTTCGAGTATTTGGCGCACAAAGACGCGATTTGGCGAGCAACACTTCTTCCTCGCCAAACGCAAACGATCGTTTGCGTTTTGGGTTCAACATTTTGAATTCTCTGTACATTTGCAGTAATATTAAAAAAAATATATTCTTTAAATAAGGATAAATAAATCAGTCACCTTTTCTTCTCTCTACTTATTACGGATTGAAGGAAATTTTGCCATTGTTTTAGCTTCCATGCCACGATTTTTTCTAATTTAAACGGCTTCACTGGCTATATAAGTAATTTTTAAGTATACTTTAAAATAAAAAGCATGGCGACGAAATCATTTGTTATACATTTAATATAAAAGAAGTCGAAGTTTCTATATCAACAGTACTTTCTTTTTACTTGACAATGTTCAGAATCGTATTTTTGAGCTTGAAACAATGTCAATCAATTTAATTTTTTTTTTAAATCGTAAAATACGATCTTTAAATTTCATTATATATACATATAAAAGTGTACATAAAAGTGTAGTTAAAAAAATTAATTAAGTTAAACTTATCTAAACAAGTTCAGCATGAAAAAAATTTTCCTTAAAGAGTATTTGACATAAAAGCTTTTTTTTTATTATTATTCCGTCGCAAACCGGTGATAAATTGCCAAATAAACAAATTTGTTATATTTTTTTAACGTTCATTATATCGAAGTTCCGCAGCAATTTTATTTATAAACGTATATACCCTCATAAGAAGAATATTTTGTAATTTTTTCAAATTTTTCTGAGTATTCGTTAACGGAGATCTTCCTTGAGAATACCTGAAAAGTTCGCTGAAAACATACATCTCATTCAACATACATCTCAAACATACATCTCGTTATATTGGATTTGTATTTTCGAGTGGTACTGAAGGGTTTCGTTCATTTAAGGGTCTCGACCAGGGCTCGTGCCTGGCTCCTGTGCTGTCGGTATTGGTAGCAGATATAATTATTAAGTTTTATAAGATTCATAGTAAAGATATAATATCATCGCCGATGATACTGCTGTACTAAAGGGTGCAGACACCAGAGAGAAATTGGAACAGAATGTGAATAGTGCACAGAATAGTGCACAGAATGTGTGTGTGTGCTTGACAGTTTTCGGACAAATCGTCCAGGATCTCTAACTAAATCTGAGTGTGGGTAAATCTCATACCATGTTGTTTGGTAGAATCACACTGTCCAATAGAAAGCCTATCATCAAAATCAGAGGAGAATCGGTGAAAATTGTGGATAATATTACGTATCTTGAATTGTTCTGGACTCAATATTCCTCTGGACTGACCACTTAGATATGGTAGGGGAAACTGTGCGGAATTTTGCCTCAAGTATTAAAAATATGAAATGTAGGGACACAGGCCTTAAGGCAGAGTATTAAAAAATCTGGTATTCTGCTGTATTTGGAAAGAGAATTATTTACGGGTATCAAGCTTGGATTAATAATTTGAGAATTCAGGCACAGAAGAAATTGAGCTCGTGCCAGAGGCTTGGCCTGCTGTCAGTTATTGACAGTTACAGAACTGTTTCAACGAAAGGCCTATGTGTGTTAACTGGGGTTCCGCCATTATCAGGGTGGCTAGTGGTCAGGGAAAAATACAGTCAAAAAAAGTGATAAACACCAGTATTTCTTGTAGAAAAATTTATGTTGATTATTCGATCAAATAATCAATTTGAATTTTCTATAAGAATATACTGGTACTTATCATTTTTTTACTGTATTTTTCCCTGACCACTAGCCACCCTGATTATATACCAATCTGAAGTGTAGAATGAAGAAGTTTCAGGTGTTAAATGGTTCCTCGACATTGAGTATAAATAATGTTGAAGTTTCAAGTCATAAAAGTATGGGAAAACTGTACACATATAATTATCCTCAATATTTTCGCTGTCAGCCTTTGAGTATATTGCATAAGATGAGATCAGGAAATACCAGCAAGGGCTGCCAGATTATTATATATACAGACGGCTCGAAGATGCCGGCATGGACAGCAGCGGCTTTTGTGGTTTATAAAAGAAATACTAAAATCCATGAGTTTACCGTAAGGTTACATTCTTTGAATTCAGTGTATCAGGCCAATCTTTTTGCGATAGATCTGGCATTGACATGGTTTTTGGCTATTAAGTATGATTGTGCCTATCTCTATACAGACATTTTCTCTTCACTCACAGTGTTACAGCGGGCTTTTCCGGCTGATCCACTGGTCTTGGGAATATTTAATAAAATTAACCAAATTTCACTTAGAACTATTTCCTTTCGATGGATAAAGGCTCATGTCGACCACGAGGGTAATGAGTACGCAAATAAGTTTGCCTAGAGGGCCATTGTGGATGACCAATTTGATGCAATTGGGGAAGTACCGTTTACGAGATCAGTTTTGAACGTTCATTATCGTTATGAAACTTGATAATATGTTGCAAACAGCATAGAGTGGCTCTGATGAGGGTAGAGACAAGTTCGATGTGATTAACAAAGTTTCACATAGTTTCACATGTACTTAACAGGTTATTCAATACTACATCAGCGGACACGAAAGTTTTTCGGTGTATCTTCATAGAATGGAAAAAAAAGTGAGTTATGCGACTGTGGCAATAGAGATTCAGTATTCCATTTCATCTTTGAAAGTTGTCCTCTTATTATCCCATTATAAGTTATATCTGATCCATATCTGTTATCCCATTACTTTATTTGACAGGAAAAAGAAGATAAGGTGGAATCTTGAGAGGGTTTTACTTTCGAAAAGAAACTACATAGCACTCTGCGACAATTACAATGAACTGAATAAGTTGTACTGCTTCATCCATTACAAATTTTAGCTCTTTTGTTAGAAAGTGTTTTATAATTCCAGTGTATTGCCAAGATAAATCAAAATATTGATCTTTCTGTTGTTGATTTCTACAGTTTACAAGGCTCAGATTATCACAGTTCGTTTGTTTTATTGGTAGGATTCAGCATCATGATACCTGCATTTTTTCACCCTTCAGTCGTCTTACAGTAAATAAATTTCTTCTCGTTTGTCAGCTATTAGTTGTATGCATCTAAATGTTTGCTCATTCGTGTGCTCTGCATCCGGTCTGACAGTCTGGTTTGTTGATTTGTATTGCGTCTTTACAGTGCCATAGTCGTAATTGTGTCCACAATGCAAAATACAAATCCACAGTGCATACGGCAATTACGTCCTCTGTAATGTAACATCAAGTGATACTGTGGTGCTACAGTGTGTGGTTTTCAAAAATGTGGCGGATGTTTTCTGGTGTCTCGTGACTTCAATATTGCTTGACTGTAACATAACGCTTTTTAAACATTAAAAACACTTGAACAATATGGCTTTTGACCACTGTTAAGACATTGATATGACTTTTGATCATTGTTCAGATACATTGTTCATTGTGATATGAGTTTAAACTTTCATAGGATATTAATTCCTGTAAGACTGTTGGACATTTTGCAGATCAATTTAGATTAATTGATTTAGAATTTTGATTCCTGAAACTGTGAAATTTTGTTGGAGAATATAGTTGTGTCTGTTTCGTTAGTTTGTTTTATTTTTGCGCCGTGCTGCTGCGGAAATGTATTGTATTTTTCGTATATCTATTATTGTGGTTTTGGGAGTGGATTGTTCTCCGTTATTGTATATTTTAAGTATACGCCCATGTTTTGGGTCGTCTTGTGGCTATGACTTCACTGAGTGTCAGAGGGAAGCTTTCCGCTGGAGGATTTAGTCCTAAGTCTATGGGTTGGCTCACCGGTTGGACGTTCCAAGTATGTGAAGAAAACCTTTTACTAGTTTCAAATAAATTTGTTTTAAAAATCTGGTGTCTGGTATCAATCATTTCAGCATTTTACGAATAGAAGTACTTTGCCCTTGAAAGGGTTCGCAATAGCTGTGTAGAATTTTATGAAATTTTGCCAGAAGGTACAAGATATAGATATTGAAAAAAACCTATAATTTATTTATTCACCGAATGAGAAATTTAAAAATGACTATATTTATTTTTTTTTAATTATAAGTTTCAGGGTTTTTTTCTCAATAATTCATCACTATATTTTTTCCAGTGTACATCTTTCTAAACACATAATATATCCGTACTCGATAAAGTAAATATGGTTCACTGTCGCAATTCAGTTGTGAGAAATCCTGCACCCAAAGCATATAAAATGAATTCATTTAATAAACAAGAACGATAAATCATAATCTATCGAAAATAAGTTGTATTGGACTTCTGTGATCCTTTTAAATTTCATTGTATTTCAAGTATCATAACATTTTCAAAATGTACCGCAAACGATTTTTCCCCATACATGATGATGTAAAGGAATAATTTTGTACATCCTTGTAATTGAATTATAAATGCTCCTAATGGTATACTCCGATAAAAGCATGCTGTAGTGCACCTCAATAATGCATATTAATTTCATTTTGTTTGAAATATTGCAACATCAGTAAAATCGCCGCAAACAGTCTTTGCCCATAGGTCATAATGTAATGGAAATATTCCTGTCTCCGTGTAAATGAACTATTAAAATTACACACTTCATTTTCAATACTAAACATTTTATATTGTAAAATTCAACAATGTGTAAACATTTAATGATAATCCGAGTATGTTTACGGGAGTTAGAGCATGGACTGTGTGAAAAAAGAACAGACAGAAAGACGGACAACCAGGTAGACAGCAAACCGAATTCATGAACACTTTTGAACTATGTTGGAAAGTGTTAAAAAGCATTACATTTCAAATAAAAAAACAAAAAAAAAACATGATATGCATCTAGACTAAGAACTTTAAGTGTTAGAAATGTTTTAATCGGTGTTTAAAATTTCATATCAAGATTTAATTAGATTAGAGTTATTCAATCTATATTACTGTCGCTTGTACATGTAATTTGCCAGTTTAAAAAGTACTTGACCTCTTAACGCCTTGTTCCTTTTAGCATAGAATATGTAACTTTCAAGTACTTAGAAAATCGGAAAGCAATAGAAATATGTTACATGGAGATAATTTTCCTTGTTCATTTGTAAAGACCAATTCTGTTCAATCTATATTTGTTCATGGTTACAAATACAGACAATTTCATGCCAATGAAGAATAAATATAAATATTCACTTTCAATATTTTTTATTAGAATATTAGAATGTTTCAAATTGACAAAAACTTTGTCATGTCATATGTATGTAAAAGATTTGAAGAATACTTAAAGACAAGCATGTCGTTCGTACAGTTTTCAATAAAATATTCAATATACAAATTGTGCGACGGAAATTTATATTTAAAAAAATATGCTTTGAGAATGTACGGAAACTTCCTCCCTAGATTATTCTGTCCTTTATTTTTAAATTTATAAAATATGAAAAAAATGTCTGCAAAGGCATATTACATTAACATTTAAATGTAAAATTACGTACATATAAAGCCAATCAAATATTCATATACATTTCTGTAATTTTCTTTATTACATTTCTCCCGCTGCCTTCAATTAATACTGATACTGCATTAGGCTTTTGCAACTTGCTAGTATGTTTTGATTATTACTAGAATCATAATACGTAGTTTGTTTCTGTAGTGAAAAACTAATAAAATATTAACTTTTTCTTATTATAAAATAATAATACTTCGCAAAATATTAACACTTTTCAAAATGTAGAGAATCAATTCAACCCATTACAACATATCTTTATTTATTTACCTCGGATAAAAGAAAAAAAAATCATTATGTTCCTTTTAGCATAGAATATGTAACTTTCAAGTACTTAGAAAATCGGAAAGCAATAAAGTTTTTAATGATCTAAGAAAACATGTAAAGTACCTTACATGTTTTCTGTAAGGTAAGTTATACGTAAATAACACTCCTTAAAAGTTGCTACTGCCCCCATGAGACAATTATTTTCCTTTGATTTATTTTTTTTACTCTTAGAATACAAAAATCAATACATGTTCGTGACATAGTCTTTTAGGAAAGTTAAGTGTATAAATAATTCAAAGATGAAAAAATAGCCGATATAATAATTTACTCTAACTTTTTAAAATTTTGCACACAGGTTTAATTTTTTTTGTTATATTTATGTAAAATCGGAAAGAATATATTTAGAATATTAGTAACATCGCAAAAAGATATTTTAAAGGATGTTTTTTTTGTTTCTCTACAAATTGTAAGTCGATATATTTTTAAAACAAAAAAATGCTCTAAAATATATGTATCGAAAATATTTTGGGCATTTTGGAAGTTGCCACAGACCGCGGAACGTAAAACGAGTGTTGTGGATTGAAATCACATAGAGTGGGCTGTAGCTAGGAGAAGACAACCATACAGGGATATTTTCACTATTTCTGTCAGGATAAAAATTGTAGGGAAATCTTGAATCCAAATCAGAGGTTCGCCATTTTTGTGCTTGGTCATATGGAACACTTTCGTATTTGGACGATTGATTCGGTAGGCCAGGAATATTAGTCACAACACAATAATAACACTGTTTGAAAGTAAATTTACAGGCTGGTACATTTTTCAAAAAAAGATTCATCACTGCCTCATTAAAGCCTGCAGAATAAAAGACTGTTTAAAAATATTTATGTATTACGTCGTCATTTTAGTAATCTGATATATTTGCTGGTTATTTATGTTGAAGATAATGTCCAAATGTCTACAATCACAAACATTAAGATAATAATTTACGTATATTTAACAATATTTTACTGAAATAAGACTTTAAAATTATTTGTGTTTCAAACTCTACGAAAACATACAGAAGCTAGCCTTCCATATACATAAATATATCCAATGTATGCAAATTTGTGTATGAAGCATTAATGTAGCTATAATTTTAATAATGTAATAATAACTTCTTAGTTTGCAAATGTTTGGTCAAGAACTAATGACGATGGCTATATCCAGCCTTTAATTCTAAATAATATTTAACTAACATACAAATGTAAATGAATTGTTTGAAATATTTGAAAACAAAACATTTTAAACAGAGAAAATTAACCCCTTCGCTACGAGCGTCATTTACAGAATTTTTAATCTTTTACCACCGGTTTTTCAAAACAGAAATTTTCGCCTAATTGAATCGCAGAAATGCTAAGATTTAATAAAGCAAAGCTTACACAAAAAAATAACTGGTGGGAATAATCGAGGATTCTGAGCATCTTATGCGTCACGTATACGTGTCGCTCGTCCCCAAGGTGTTAACGAGAAAAAAATATAATTTCAAAGCTTACAGATAGAAAATCCACGAGAAAAAAAATGATATACCTATCTTTTTTAGCTGATCAAAAATCATAATAAAATGAAAAATGCCCAGCAAAACTGATGGTATTGTGTTCACAGGCTATTCAAAGTAATTGTATATTATACTCTTATTTCAAAGAATAATGCTCCTTGAAAAATAAAGAAATCGACGATCAATTAAAGGGAGATTAGCCCGCCGGTTCCCTATTTATACTTAACCATGGACCCCCAAAACGAATCAGGGGAGCGCTTTATCACAATGAATCTATATACAAAGTATGAAGCAAATCGGATAATTCTGCATGAGGAAATCTATTTATCTAAATTAAGGGGGGATTAGGTCCTCGCTCCCTTCCTTTATACATAACCAATGAGTCACTATGACATGGTTTTGTCATTCGTTAATATTCAACAATCCCAAATATAGATGATTCTACGTAAAAGTTATTTGGTACATAAACGGAAGCAGTTGAGACGGAGGCATAAATGAAGATGCATGAAGAATAACGATAAACTTGTTTATTCGGAAGAAGTATCCTTGGAAAGAAAATAGAATATCCAGCAAACAAGTAAGCGATGAAGCAAGGGGAGGCACCCGTCAAAGTCGAAGACTCAAAGACACAGCTTTTCTGGTCGCGCGAAACAGGCAAAAGGGATGAAGTTTGAGAATTACCCCTACGGGTGTTGGCGTGGTAAACATGATAAAATCGCCAGCATTTGGCGAGCGATATTTTAGAGGATAATGTTAGAAGTTTATGGGGAAAAGCGATAACTGGTGCTTTCTGTATATGATTATGCGTTCATGTGAGAGTGGGGGGGGGGGTTTAGAGATTCTTACATCCGGACAAAAAAAAGGAAAAAGAAAAGTATCAGTAATTTTTAGGAATGTTTGGTTGTTTTGCTAAAAGGCAGCTGCGCTTTAAAGGTTACATGTCGTTTCAATATACAATAACTGGGTGTGAAAAATATGAGATTGCATATTACAATTCATATGCGGGAATGGAATCTTTTAATTAATTCTTTTGAGAGCGGACGAAAGGGAATGGCACGTCATGTGGAAAATAATTGTCAGTTATACGTTAACTTTAATTTTAACAAGTGCAGAGTAACTGCACATATTTTGTCTAACTTTTAAGGAAGATGCATCTTTGACATAATGAGAATGAAAACGGTTGGGTTAAATATGTGTGATCACTTGCAACATATTTTAAGGTAACCGCAAGGAGTGTTTACATTCACGACTCGATCGTCAACATCAATAATTTGTATACTCTATATTCATAGTATATTTGTAAGAAAGTATATTTTTCTCTACAACCATAAGGACTGAATTCATTTTGTTTGAATACTCGCCACTTACATCTAACTAATATTTAAATTAATATTTTTAAATACTTCAAATAAATATTGTGAATTTTATAAGTATTATTTATTTTACTATATGCTAAGTTTAATATAGAGAAAGAAATTACGAATTCCAAATTTCTGTATTTTCACGGGAAATCTCCAAAGCATTTTTACAACTCCGAAGCCGATTTATTGTTTCCCTAACGCAAATTATTGTATTAACCACATTGTTACAATCAATTTGCAAATTTTTAAAGACGGTATTCGTAAATTGTTGTCGCAAATTGTCGCAGATTGTTAATTTCACTGTGCTTTGAAAATACATCTACTGGGTAAGTACCTTTTAATGAATAGGATTGAGATCAACCAATCCCAACATATTAATTTTTAAAGACTCTTTCGTTAGGTTACTTTTAAATCAGCCGTAAGAAAATGGTTTACGATAGAAAATCTCGAAAATAAAATACTCTGTATTATTACCTTTAAAGAAAAGCACAAGCTGAATAAATTTTCAATTATCCATATATTAACCCTTAACCGGAAACGTACCGTCTGTGAGACGGTGGCGTCTACATATCTACCCTTTATGCAAAAATGAATGTATCCTCAATATTATCACGCCATCTAATCGTTACACTATTTGTCCTCTCCACCCCGACCAATTTGCAACACCTGATCTTTTTTAGTTGTTGAAAGAAAAAATATTTTCTTTTCGCCGCAGTCTGGCAGACGGTGTGTTTCCGTTTATGTAATTTTTTGCTTTGGGATATCGAGATGGCGGAGCCGTCAAAGCGGGTACGCTTTGGTGATAAAGACTTTGAAGAGACTATTTTGCGATGGTTTGATGAAGTAGGAAGTGACATAAGCGATGTTGAAAGTATTTCAGATGATGAATATATAAATTCTGAACACGAAAGTGATTCAACATTGTCAGAAAATTCTAATGAAAGCAAAAATGAAGATATAAGAAATGATGAAAAATTAGCAGACGCAGATACGAAATATATATATGGAAAAAATCGGTACCGATGGTCGGTTTCAGAAGTTCGCCCCTCGTCAAGAACAAAAAAACACAATATTATAAAAGTGCCAGTTTTAAGAGGAAAAGCTTGAGATCTTGGAGAAAAGCTAGATCCATTCTCTGTCTGGCAGTTGTTGTTTACAAATGATATGTTAGTGCATATAGTGAAATGGACAAACCATAAAATAATTCAAATGCGAATGCAATATGATACTCTGACCAGTAATATGAAAGAAAGTAATATGGAGAGACGACTAGAAAATCCCCAATTACCCAGGGAATTGCACTTTATAATAGCTCGCATTCTGCAAAAACCTGTTGAAAATGTGCCCCCGGTAGATGATGACTTAATACTTCTCAAAGTCAAAGCATGTATTTTGTGTCACAGAACTAACCATAGAATGACAAAATACCTGTGTGTACAGTGCCGGAAGCCTGTATGCCTGCAATGCTCGAAACCTAAGTGCAATGATTGCATAAAAATGCTGATATTTAAAAAATGCTGCAATATTTACTATTAAATGTTTTGTTAATTTTACTGTCTAATATATTTTTTTTAATTCATATTCTACTAATATATATAAAAATAGTTGCATTTATTTCATCATTTTGTCGAAAATGTAAATATTAGAATAATAGTGGGTAATTTTGAAATATTTCCTCTATCCGACATTCAAAACTTATTTTTATGCTGTTATATTAAAAATTTGTTCCTGTTAATGCATTACTGTTAAAGAATAAACGTTTAAGTTCACTATTTAGTAAATTATTATGAGTTGTTTTCTTTTTAAAATTTTATAGCAATTTTCAAAATTTAGCAGTCTCACAGACGATACGTTTCTGTTTGTGTTCTGAATTTTCACGTTTCCGGTTAAGGGTTAAACATTATTTATTTTCCTGTGCTTAAATATAATAATGTGCTTAAATATAATATAATTTTCATATTTTACGGAATTTTTAGATCAATTTAGAGTTACTGTTTCTAATTTATGAAGGATGTAGAAGATTTTCTAACTAGTTCGACAATTTCTACGTTCTTTTTTCTTGAACACGTTTCAACATTTATCAGTCTTCTTCCTTTATATGTCTCCAACTGTGTGTTTTAAACGATTACTGCCATTGTTTTTTCAATTATTGGCTGCGAAGCAATGGTGTATCTCACATGATAAGAGATAGTTCTGCCTTCTCCAAAACTGAGCTATCATTGTTTTAACATTGAAAGTTCACATATATATTTTCAATGCAAAACATTTTCAATTAAAATTTATATGATCATTTTATATTCAATTGTATAAAACTGAATACACGAAAAAAAAATACAACATATTTCCCTACATAAATGCACAATACTAAGTTCAAAATGGTTATTAAAAATATATTTATCTTTCTAACTTTAAAAGTTTGATTTCAAAATCATTTAAAACCATTTTATAATAAGGCAAATACACGTTATATAAACATTTTAAATTTAAAATTATAATGATTACAAGGACAAAATATATTCTGGAAAGAAATAGAAACTAATTGGAATATAGTGCTACTTTTAATATTACAGAATACTTTAGGTAATTTTTTTTATAGAATCATAAGCAATATCTTGAAAAACTTCCAACTATATTTATCGTTTAATTATAAATAATTGATATACATTTTTTAATATTATCTAGAATTTTCTGAAATTAAACATCATCTAATATTAGTTACGATATCATTATAATTATTACGTAAGCTATTATATAAAACTTTATGTAATAACTATTCAGTCAAAGAATCTCAGTCATGGAATGTTGTTTATACAGTTCAACAGAATAATAAGAAAAGATTCTGAGTAGCTCATTAAAGGGAATCAATCCCATGAGAATTTTTGTAAAAGGTATTCTCCCTTCTCTTTCCGTAACGCCGTTTGTTATTTTACTCAAAGCGGGAGTATTTCGATAAAAGTTGTCTGTCGAAAAAACAAATAAACGGCATTTCAATCCTGTAAGTTTGGTGTTTGGATTTGAAAGTGTTTTATATGGGATATATTTACACTACAAAGATTTTCCATACTTAGGAAAACATCTTCATAACTACAGCAATAGCATAAAAGTTGCTTATATTTAGGAATACATCTGCAGTATTTTAATAAAAGTTTTTCTATTTAAAAAATAAAGAAAAATAACTTAAGTAAAGGATTTTAAATATTTAAATCTAAAGAAAATATATTCAAAATTTCTATTATGTTTTACAAAATGAATATGTAGGTTATAGTGGTATAATATGTTAATATTATTGAAATAAGTACAAGAAAAATATTTTTCTATATAACTGCTTCTAAATAAACCAGTAGTCGGCCACTTAAATTTTAGTGTCCACCTACACTAGAAAACCTATACTAGAAAAAGAATGACTGATTTCTAAATGCAAAAAATCCACATTCCTTTGATGTTGGCTGATGATTGGTGAAACCATTCTGACACCATAGCATAGAATTGTTTGGTTATCGTGTGCAAAATATTGGATAAACGTCGTTATATGTTAGCCCACAGTAGGAAATGTTCGTCTTGCAGTGCCATTAGTGAAAGAACCATTTTAAAACAGAAGTTGGATATTGCTACAACCGTTCTCTGCTCAGATATGCTTTAAATGAGAGGGATCGCTGTACCTACCAGTTGCCAACCAGTTGCCAACTCTACCGTTTTCCAACGTCTGGCAGAAACTGTCAACGATGGGCCAGCAAAATTTGCTGCTTTGGGAGAAGTGGGGAATTATATTTTATTCGTAAACCTAAATAATCTATTTATAAAATATAGTATCCATTTTGGACGATTACTGGAGAGGATTGACAAGTATTGTTGTCCTTATCTTATTCAAACTTATTATTATATTTTCAAATTAGAAATTTGGAATTCTAATCATTTATTAATCTAATTCTCGAAACGAAAATAGAATTAACATATAAAATGTTCTTCACTTAATATATCACAATACTTTATATTGTTTCATTTTAATTAAATCCTTAAACAGGTAAACAGTTTATTGATTCAAGAGGATACCCAGTTGCAAGCAACTCCACTCCCTGTCTATGAGTAATTGTATATCACATCTTAAAGGAGCCAAGTGAAAAGAGTATAAAAATGTGCAAAAATACATTAAAAACAGTAAAAGAAGCTATGGATTGGACTGTCAACTTCAACAGTCAATCCGAATTTAGAAGCTAACCTATCAAGCATGGGCGTGCGTAAAGTAGCCAGACAAAATTTATGAGGATTTAAGATGGAAAAGCGAGTAATGATTATCATTATGATGATAGACTTGAGTAAAAAGGAGAATTTTTAATAGAAATAAGTGAGAAATTGAAGAGAAAGGTATGTTTAACTGTTAAAGATTCGATTGCTAATATGTAAAGTGAAGTAAAAGAGCGTAAAGCTACCCAAACTTTAAAAATGGCAGTTTTCATTGTCATACATTTGAATATAAAATGTAAAATATAGAATAAGTATATTTAAGAAAATATATGTTTTTATTTATTTATTTTTTTATAATGTATTTAAGAAAAATACATAAAAATTTATATTAAATCATTTTGTACTTTTCTTCTAATTTTAAATAATTTATAAAATTATCTTTCTACATTTATTCGAGTTTTTTTTTCATTTAAAATTCTATTAAGATTTAGCAACTTATTTATTATTACGTAAAATGTCATAATATTTTATGACGCCTTACATAATTTACTTTACTATTCAATCTATAAAATTGTTATAGAAATATGTTTATACTTTGAAATAGAAATCAAGCACAACAAAAAGTTTTAGTATAACTTGTAAAAGCAAACAATGAAAAAAAAAAAGTTAATAACTCTTTCGACGCTTTTTGTGACACTTATTTTTGCTTTTCAAAAAGAGTCATTTCT
This sequence comes from Maratus michaelseni, assembly GCA_963931845.1. Classification (NCBI taxonomy): domain Eukaryota; kingdom Metazoa; phylum Arthropoda; class Arachnida; order Araneae; family Salticidae; genus Maratus; species Maratus michaelseni. The sequence continues at coordinate 94,822,981 of OZ007593.1, forward strand.
ATGAAATAAATCTAAAGTATCAAATCAATAAGCGGTTCATCTATTCTGAGAGCTGTTTTTTTTTTTCAATTGATGTCATTCAAATAATTCAGAAGTGTAATGAGAAAAATCCACGCTAAAATACATTCATGCATAAATCAATAGAATAAAAATAGCTCATATTTAGGGAAAAAGGCAAAATGCCTTTCAGATTTTATTATTAAGTACATCTGTAGAAAGCAAAAATATAAATGCCTAAAGAAATAAGAGTATACAAGGAAAATATCTTTAATTTCTTTTTCAAATATATATATATATGCTGTAAATGACGATGGAAGCATGAATCAGAAACAGTTTATTGTTTCAATGGGATTACCAGTTGTAAAACAACTCCACTCCCGGTATATGAGTAGTTGTATATCACATCATAGAAGAGTCATGAGAAAAAAGTATAAATGTAGCATATTATCACTAGCAAACGAAAGAAAATAAAAGTATTCGACTGAGAACTTCATCAGCTAATCCGAAATAAGTAAGCCAGCCAATCAAATTTAACTTGCGTAAAACAGCCAATCAAAATTAATTAGCAGTATAAGAGTGTAAGGTAGAGGTAAAAAGTAGAAAAATGAATAGAAAAGCATTAATCTATGATAATTACGTATAAAAATACGTAAAGAGATGATAAGAAAGATGTTTAACAGTTTCAAAATAGGAATCGTTAGCAAAAAATGCATGCTAAAGCAGGGAAAATCGTAAGTCTACCTCATCAAAAAAAAAAAAAAAAAAAAAAAAAAAAAAAAAAAAGGACAGTTTGCATTACCATACATTAAAATATTGTTTAAAGTACAGTTAGTAAAAGAATAAGTAACGGAAATACATAGAACTGTTTTTGTTTTTAATTTTAAATGTTAAAGATAAAAACAAAAATATTAGCGCAATAAAGACTACTCCGGCAGAATAGTAGTATACCAAATTCTTTTAAGTCTTAGGGCTATAAACGTCGTAATAATTCATTGACTATTTTTAAACAAATGTGAATCTCAAAATATTCTTTTAAATTATAAAATGTAAATCTCAGTTTAAATAAATACTTTTTTCATCTAAAAAATAAGGTAACCTATTAATATTTATCCTAATCTCACTATCTTAATCTCTTACCTCAATCTTTCTGATCAAAGAAAAAACATACTTTCTCAACTCTAAATCATATATTCTAATACGAGCAAATCTTGTGTGTGGTTATATATATATATATATATATATATATATATATATATATATATGCAAATTTTATCTTAAAAACGGCTCGAATGATTTTGACGAAATTTCGTATCCTACCGTTTTGGGGCACCAGAAAACCATTGGGCTAGGTCACATGTTCGAGAAAAATCGATTAGTGGGTCATTTTGGGTCATGGTCTAGCTAATTGTATCTAAAAAACGGTTCAAACGATTTTGACGAAATTTTGTATCCAACCATTTTCGGGCACGAGAAGACTATTGGGCTGGGTCACATGTTTGAGAACGTTCGATTAGTGGGTCATTTTTGGGTCAACGCGGGTCAAATTAATTTTATCTAAAAACGGCTCTAACGATTTTGATTAAATTTTGTGTCCTACGAGTTTCGAACACGATAAAATCATTGGGCTAGGTCACATGTCCGAGAAAATTCGATTAGTGGGTCATTTCGGGGTCAATGTGGGTCAAGATCTAGCGGCTCAATTTACACTAAATTTTGCATCCAATGGTTTTCGGGCACGAGAAGGCTGTTGGGCTAGGTCACATGTTCGAGAAAATTCAATTAGTGGGTCATTTTGGTCATGCGTCATTATGGGTCAAGCTTTTTTATCTAAAAAACGGTTCAAAGTATTTGAAATAAATTTAGCACCCTACAGGTTTAGAGAACAAGATGACTATTAGGCTAGGTCACATGTTCGAGAATTTTCGATTAGTGGGTCATTTTGGGTATGGGTCATTATGGGTCAAGCTATTTTATCTTAAAAACGGCTCAGACTATTTACAATAAATTTTGCATCCTATGGTTTTCGGGCACGAGAAGACTGTTGGGCTAAGTCACATGTTCGAGAAAATTCAATTATTGGGTCGTTTTGGTCATGGGTCATGATATTTGAACTCAAATTTAATTTTGACCGAGCATAGCTCGGTCTTCCCTGCTCGTATGCATTATATTAGAATATACAATATCATTTATTTTCTACACATGGCTGCATAATCGTCACTTCAAGACCATCCAAGATTTTATATGAAATACAGAACTCAAATTTCATAATAAAAACAATAGCTATTTATTTAAAGAAGAAAGAAGGACTTGAGTAAGGATTATTTATGCAATTTTTAAGTTAGCTCAGAAGTCACTTTAATAACTACACGTTGAGGGGAATAATATTTCCAAATTTCTATCCTAATATAAGTTAACGGTGGCTATAAAAAAATAATAATAGTACCTCTTTCAATATATCAAGTACAACACATAAATGTCATTTCGATACATACATCAGGCGTCATAATCTTACCTTGATTAAAGTCGATTGAAGTGACCCTTGTTTCCACAAATGTAACAAAATTGGCAGAAGCACATTTGGAAAGGCATTAATTTTGTTTGAATACTCGCCACTTACATCTAATTATTAAATTAATATTTTGAAATATTTCAAATAAATATGAGTTTTATAATTATTATTTGTTTTACAATATGCTAAGTTTAATAATGAGCATAGTATGTTGCAATAAAACTCTCTTGCACAGTGGATTACTTCCTATTTTAAGGTCACAAAACAACCACATGTATCACTAATTAACATTAACGAAACATCGCAAAGTATCCAATCTCACTAAGCACTTTCACTCTTTATAGGTAGTAAGGGACGAGTCGATCACTTTCACACAAAAATTAGCGTACAAGAAGAACACTCTCACATTCAAAAGACATGTTAATTTATACATCCACACTGCTGCCTGACCTTAAAAGTCGGCATTCACATATGTAGGGACCATTAAGATAAGGTAGTGGTTACAAATGAAAACTCAATGAGCGCAATATTCAAAATATGAAACAATAAACAGCTCGAATAATTGCTAATTCTGAATTAAAGTATACAGTCACACTAAGAAAAGTAACAGAAACAAATCCATATAAAATTGTAAATTAACAATTTATTTTAAAATGCTTTCCTTCACATTTTCCGATGTGTTGTACTTTTAGGAATATTTTAGGTTTTGGAATTAAAACTATTTTTAATAGAGAAGCTGGATTTCCAAAAGGTAAAAATTATTTACAAAAAATTATGAAATGATGAAATTAATCTATAATAAATTAACAATTTTTTGTATGTACAGTATTTAGATTTACATAAAGTTGAAATCAGAAGGACTGACAGAATAGTTAGTGGCTAACTATACAGTTATACACCCCACTCAAAATTTTAACAATACAATTTAAAGAAAAAATATAAAATATATTATGCTTCACTTAAGTAAATCGTTATTATTAGTAATAATAATGACCACTTTTTCATATATTAGCTGTCAAATTAGTTAAGTAAATGCGAAATATTCCATGAAAAAAAAAACTACATGTGATCACAACAACAATGCAGATGACACTGACAGTTGCGAAACAATCAAAACGAAAATTATCTTAGAATGAGCCAAATAAGCATGCTTCAATCAATGGCAAGGGCAGACTTAATAAATTATTTAAAATTGCTTTCAAATAAAAACTTGTAGCATAATATTAATTATTTTTTCCTTAAATTATTATAGAACATATGTTTTTACGATATAATTGTATATTTATAGCTGTAAAACTATTCAAATACATATTAGACGCTCATTTATTAGTGGAAGATATTTCAAACAATTGTAACTGTTAAACTAACCCATTTCGTCTTTTGAAAACTATTAGAAGTGACATTACAACAAAAAGCTTTTATTAAGGTGAGCGAATCTCGATTGGATCGCTGCTTTCTGATAATTGACAAGATTACAAACCGATTCTATTTGTGTGTTTTATTTGATATCTTATTTTGATGATAGCGTTTATATTTAATTTATAGGAATGAAAGCGTTCTAGTATGATTGGAAAAATATATGTATCATACTTTGAACTGTAAATTAAAGAAAATTAAAATCTCCTATTATTTCATTATTTTAATAGAAAATGATTTGATTTACATATGGAAACCTATAAAATATGGAAACCTATCATGTCAGAATATTTTTTAATGGAAATTAAGTGAATTCTTTCAAGAATAAGTAATAATCATATTTGTTTTTTCAAGTCGTTAATACTGTAAATAATCATTGTAATTTTTGGTATGAAATAAAAATTAATAGACCTAGAAATATTGTATTTTCATTTTTACTGTTTTGTATTTTATCTTTTTCATCCTAGAAAAACTAAATTGTGAAATCGTTGTAGAATTCTCTGTAGTTTTAAAACTAAATACTGAACTCAAAATGCCTTTAATTAATCACATTCGTTAAATTGACATGTACTCAATTAATTACCTTCTCATTGAGTTGAATATGTAACTTGTCACATAAATCGTTATGCAAAATATAGTTACTAAACTGAGTTACTAAACTGAGAACTTATATATTTTGAAAGTCCCCAGTTATTTAGTAACAGTCCCCAGCTAAATCAAGAGGGTCTGTAAGACAGGTGTTTGCTCCCTCCCCCCAAAAATAATGTTCGAAAAATGTATACTCCACTCACATAAAAAATATATTTAAAACAAAAATTTGTATTTTTAAGTTTAAGTTATATTTTTAACCTAATTAGTCAGATTTCTATATCGTTAACTGCAAAATTGATATGTTTGTAAGAAAGAAATGCCTGTTTATTCGGCGTTCTCTTATATGAGAGCAATTACCCAACTGGTTTTCCTTTAAATACTGTATAAAAGACATCACGAAGTATAATACACAAGCGATTAAGAGTTGGAACACTGCAGAGATATAGAAAGTACAACATAAACACAATTTTTATTAAAAACACCAATTTGCGCTTTGCTGTTATTTTTATTCCATTTCAAATGGATTTGAAGTGTGTTTGTCCGTAATACTTCTTAGTAAATAACTATATTAAAGTGTTTAGAGGAGTTATAAGTATTTTAAAGTAATTTGCATTATATTTACGATAATGATTATCATAATTGATACAAAACAAAAACAAAAACCTATTCAAAAAATAGTTTAAGTGTTTTCGTGGTTGTTGTTTAAAGAGTATCAAATCAGTATACACTGTTAAAAATTTGCAGCAAACTGTCGAGTCATTGGACCGTTTTTATAGAAAACGGTTACGTAACCGTAATTTAACTCTATTCTGACAATAATATGGGCAATAATATGGTCAAAATAAAGTTTAATTATGATTATGTAACCATTTTCTATAAAAGCGGTCGAGTGACTGGATAATTTGCTGCAAATATTTAACAGTGTATGCTACACGTGTGATAAATCCTTAATCTGATCAGTGTTTGATTAATAAATAAATTAATAATCTACATACACGTGCAACACGTCTTCGAAGGTTTTACAATTACAATTTTGATATACAGCTTCAAACACATACAATGTTTGGATAAATTATAACAAAATTTTTTCTCCACGTAATTTACTTTTGATGCTATTAATGCAAAGTAGATACAGATGTGATAAGGTATTTCTCACTCATAACTTTTTTGTCACTGAGTGCATCAGAACACATCGATGAAGTAAAACTTCGTAATAATATATTCGGCAAATTTTTGATAGATGCTATCATCTCCAGATGGTCAGAAAGCGATGAAAATACCGCAAAGAGGAGTCTGATAAATATAGATTATATGTTGTTTTGACTTTTAATCCTAACCATACAGATAATATATATATATATATATATATATATATAATCATTTAGCTTGGTGCATATATTTCTTGGTACTTCACTTCATAGTTTTGATTTTAAATAAAATGTGTGGGACTAATTTATTGGTTTCCTTTTTCCCTATGATCAGGGCTTTACAAATTTGATAAAATCTGGTAGCCAGAAAAAAATTCTAGTAGCCAGTAAAAAATATTTACCCCCCCCCCCTCCTCCTTCCTCGTCATTAATTTTCAAACAGCACAAAAGTTTTTATGAATTATTTGAGGAAAAATAAAAACAGGCATAGTTTAGAATTATTAGTTACACAGTTTAGAAAGATAATATAAACTAAGTTTTCTAATGAAACTTATCAAAATCATATATCTTTCAATTAAAAAAAAAATACTGTAAATAGTGAATTTACCTGCATGTTCGGAAAATGCTGATTGCCTAATGCTTCAAATGTCCAGATAGTTGAATCCTACAAAATCTATATCTGCTGAGGAGCGCATCCACGAAACAGTGAAGCAGATAAACAGGTTTTCGCCTATTTTTCTGTCGAAGTCTGAAATAATTCTGATTTGATTATTTTAAAATTTACATTTGATGAACTTATTTTTGCTAAATTAAAAACAAAAATTAAAAATATTTTTGTGTGAATATAGTTTCAAAGTTTATTTTTTAATATTGGGAAAGGGGGGGGGGTGGTATTTGTTCTAATTTCAAGAAAGCTTATGTCAATTTTTGTACAAAAAAGAAAGAACAACAAAACCCCCATTAGATTAAATAACTTGGTTGCCAGATAAAAATATTTGACCTGGCGATCGTATTTGTCAAGCCCTGCCTATGATAACATATTACACATACACTGGTTAAGGGAAATGAATTCGTTTGGGCCATGGACCTGACATATGGACTCTTATTCTTTATTGAAATGTGTAAGAATATTTAACAAAGAGTGTGTGTTAAACAGTTTAACATTAAATGCGTTAAATGGTTTGAGGCATAAAATGAATTAAATGTAGTGAAATATCTGGTAAAAAATATTTACGCAAAGGAGGGGCATGTGTGAAAAGTTTGGTGGAAAAAAAATGTTTAAGGCGAGATTTATAAAGTGTATTTTGCATTGAATGTAGTAACGAATACTGCAATAATTATGATTCCATTTTAACACAACAATTTTTAACTACACTAGGGGGCTCTGCCCCTACAAGCTACGCTCGACAATTCCCGTTCTGACACCGCAAACTTTAAAAACACTCTGATTTGATCACATCTAATTACGGAAAATTGAATTACAATTAAACGACCAGTGGTGATCTGATTTCCATTCATTTTTCTTTGAATGAGGGATTTTAAGGCCGAATTACCTTCTGTCGAAACAGCTAACAACTGTTTCCGTGATTGATTTAATAAGATCAATTAAACATTTGAAAATCAACCTGTGTAAAATGGTTAAGTAAACCATGTCGCAGAAACGGGGAATTTTATAAAGATGCTATAGAAAATTGCGTAATTCTCCATTATTCCGTCGACTACTTTCCATAAAAGAAAAGAACTGTCGCCAAAATATAGGATTCAACGCCAAAAGTGCATGATCGCGGCGTCGCATTCAGTTGCCATCAGATGCGTTGCACGTATTATTTCTGTCATCGCGTGATATTTAATTAAAAGTTTATCGGTATTTGTAATGATAGTTTAACAATTTATTAGTTATTTTGTTAATTTAAACGTAATTATTAAACGTAAAAATATAGTTTTTAATTGAAGGGAAATATTATTATTTGTGCTGTTTTAAAATTTGCAATAATAGGTAAAAGATTTTATTGAAATAAATTAATCTCTCGTGTAAATCTATTTTTAAATTGAAACTGTTTGGAAATATTGTTCTTTGAGCATTTTAAATATAACGTAAGTTTACACATTTAATGCTTTTAACGTTTAATATTTTAATTATTTATCTTTTTAACATTCACACACAAGTATATTTTTATTACGTAATTTTCTAAATTTACTACTTTTAACACGTGGTCATTTAATTATTATTCTAAAGTTTTATTTCTGATTTTAATAGTCACGTGTAAATACGTTTTTTAACTGAAGGGTATATTATTATTTGCACTGTTTTACAAATTGACAACAATTAAAATAATGGACTTTTAAAAATATGAAATAAATGTCATCAAAATAATGAGAATTTAAATAGAAAATTGAAATAAACTCAAAAAATGAGTCAAATAAAAAAAAAATTGCCCTCTGCATACCGCAAGCTTGTCAACTATATCCTTTTAAGTTAAGGTTAAATTCCTATGCATAGTTTTCGTTCTTATAAATATTTTTTAAGAGAACTATTTTGACTGACTTTAATTTTAAATATATCTTTAAATAATTCTTCGATTTAAAAACTGTCTGCTTCAGCGTGTTTATCGAACATTTATCTATAAAACTTCCAATTTGAATATATTTTTTTAATTTGCAATAGTTTTCTGAATTTTATTCCAGAAAGACCTCAAAGTACAAAATATTCATTGACAGAGTCTCGGCTGAATCGGCGGTGGTTACTTTTTTTTAATATAGAGACTCTTTTATATAATTTAATTTGTTGTCTGTACGTCTAGACGGCTGGAACAAATATTGTAATTGACTTTTGACTAACGTCCTTCTACAATTTTTTTCTGAAATGTACGAAATACATAAATTTATTGTCGTTGACAATGCAATATTTAGATATTGTTAAAGCAGTGTAAAAAGACAAAAATGTTATTTCATATTTTTAATTGAAATCACATATACAACAAACCTATTATGCTCGAATTTTGTATACTACTTTATTTTTTATGTCAACTCATATTAATATAATCTCAGTGTTGTACATTATCAGGGCCAGGGTCGAAATTTTAATTTACGTTTTTAATAGAGAACCCTTACCTAAAGTACCGCAATTTCGTTCAAATTTTGCATGTAAATACATTATCGATAACAATGCATATTTAATGCGTGAAATTTTAGATTTAAAGCATGTTACTTACTTTTTGTTATTTGTTTATTTATAACTCTAAGTATGTTTTTATAAATCTAGTATGGATTAACACAATTTAAACTTTAGACATTAAAAAAGTTTAGTATTTGTAATTTACATTTTAATAAAACATTAGTGATTTATAAAAGCATATTATAACAAGCAAGAATCTGCAATATAAGTATATCATTTACTAAAGAAATTATGTTTATCGAAATGTTTGAAATAATATATGATTTTTCGACGCTGTGATGCGCTACATTGTATTCTTCATCAAAAACAGTGCATAAAGCATATGAAAAAGATAGTTCAAACGACATTATGCGTAAACATGATTTTTTTTTGCTTAACATGCGTTTTTAATTGAGGCGATTTTTGATATAATAAAACTTCTCAGTGTGACAGTTAACTTCGCAATGAAAATATCTCAATTTTCCTTCTTCTCTAAATTATGTACAGCATTTTGGACATCGTTTAATTATGTATTTTGTAATTAATGTTGCAAGTAATTGTAATTAATTTAATTAGAGATTGTCGTAAAAATGTTTTGGCAGGATGAAAATTATTGAATTTCTGCCTCCGCAAAAATAGGACCCTCAAAATCAGGCACCATCGTGCAGAAATTACTGACATCATAACTCACTCTCCTGCAAGAATTTGTTCAATAGCTGTTACCTTTTAAATGTTATTGAATTTTAAAAACAGTCAGCATGTTTTAGGACATCGTGCAATTGTAATTTAGTGCAATTCTTAATCCTGGCCAGAAAACCTGCATAAAAATATAAATATTATGGTACACTAAATATATACATTAAAATCAGCGGTATGTTAATTAAGAATAAAAAAGTTTTTTACGTTCTGTGCAAAAATTTCGTTGCTAGAAAGTTAAAGAAATTGTTGTTACGAAAATGGAATTTATGAAAAATACTTACTGTAATGGAAGAAGGACAAGTTTTGACCAGAACAATTAAAAAATATTTTGATGTTTCTGCAATTTAATATACTTGAAATTTTCACTTTTTATCAGAAATTTCTGTATTGGTGATAACAATGCATAAATAATAGAAACTAGTATATCAGTTGAATGAAATTTATATTACTAGAGGGCTCAATAGTTATTCTTTAAGATTATATTTTTTTATTGCAATATTTTGACCTATGTAAAAAATAGGTTAAAATAAATCAGAAAAAAGAATTTTTTTAAACAAATAATTCTTTGTTCTGCTATTATTTCTCTGAAATTTCATGCAGAAAATTGACACAAATTTTTATTTTTATGCAAAGATTATCTTGCATATCAAAAAAGTAAAACGTATTTGACCTTGTTCAAAGATGTTTTAGAACTACGATTTTGTAATTAAAAAAATAACTTTGCAATTAATAACATTTTCAATTGTTTGTTTAAATAAAGTAATAGAGAAAAATACCCTTTTTAATCCGAATTTTCTGTTATATTATAATATTAGTATAATATAAATTTGAATTTAATCTTAAAGTAAAAATATAAAATAATTTAGTATTTTTTTCTGAATTTTCAACATCTTGAACAAACTCTCATTTATCTACAAAACGACTCTCATCTACATTATAAATACATTGATGTAAATTATAAAACTGTGAATTTATATACATTAATTTGAATCTTATTTTTTAAATGCTCTTCTGGGAAAAATAATCTTTAATATTTAAGAATTTTAAAGTGATTTTTAATAAACAAATTTGCATTTTTAGTAAAGAATAAATGAATTGCTTAAGAAAGTTTTCTCAGTTAACGTAATTCCAACTTTAAAGAGAAATTTATATTATATATTTCAGAAAACATTTAATAAAAAACACATTTTATTTATAAATTAAAGCAAAGCAAGTTTAAAAATAAAAATGAACTTATAATAAATTTGTTAAACGAAGCATTAAAAAATCACGTAAGCGTTAATGTATCCCTAGAGATTTTAAAAAATTATTTTCTGATAAGCTGTAAAATTAGTAGGCATAGTTAGAAATATACTTTTTAATTTTCAAATATGAGTTACTTATAAAGTTATACTATACATCTTTTCTATTAAATTTTCAGAATAATCCACAGTTCTATTTCTATCTGCAAATTCGGTATGATTTTTACAAGTAACTTAAAAACATTAATGTTATAATTTTACAAGATGATAAACTTAAAAATTATATTGAGAAATTGTGAGTGTATTATACACCGATGTCTAGAAATTAAAGGGCAGTGACCGATTTCAGACGTTTTGTCTAATATCTACTGAATTTCGTGAGGAAATGCCCAAAATGCCCTTGAACTTTGAGGATGTAAAGAACATGTTTGACTTCATGTATTTCAGTGAAGATTTTGTCCGGAGGACAATTAGGGGGGTAATAATAAATTTAATAATAAAATAATATTTGCGTTTCCCCAAGTAACAGAAAGAGCTCAAACTGTACTCCGTCACTGTATCAAATGACTATGTAGGTCTTGTTCAACGTTTTGTGCATTTGTGTAAGAATAGGACGCAAATTCTTGAAGATGCTAACGTTTCTGTGAAACGTTTTTTCATAGCATGCAGAGTTTTCAATCGAATTTAATACCGCTTTCCAAAAACATGACAAAAAATTATAGAAATAGTGTACCGCAATTAAAATATTAATATATTAAATATTTGATGAGCCATGGGTATTTGTATGAAATCCATTTTAACTGCGCATGCGCGAAATACAGCAAAGATTTTTGTCATGATTTGATAGTCAATACAATAGAACAACTCATATAAAAAGACCAGTCAAATATCGTGAAATAGCATAATGATACAGTCAATACAGTAACTTAATTTATAAATTTATGAGGAAATCCCATATAACATTTAATATCTTAAATGAATTTTCAAACATTTTATGAGTAACACTTCCATTTAATAGAAGTAATCAAATACACGATTTTTGTTTTTTTTAATCTTACATTATTCACGTTACATTTGTGAAATACGAATTTTTGTGCTGATAATAGCTGTATTACATAATTTAAACCATAGGGCAATTTACATGATTGAAATAGATGACTTTAGAGAATTAAAATACATATTGAATTTTCGATAGGAACTTATAAAGAGGGAAAAGCTTCATTTACGCAACAAGATTATATTTCTTTTTTAAACTATATGCTAGAAAATAACAGTGTTATTTTATCTTTACTATCTGACAATGAAACGATTGTATCAAATAGAAAGCCACTGAAACAGCCAATGATTTTTCTGTAAATGGACAAGCGCTTTCATTAACTAGAAGGAAAATCCTGCATCAAACATAGATTATAAAACACATTCCAATACTTTCAGAATACATTAATAAAACTTCACTGTTTAATAAGGTGGAAAAATATATACAAATAAACAATTTGGAAAACGTATTACGCATTGAAAACAAGATTTCAACAACTACCGTCTATAGTCAGAAACGTTTTAGAATTCTATTGTAGTTCCTTATATATGATAAAGATATTTGTATATTCTACACAAAATACTGAAATTTCGTTTAGTTAGAAAACTCATAATACAGTTGAATATCCACCTTTAGCAATTTCTGCCAGTAGGCGGAAATGAAATCGAATTTGTTTGTCCCTTTTACAGCTCTTTACAATATCTACGGTTTTAAAAAACGCCAAATATTATTTTAAAATATAATTCATTAAAAGAATGCTTAATACGACAAAAAACGCACTTTCAGAAATTATCACACATAGACGGCAATGTATCTAAGTTCTTTGCATAGTCCTCTGTGTCAATATGTTCATATTCTTCAAAAATTTCTTAGTATATTAAATGTTAGTTTAATTGTTAAACGGTCTAATTCAAATAAATACCACCTTTAAGAAATTCACTCCTATTCACATAAATGCTTGCGAATTTTTTTGTGTAACACTGTATATGATCTATAAAAAACTCACTTCGTAGGGTGCAAAAGTGTAATTAAACTTAAAATCAAATCTGATCGTCTAAGTGATAACGCATTTTTAGTAATTATCGTTCATATACAAATCTGTAACCGAAATAGTTTGTATGTCCCTACAAATGAATGACAAATGCTGTGCACATTTAGAGCAAAATATTGTGTAGTAAACCACTGTTATGTATATACATTTTAATATGTTTGAAATAGTATGGCATGAGCATAATACGCTTCAAACTGTTTTTTTCCGTAGGCCTTTATGTAAATGAATTCTGTTGTGTGACCATTTAAATTAGTGATAAATGTTTCGAACTACTAATACTCTGCAGAACATGTTTTATTGCTCTTTTAGATATTCATATCAATTTAATTAAATTTGGAATAGACATCATTAAAATACACCGCAAACGATTTTTCTCCCAATAGACCGTAATTTAATTTAATTATTTCAGTGTCCCTGTAAACGGACTATAACTGCTATACACTTCATTTGTAATCGCAAACACGCCAAACCTCATAAGCGTATACATTAATTACATGGTAATTCGAGTATACTTACCCGAGTTTGTACCACGGACAAACGCAGACAGACAAACCGAAGTCATAATCACGTTTCCACTATACCTGAAAGTGTTAAAAAAGGAAATGTTACTAGTACATTACTTTTAATGGGATACTTTTTTTAAAGGATGTTTCAGAGATTTCCATAAGGGAAAACTTTTATTAATTTTTATATTACTTCTTTTTTTAAAGATATGGAAAATTAAATATATATATTTTATTTTCTTTAATCTTTACAAGAAGAAAGTATTGTATTCATGAAAGTTTTCGATTTCCGGTTTTCGACGGATTTATACGTTTTAGAATCTCCTGAACACGATTTGACTGTTTTTAGAAAATGTCTGTCTGTAAGTCTGATAATCTGTGACTCTGTCTGTCTGTCTGTATGTGACAAAAAAATTGTGGGCGCTCTATCTGAAGAACTAATGCACAAAATTTAATAAAACTTTATATTCTGTTAGTCCCTGATATAAATTGGTGCTGATTAGATTTTGGTAAAAATTTCTCAATAGGTGGCACTGCTATGCTGCATTTTTTTGCGATTTCCGCAATAGCTCTTTCTCAAGAACTAATGCACTGATTTTCATCAAACTTCAGATTCAGTTAAACCTTAACATAAATGGACACTGATTATGTTTTGGTGTAGATATCCCAAAAGGTGGCGCTTCTATACAAATTTTTTCATGATTTTTATGATAGCTATGTCTCAAGAACTGATGCACGGAATTTCATCAACTTCAGATTCTATTAGACCTTGACATTAATAGATACTGCTTACGTTTCGGTGTAAATAGCCCAACAGGTGGCGCTGCTAAGCTACTTTTTCCTTATTATCACGAACGATATATCTCAAGAACTAACACACCGATTTTCATCAAACTTCAGATTCAGTTGGATGTCGACATACGTTGTTGTTGATTAGGTTTTGGTCTAAATCTTCCAACAGGTGGCGCTGCTATGCAACATTTTGCAGGATTTACACGATTTTAGCATTAGTCATATCTCATGAACTAATGCACGGAATTTAATAAAACTTTAGTTTCAGATAGACCTTGATATAAATCGGTGCTGATTCTTTTTAGTGCATTTGAAACCTGTGTGAGATAGAAGAAAGACACATCTGGCTAGTTTTGTTTTGTTTTGACCTCTAACAATGCGTGTGACTAAATCTTAGTGGTTTAGAAGGTGTTGAACGTCTAATATTGTGACTGTAAAGCTAAACAAGAAAATATGCATGATAAAAAAAATTCCAATGTGTTGACATAATTTCCTCTTTGTCTAGTTATTGAGATTAATTATTTCATAAAAAAATAAGTCTATTTTAATGTACGTTTTTTACTTTATTTTGTCAATTATTATTATTATTGTTTTCTACATTGTTTACATGTGTCTTTAGGTAGTGTTTGTGAAAAATTTGTCATAATTGAAAAGTTTTGTTATTTTTAGTAACAGAAGCAATATTGTATTGTATAAAGCAAAAATTTAAATAGACTTGTAAAATTTATCTTTTTAGCTTTCCAAAGATTTGGCGAAATAATGTATGGAATTTCTTAAAATATTTTCTGAAACTAATCACACTCTATGTTTCTAAATAAATTTTTTCATTTTCCTAAATCAAATTAAAAGCATTCATGAAATTTGTTCACATAATTTTTGTTGATACCAGACTGAAAAAAATCAAGAATTCTACTTAAAAAAATCTATATAAATAGTTAAAAATAATTTAAAATTTATTCTTTGTTAAAATATATCGTACAGCAGTTTAATCTTCGAAATAGTTACTTTTAAGGTACAATTATCGAGCAAAATAAAGATTTATAGTGCCTATTTTAAAATATAAACAAATCTAAGAAGAATAAACGTAACAACCGAATTTCAGATTAAAAAAGTAGAATCATTCGTTCAAAAACTACTTAATAAATAATTACTAAGAAAAATGTAAACACTTTTCAATTATATTTAACGCATAGTTATATTTACAAAAATCCACTATTTCACGTCAAGAATGCTACCAAAATTGCTCCTTATGCACCAGGTATTAATGAAAATGCATCTGTTTGAAATTTATGGATTTTAAGTTACATAACTTTTGAAGCATACTTTAAAAAGCAATTTTTAAAATAATATTTCATTATCATTTCAACGATAAGAGGAAGAAAGAAAAATATATGTATGTTACAAAATTTATTACTGTGTGGAGAACCCAAACAAAGAAAATCTATATTTACAAAAAATATAATTTATTAACCTAGCCTTATATATAAAATATTTTTTTCTACCAACAGAGAGACAGTTTTTTATTTGTGAATACAAATTAGCCCAGAGAGATTTATCACAGCGAACAAGGGTTTTCGAAATTCTGATTGTAAATAAATTCTTTTAAATCCGTTTATTCTTTTTAAACACCAGATGCAAATGAACTGAAGAATTTCAAAATTAATTACAAATAAATGTAATTTAAATGTAGTGATTTATTAGAGATGTCTAGCTTAAGGTAGGTGTATTTTAGAGCAAACGAGGCTATTTTCATAATATATTTGAATATTTGATTAGTCGAAGATTTCTGATTTTACAATGCGTAGAAACAACATTTTTGCTTGATATGTTATTGGTTTAGTGCACAAGCTTGTCAAATAAATAAAAAATATGTAGATTTTAAAAGTGTTCTAAGAATAAAAGACTTAAATATATTTATTGTAATTTATTTATATATTTACTTAATCATTTATGAGCCTGAAACATAAATCAGTATCATGGTTAGTTATTGGAGAATACAGAAAGGAGGTAAAATAGATGTTTTCTTTTATCATTTGTAAAAAATAAGGATTATATGCGATTTTGCAATCTTGAATTATATATAATGAAACATCTAAAATGTCGCAAACAAGTTAAGGATTAGAAAACAAAGTAACAATCCTCCTTTCTATTAAAAAAAAACTAAAATATATATTTTGATAATGAATATAACTAGACTTAACAGATATGCATAAAAAACATAATTTTTCTAGGTTGGAATAAGCAGATTCTCGTATACCATAAAGGGAAGCACGCGGATCACTCTTTTTTCCAGTGTATTTTATAAATTTCGAGGAAGTTATAACGAGAATACCTGTCTTTTGTTACAAATTTGAGAGTTAATTAAAAATGAAAAAAAAAAAAAATCAATTGGAATTTAATTTTTCTGTGCTGAAAAAATTATTATATTAATTACATTAGTTATACTACTTATTATTTCATTAATTATACATAAAAAATGCTAATAAATCATAAATATGAATTTGGTTTAGAACTTACTCTGATACAATTTGATAACTGCCAAATTATATAGCTATAAATTGTTTCAGCATATATTTATAAATTGTCAAATACACAGTTTTTGTGTTCATCGAAGAACAGAGGAGAGATGGAAACAGATTTTTTTATTATTAAGAACTACATATAAACTACTAATGAAATGTTATCCCTTTCTTATATATAAATCTGCCTATTAAGAGCATATTTCACTTAAAACTTACTAATAGAAATATAAAAATATACTTAAAATATTTCTTTTCAAACTTAAAGTTTTTTGTGTTAAATTATATTCTTAAATGTCGTATTTAATATTTATGTTTTATTATTTTCGATTTATTTATCTTGTTTTCAAATTTTTGTTCGCGTTTATTGTAGATTTTGTATTTATTCTAACTGTGTATTTATAGTTATTGATTTTTCTTAAATACAATTCTTTATCCCACATAATACCATAAAATAATTAAATGATACAGTTAAATCATTACAAGATGTTTCAAAATAAAACGTTTCGATTTTCTTATTTATGTGTCATGTACAACAGTTTTAAATAAGTTTATTCTGTGACAAAAGCATTCATTACATAAAGAAAAAGTTTATTTCATCGTCTGTTTTACTTCTTAGCTTTATATGTAACGAAGCAGTACAAAAGAAATTTCCATCCATTCATCCGCATGCGATAATGATGGTGTAAACAAACAGCCATTGTTTCCTTTGTATTTGAACCTCCGTTTAAAATTAATCTACATTTTTATTTCTATGATAATGAAGGAATTTAACATATGTTAGTCGTTAAAATAAACTGAAAAGTTACAGCATAATCATGCAATAGTGCAAAAAATAATTACGAGCTATTGTTCATAAAACTTCTAATTTGTTTTACTAAATTTATTGAAAATTATTTAGTTATGTTTACTCTATTCTTGAAACAATTTTTAAATAGAATTGATTTTTGATAATAATATTTCATATTTTTCATTACTGATCATTTTTGTATGTTCGGTGGAAAAAAACTAGAATATGTGATCGACTGAACGTAAAAAGAAGAAAAGAAAATTTTAATCAATTATTTTTTCTCTTCACCCCCAAATTTGGTGATACTGATATTTTTCCCATTTTCCTGCATGCAAATCGATGGACGTCTTTACAAAGAACCGACTTGCTGTTTATTTTGTATGGACGTGCAGAACTTATTAGGAATGTAGCTCACGTACTAGCGTTCTTAAAACCATATAATATGCAATACCTTTTTTTCTATTTTTGAAATTTAAAAAGAATATACATTGATCATAAGCTAAAACTAATCATTTGTGTTTAGGTCTGTACTTAATTAGGTCATTAATACTTGTATCCCTGCCATATAGTTAGCCTTGTGAGTGTCTCCAACAGATAAGTGTGTTAAACAAACTCTTATAATATATATAAAAGTTTGTGAAAATATTGCATTAGTTTTGTGTAGCCAGATAAATTGAAAAAATCATCGATGGATTATTAGGTAGCTTTCAATACAAAAAGTCCTTCCGGCCTGTACCGGGAGGAGAAGGTAGCTTTCCTATATCTTCGTTTTAAAATTTTTAGCTAATGTTACACGAAAACAGCCAGTTAAAATGCAAAGAAACGTTTACAAAAGATTCGTTAATACTGAATTTGAATAAGAAATTCGCCAAATTATTGAGCAATAGCCAAATTGCCTTAATTTATGAAGACTTATTTTAGTCGCCAAAGTTGGCGATATTTCACCAAATGTCGCCAATTTTGCCAATTTTATCGCCAATGTCGCAAATTTTGGCGCTAACGGATATGAATATATAGTTTTATGCGTATGATTGGGAAAATTATTACAAGAATGAAAGAAAATAATTTGCGAGTAATCGCATTAATGTGCTGTTTTGTTTCAAAATGTCAACCACCCTAGAATTTCAAAGGATTCTAGAGCAGTTTTTGGTTTACCTCTATCTTAAAAAATGGCTGAGATAGAGCAGTTTGAAATTCTAGGGTGGCTGACATTTTGAAACAGAACAGCACATTAACGCGATTACTCGCAAATTATTTTCTTTCATTGTTGTAATAATTTTCCCAATCATACGCATAAAACTGTATATTCATATCCGTTAGCGCCAAAATTGGCGAAATGTCGCCAAAATTGGCGACCAAAATAAGTCTTCATAAATGAAGCCAATTTGGCTATTGCTCAATAATTTGGCGAATTTCTTATTCAAATTCAGTATTAACGAAACTTTTGTAAACGTTTCTTTGCATTTTTAACTTGCTGTTTTCGTGTAACATTAGCTAAAATTTTAAAACGAAGATATAGGAAAGCTACCTTTTCCTCCCGGTACAGGCCGGAAGGACTTTTTTGTATTGAAAGCTACCTAAAAGTATAAAGCTACCTATTGCAGCCGTTCGGAGAAAAGCAGTTCCGGAAAATTTCGATATATTTTCACCGATCATGACCTCCAGACCCCAAAACATATATATATATATATATGACCTATGTCATACGATAACGCTCGTATTTATAAATCAATTTTGATGAAACTAATTGTGTGTATTAAGCTCACCAATGTCTCGACCGAGTTCGTTGGCCAACTTGGTCGGCCATTTTATTTCAAGATGGCGGCCACTTAAAAATTTAAAACTAAAATAAATGCATAAAAAAGTTAAAGATTCAAATTTATTTTTTAATTAAGTGTTAGGCCTTGATACGAGGATTCCAGAGCATTGTTTGGCTTACCTCTATCTTAAAAAATGGCTGAGATAGAGCAGTTTGAAATTCTAGAGTGGCTGACATTTTGAAACAAGACAGCACATCACAAAAACTTTCATTGTTGTAATAATTTTACCAATCATACGCATAAAACTATATATTCATATCCGTTAGCGCCAAACTTGCCGACATTTGGCGAAATATCGCCAAATTTGGCGACCAAAATAAGTCTTCATAAATGAAGCCAATTTGGCTATTGCTCAATAATTTGGAGAATTTCTTATTCAAATTCAGTATTAACGAATCTTTTGTAAACGTTGCTAAAATTTTAAAACGAAGATATAGGAAAGCTACCTTTTCCTCTCGGTACAGGCCGTAAGGACTTTTTTCTAATATGTGCGTTCAAAGTAACAAAATATTATTTTTCTGTGCATCTGATTTGTTTGATCAATATTATTTATAAGATAATTCATTGTAGTAAATATTATGTTGAATCGTTTAATTTTTTAAGTGGGTTATTTTAGTGTGAATATATTTTATAATTTAATAATTTCATATAACCCAGACATACATATAATACCTATTTAGTTTGAAGTGAAATTTTGAATTTCCAGAAACTCTAATATTTATTGATTGTTTTTAATGAGTTAAATATGAGTAATTTTAAGATACACTTATTTTTATATCTTACCCAGAAAAAGTAGCCTTTTTTTGCAGCAGTGCGCGTATTCAGAAAAAAATATATACGATCCTCCCAATATTATAATTTCTTAGAAAAAGAATTAAATTATTTTTATTCAGAATTAGAATATCAAACCAGTTATTATTTACGAATCACTATTCTTAAAATTTCAATTATCAATTCTAATATATTATTCTTAATTTATTGAATATTTATTCAGATTAATTTATTAAATATGGCTGCGTGATTTGCTATCCACATATTTTAACAAGTTGGAAATTGTACGTCTAACGTGACGTAATATAGATAGTTATATAAATATTCAGATTTTGATGACTTTTAATTCTGTGAAATGAATTATATCGTCTGCAGATTCATTTCTGTAATAAAATAAGTATCTCGGTCGCTTGACGATTAAACCTCGGAACATCCTCTAACAAGAAAGTACCGATTAAAAAAAAAAAAAATTCTTAATAAATATTTTTATTAATATTGTCTAAAGTTTTAATTCGATTTTCATAAAATTTGAAATGTCTCGACACAATTCTGCAAAGATAATATATCTTAAATTTCAAACCGTTGGTTGGGGTCGTTTTTGTGGACAGACGGACGGACCAGAACACGACAATAGGTGCTACGTATTTATATAATTACGAACGCACCTAACAGGCGACGACAATAGGTACTACGTATTTATATAATTACGAACGCAACTAATAACATACATATTTCTATTAACAAATGATAAGTTCTTGAGCTTTTGTATCTAGGATAATAAAACATCGATTACCTGAAACAATGGTAAGTGAAAATATATAACTCACCATTATGTTTAGGGATTAAAAAAATATTGGTTTCAACTGCGCAGCATTCAGAAATTAGTTGTAATATTTATGCATAAATAATATTCCCAATAGATCATGAGACTGAAGTGCGCTGTAATAATAAAAGTATTAATACATATTAATTCAAATTTTCATGTTATTACAAAAATACCAAAAAAAAATTAAAATAATTAATAAAAAAAAATATTAAAAAAGTTAAATACTCATGGACTTATATATTTCTAAATGTAGAAGTAAACAAAAATGTCTTCTTTTAAAGAAAACCAAATAGTTTAAAACGTCAACAAAGCCAATTACTCGAAATGCAAATTTAAGATAAAAATTATTTTAATAAAAAATACCTCTGTGGTCTCATAAAAGCAACTCCACTAGACCCTATGATGGATGATTGGAGTAAAAATCATAATAAGGTAAGGACATTAATACTTTGTTCATTCAAGATATTCAAATAGTAAATGCTAAGAATACCATAACAGCCAGACTTAAAAAATCTTGATTATCGAGGGCGTCTGCTAACATTGGAAGACTCAAAAGTAGGCATCACTCTGCGAAGCGACTCACTCGACCATTTTCCGATGAGCAGTTGAATATGTTGCCCACATAATGCATATTTTATATCATGAAGAAGGGAACAATATTGAACAGCATTCCTTGCATCGATAAGGTCCTTGTCACATGAATAATTTGCACGTTTAAATAAAACTAGCGCCCTCGGCCTGAGTTTTACAGAAAATTTCGTCTATTAAGATAGCAACAGATGGCAGCAGGTGCAATCAAGACAGTTGATATTTTTATCCTCTCCGATTTTCTTGTGAGTGAAATTCGTAAATAACTTCTAAATAAGAGCTGAGACTTCGTTTGAAATTAACAATATTACTCATAATTAAAATGAGGAATCATCTCAAGCGCTTTGGATTACGTACATGCTATTTTATTTTAATAGTTGCTAGTTTGAGTTTGACAGCTCTCACACTGACAGCCATATTGGAGACAGAACTGATCTTATGCAATCAATCTAGGCTGTTTATTGGTCTGAGCTCTAGAAACACGGTTGTTGCCAAACTATAAGCTAGAAATTCAGCCTTATTTCCGCGCCACGTCAGAGAAATATATATATAGATGTGTCTAAAATGTTTTTGTGTCTCTTAAGCACATGTGTTGTCGTACAGTGCCATCTATCGGTTATTTCTGAAGCATTTTTGTATTCGCGTAATCTGTTTCCCCATAATATGAGTACATAATTTGAAGCTTATACTTTGGGTTATGCAATATATAGAGAGGTCGAAGTAGGGGGAATCTTTTAATTCTAGCCAACTTGTATTTACCGTTCAAGTGCAATTTAAAACAAGCATATACATTTGTATTAAATATGCTAATACTACTTATAAATATATTCTTATACAATCTATGAACTTAATTAATTGTATTGATTATCATCAAGCTCCTATAGTCATTAAATAAGACCAAACAGAATTTTTTTAAATCTTAGATTATACGAATTCATAAGTTAACAAAGAATTCAGTTAAAGTTATTCAAATAAATAAAAGAGGTTTACTTAAAAATTCAAATATTTTCTTTGCTTTAAGGGAAGCAATGAAATTATTTTTTTCAGTAAAGGAGAAATGAACACTTTTTAGTAGAAGAAAATACAAATATTAAATTAATAAAAATGTATATAATAATATATATATATGTTCACATATTTCTGACTTAAACAACTTTAATTCCAGATTTCGCATATATATTTTACTTTCTTTTAACAGGATTTCTATTTTTCTATCCCCAAAGGCCACACATCATAGGACTCAGTAAAAAATACATCTTTATGCTTCAAGTGCGATCAAAGATTAATTCATCCAAACAGGATAAAGCTGAATTGTGAAATACCCAAAGGAAAAAATAAATCTCAAGTGCAGTTTCTTTGATCTTGGGAGACTGAAAAATATTTTTTAATGAAAAAAGTGTTTTGACTTTCTTATGGTATCAAAATAAAAATAATCTATTTGTAGTTTGTGTTGTTATATCTTGTATCTAATAGTGGCAAAAATTAATTGAGAGACCTAAAATAGGCTTGAGAGACCTAAAATAGACTTGAGAGACTTAAAATATTTTTACGGTGGGAATATTTTTCATGAGTATGTTAGAAAAACATCCTTTATCATTAGGGATTTAAAATTGTTTTATGTTTTGCGATAATAATAGCATGTGAATTATAACAATGAGCTGATTTTAAATATTGTTTTACTAAACATCAGACAATTTTACAAATTACTTACATCATATGGTAGACGCATGATAATAACTAAACGAGAAGTTCTACACCTATATTTTTATATCTGTTCATTAGGTAATATTCTACTTAAAATGGCAACGTTCGAAAACCTTATATGCATTTTAAAAGAGTGGTTCAAATTTTTAAAAAAAGATTTTTCTATTTATATATATATTTAAATATTATTTGCCAAAAATTACCAATTTTATTTTTTGTAGATTAAACAAGTGCATTTTCTTCAGCATATTGGGAGTTGGTTATTCTTGTATAAATTAAGAACTAGGACATGATGAATCCCACTGCGCAAAATTTCATTCACTTTTTTTATTTCATAAAAAACATTTTTCCTCCAAACTCTTCTTTTACGGTATCCAAATGAACATCACTCAGAAGATAATAAGGTCAGATTAAAAGGAATGCGATTGAGTGATTAGCAATGAATTTTTTTCATTAATTGCACCGGATGTATGAGATGGTTTATTGTTTCGGATAAGTTGAATACTCGGATATAAAAATTAATAATCTGAAGTAGCACATATTGTTTCGCATACTTGGCAGTTTATGAAAACCATTGAGAAAAGATACGGTTGAGAAGCCAACAAAGCGGCTAAACGAGGCCTCGAAAATTTTAAGCGTTTGTGCTTTTACCTGTATATATAATTGATTATTCATGTTTAATTATGTTGCTTGAACATCTTAGCTCCATTTTGAGTCATGTAGTGCTTATTTTAGTGAATTAATTCAGGAGTTATTAACCATTGAAGTTCATATACCTTAGCTCACCATAGCGCCATTTTCAAAATTGTTCGTTCTTAGAACGCTTATTACATAACTTTAACGGTTAGAATTTTTATAGAAATACCTTAATTCAGATACTTTATGATACGTAGACCATTTTATCACTAAAATTTTTAACTTTTCATTGAGTATAACATCATTTAAATCAGTTTGAAAAGTTGATGTTTTTGTTCTAAGAGTTCAAGAAACAAAATGGATGCCCATTGGTTTTATATTGGATTGTTTACTTTTTTGATGTACTTAAATTAATATGAATTTCATAATTTTTAAAATAATATTGATTGTTTTATATACTTTGGAATCTTGGCTTTCATATGTAATATGTTAAATTCATGTTGGGGGTCTGCAACCACTGGTAAATTGTAGTTTTTTTTTTAAATGTCACTCAAAATTTTTATGGAATTTTTCCCATACGTTAACATGGGCGTTCTGTCATTTTTAAATTTAAAATTTCATGTTTAAATTTAACGTTTTCAAATTCTTTTTGTGAAAATATCTAAATCTAATCTTTATATTTTTCATATGTGAAAGAATTTTTTTATCTACATAGTCTCTAAGTATTTTTATTTTGTATTTTAAAATGTAAATAAAAACCGCTTGGTTGGTTGGTCGTTGGCTAACTTTAGTATTCGAAACTTTTATCATTAAGGTTTAGTTGTTTTCAACTGCTAACTTTTTCTGAGTGCCTCTCTTAAAGAGGGGTGCTTTGAACATATATCTTTAGATCTTATAAGCTATAAGGAGATAGATGGAGTGGTCTGTTACTTAATTTCATTTTAATGACTCAAAGCATTTGTTTACGTTTTTCATGTTATTGTTGTCTAACAGCGTATTATTTAGGTTTTTAAAATTAAGATTAATCTTAGTTTTGTTTTGATTTAATTTAGGACATATATTGCAGGAAAAATTGAGTAATTAATTTAGTATTATAGGCTGCAGTATTTTTTCTGAGATCATTTTATTATAAATCACAATCTTTCTGCTTTACTCCACTTCTGTTGGTACCCACTTCATGTAACCATTTTTCTCTGTATTTAGCCCTTAGTCTGCTATAGGACTTTATTAAATTTGTTTACTTTTAGTTTACTTACAATATTTTTCAAGAATTCTCATTCAATATTATACTTTTTATAATTATACACATTGCGGAAAGTGGTTTTTCCCATTTACCTCCTTTCCTATGGGAGATAGGGCTTAAATATTTTTCCGAAATCAGCTCTGCAGCGCCTAAGGAAACTGTTTGCGCTGCTTCTTTTGGCTATACTGTTTTTTTTTTATGTCATTTAGGGGACCAGCTACGGGGGCAGGGTGGGGCAATTGTTTGTTTTTTACACATATCGTCACTTTACAGCCAATTGTTGAGTATTTCTCTTTACTATCCAACTAGTGGCTTGTCTTCACACCGTTTTAGCACAACAGACCTGTCCCGCCCTCCTTTTTCTTAATATTATCAACGTTTTTACCGTTTTATTTGCTGTAATGGTGTAACATATCATTCTTTTGGTCTCTATGCATAGATTTAGTCCCACTTATTCATTCCTACGTATCACCATTTCTTTTACTGTTCTGCGTATAACATTTTCAACTTCTCTATTTCTATTGGTAACTGTACCATGTTTGATATCCTTGTTTAGCTCCTGTTGAGGAGATCCTGTCCCAATCATCCTTATGACTGGGAATTAACTTGTTATGACAAGAAGGTAGAGTTTTTTTCATATTACTTTATCAACTGGTTCTGCGGTAATCGGTTTCCTCCATTTTGCTCTCTTTCTATGGGAGATAGAGCTCAAAAATTTTTCCGGTTCTAGCTCTAAAGTGCTTAGGGGTTCTTTTCTCGATGCTTCTTTTGGCTATTTCGGTTTTTACCTATCTTTAATAGGGGTCTAGTTATGGGGGCAGGGAGGGGCTAGTTTTGTTATTTCTCTCCATATCGTCACATTTGGCTCAAAGTTGGAGTATTTTTACACCTATTTCTTTTTAACTGCCCTCATTAACATTGCCCCACAGGCTAACCCCCCCTCCTTTTTCTTCTAACATGTTATACTGTTTTACTATTTTAGCTTTTATCGTGGTGTAACATATCATCCTCTAAGATTTTATGCATAGACTAAGTTCCGCCATTTCATTTTTATGTTTCACCTTTTCCTATACAGTTCTGTTTATATCTTTTTCAAATTCTTAAATTTTATGAAGGTAAATTGTTTTGGTTTGAAATTCTTGAATTGCTCTTGTTACTGAGAGTTTGTCCCACAGTAATCTTAACAGAACTTCATTTGTAGCCGCTAGAAAGCGTTGTGCTTTTCTTGTGGTTACTGGTTTTTCTTGTCTACAAATTATTGTGTTGCAGATCACCTATCACATGTTGTCACGTATCATTGTAAAGAATCGTATTTTCTTTTGTTAATAGTATCGTAATTCCTTTTGTACATGAACTTCAGTTGCACGGGAAGCTTTTTCACTGGCCTTATACCCCCCCCCCTCTCCTTTTGGTTAATTACTATCTCTTTCATTTTTTTATTTTATTTTTATTTCATTTTTTATTCCAAATTTTCTATCCCATCATTTGGCTTCTTCCTTCTTTTCTCAAAGTCATTTCCAATGGTCCTTTTGACCATATTTTTTCCCTTTTTCTTTCCTTTTTTCCCTTTCCTTCTTTGATGCATGTCGGGAGGGTCTGGTCGCCCCACTCCTTAGCTAATGATATAAATCTATTTGATTGGTGTTATAGAGGTTATTATAGTAGTACATTTGCAAGGCGATAGGAAATTCTTGCTT
This sequence comes from Maratus michaelseni, assembly GCA_963931845.1. Classification (NCBI taxonomy): domain Eukaryota; kingdom Metazoa; phylum Arthropoda; class Arachnida; order Araneae; family Salticidae; genus Maratus; species Maratus michaelseni. The sequence goes on from OZ007593.1 coordinate 94,849,715, forward strand.
AAATCGTTGACGAAAACATATAATTGACAAAGTTCTTCAAAATTAGAAAGGGAAATATAGGGTATTTTACGACAAGACTTTGAAGAGATAGAACTTACAATCGTAGAAGAAAGTATATAATTGACAAAGTTCAATAATCAATGTCGGAAAGTGAAAACCCAGAAAGCGAATTATCGGATATTTCTTTATAAGAATTTAAAGAAAGAGAATTTACACCATCGGCGAATAGAAACGGTGAGAAAACAAGAACAATGAGTAAAGATAATTCCGTGACCAAAACTGGCACAACGCCAAATATTCAGCCGAAGTCGAAAACATCATTGCAACCACAATCTCAATGTATACAAAACACAAAAATAGAAAAACTGTCAACAAAGGAATTAAAGGCAGAACATGACAGATTGACAAAGAAAAAGCAAAGAGGAAATGCGGACAAATGCAAAGAAATAAAAGCAATCCTGGAGAAAAGACTAGCAGAAGAAGAGGAGAAGAATGAGAAAGAAGAGAACACGAAGGGAGACCAAGTCCAGGAGAAGCAAATAGAAACGTCCCAATCGATGACATATCAGAAAGAGATGGCAGACAAATACGAAGAAGAATTAGCGAGTCTGAAAGCACAAATAGATAAGCAGATTGAGACAGAAAGGGAACGTAACAATGAAATAAAGGCCCTGAAGCAGAAACAAAAGGATCTTGAAAACGAAATTAAAAAAGTAGAGAAGAATCAATCTCAACTAACAACACAGGAGATCCAGAGAACAATAGAAGATGCTCTACAAAGAATACAGAATCTTACTAAAGACGAAAACAAAAGTCAAGTTGAAGAAGAAATAAACACGATCAGGACTCACGTCAGCTTGCTAATTGAAAAATACGAAGAAACGTATGCAGACAGGGCAGATTGGAGAGAAGAATGTTTGCAACTCAGAAAAGATAAAAAAAGACTAAAATCTGTAGAAGAAATGGGAGATATGATTAAAAGTGAGCTGGGGAAAAGACTAGAAGAAAAGATAAACCAACAGGGAGTATTCTTGAAAGCAGCTCTAAGTGAACAAACAAAAGAATTGGAATTATTAAAGAAAACACTTAGGAATCAACCAACACAAAGAAGGCAGAAACAAAACAACGATGAAACATCATATGCTCAGATACTAACTCAAAGGCCTCCACCAAAACCAGCAATGTTAGTTAAATCAAAAGACACTGATACGACGATACAAGACATAAGAAAAGCTTTAAATAGGGAGGTAAACACATCAGTTCTCACAAAGCTAAGCTGCAAACAAACAAAAGCTGGTAATCTGGTTGTAACCTGTAATACAGACAAAGACCTCACAGAACTACAACAACAGTTAAAAAGAAATGAAAGATTGACAGAGAAAATTCAGTTTGATAACATCAAACCTAAAACACAAAAACTCATCATATTTGGAGCTCCGATAATAAGCGACGAAGAAGAGGAAGATATAACAAAAAACATAGAGAAATATTCGGAAGAAATATTGCAACCGGCATTACAAAGAGCACTACGAGTTGAAAAGCCAAATTTCTGCCTGAACAAAATCAAACACTCAACAAGGAATACAAACACAGTAAATTTAATAGTGGAATTTCAACAAAGAGATGCAAAGATATTAGAACAAACCTCCATTAACATAGGCTTTAATAGATGCAACATTCGGAAATACATAATCACACCACGTTGTTTCAAATGCCAGCAGCTGGGTCACATGTCGTGAAACTGCGACCAGAAAGAAACGTGTGCAAAGTGCGCAGATTCTCACAACACTGCTAACTGTGACTCTGAAACAAAATGTTGCATAAATTGTCAAGAATACAACCAAAATAAATCCAGCTCAGAAAAACACCTTGATACCCATCACTATTCCTTTGAAAGTTGCTGCATATCTTATAAAAAATTCCAACGTCAATGTGTCCAACAACATCAATCATAACAATGAACAAATTCAAAATTGCACAAATAAACCTACAAAGAATCAAGACAGCAACTTCAGACCTTATAAATTACCTAATAGAAGAAAATTATTCAATAGCCTGCCTACAGGATTGCGCAGTTACAAATAAAAGACCACACGGATTACCTTCGTCAGTGCCATCTTATGCTTCGCAATCCAATAATTGTCATATAATTGTATTAGATAATAATCTTCAACACATAAGAATTCAGCAATATCAAAACTCAGTATTTATTAACATAATATTTCCAGACATAGTATTAACAATAGGTAATCAATATTCACCACCGTCAGCAGACTTAAAACAAGATCTTCAAGATTGGACAGATAAGAAGGGTATGAGTAAACATCTCATTCATCTAGGAGATTTCAACGCTCACAGCCAACTCTGGGGATACCCATCAGATGACGATAGAGGAAATCACTTGATCACACATATGAGTCAACATCATCTAATCTCAGCAAATGACCCAAATTGTTCACCAACTTTTCAAACAGAGAGATCGAAGGGATGGCCAGATGTTTCGCTACTTTCGTTCCCGTTGTTTTCCAAATTGGAAAATTGGACTGTAGAAGAAGATATGAACTACGGAGATCATCGTCTGATAACAATAGATCTAAACATAAATACTCCGACACTCCCAAAAAGACGATACAGAACTAAGAATATATCATTTAAAAGATTTAACCAACAATTAAACTCAAGTCTAAAAGAGAAAAACATTGATTTTAAACAAATAAATAGTAAAGAAGATTTCGACAAACACTACGAAGAACTAATGCAAATAATACAAGAAACCAGTGAAAACAATTTAAGGAAAAAAAGCAGTACTCACAAACCTTCAGTTAAATGGTGGTCCCCGGATCTCAGGAAATCAAGAAATTATGTACGAGCACTCAGAAGACAAATAAAATCTCCAACTGCCACACAGATACAAAAACAGAAATATAAACAAGAGCGAGCCAAATACAAGCTCCAAATCCATAAGGCCAAACGCGATGCATGGTTACGATTCTGCCAATCAACTACAGATCCCTACGGGAAAACAAAGAGAGTGGCTTTTCAAGATTTCTACAAACAAGAGACCTATGCTCTAGCGAATTCAACAACAATAACACATACTAAGAAATCCTTTTATCAAGAACTCACGGAACATATATATGGAAGATCACAAATAACAGATATAAGACCACCATCACCAGATAAATCGGCTCCACCATTTACCATAAATGAAATAAAAACAGCGATATACAACTTTAATAAAAATAAAGCCCCAGGAATTGATAATATAGATCACTACATTGTAAGACAAATATTCAAAAATCACCAGCAATTAGTACAAGATATGTATAATATACTACTAAAACTTAACTACTTTCCTACAGCTTGGAAACGGGGTGAATTAGTCTTTTTCCTGAAGAGCCGGAAATCACCAACGGAGGGAGACTCATATCGACCGATTTCCTTGCTGCCAATCCTGGGGAAAATCTACGAGAAATTAATACTCAAACGCATATTACATGAATTACATAATACTTCAAAATTAGAACCATCCCAGCACGGTTTCGTCCCTGGTAAGTCTACCGAAACAGCAATTCAAGAAGTGATGTCCACTATAGATTTAAACAAGCAAGACGGAAAATATACCTTCCTCATATCTTTAGATTTTCACCATGCATTCGACAACCTGCCCTGGGATGCGACGATGGAGGAGCTCGAGACTATGGATATAAGTAAAGCCTATGTAAACATAACGAGATCTTTTCTATCGCTTAGATCGGCATACACAAACTGGCTTTCAGGAGATCTGCACTGGTTTAAAAAAGGATGTCCCCAAGGGTCGTGTTTTGGCCCTTTTCTATGGAGAATCTTCGTAAACAAAATCTTAAAAATTCTAAAAGAAAATGGACTTAAAGTAGTGGCATATGCCGACGATCTACTCCTAATAATATCAGGTCACACCAGAAGAATTATAGAAGAAAAAGGCAATGAAGCTCTTCGATTGGTTCAGGACTGGGCAGATGCTCACAACATCCAAATTACACATGAAAAAACGACAGCCTTGCAAATCAAGAACCGGAAATATTTGAAACGTCCACCCATTTTAAAGATATGCAATAGATCCATTAAACACAATCCTACATTAAAGTATCTTGGTCTGGTCTTGGACAGTACACTTTCTTTTCTTCCACACCTTCATGCAAAAAGAACGGAAATTAATACAATAGCTCAAAACCTCATGAAATTCGCAGCCCCACAACGAAGTATTTCAAAATCCATCCTAAAAATATGGTACAATCAAATTTTAGAGAAGAAAACAACCTATGCAGCATCAACGTGGTACCCTAAACTTAAAAAATCTCATGGTCTACGACTATTATCAGCGATTCAAGCACAGTGCTTATTATTAATCTCTCGTGCATACAAGAAAACTGCTACATCTGCTCTCTGTGTCCTCACGGGAATAATGCCACTTTCATTAAGGGCCGAAAAAATAGCAGCGCAAGGAGCAATCCTCAGGCTGGGCATCCCGATGATCGACATACAACCGGATCTATATCAACCTAAATTCATTCCGACGGAAATAATACCACACAGTACATATTTTAATTGGGCGGAGGATGTGGAAGATCAACCAAGAATACAGGTATACACGAACGGTTCAAAGACAGAAGAAGGAGTAGGATATGCCTTCTGCATATACGAAAATCAAAACCTAATAAAGGAACATCAAATACACTTAGGAACGTCAAACTCGATATATCAAGCAGAGCTGTTGGCAATACTGGACGCAGTCTCCTGGCTGCAAACATCTGCATACAGTCAAGCAACAATAAACTCAGATAGCCGCTCTAGCTTAGTGGCGTTAACGGATATAAATACAGACAACTACTTAATAGGTCAAATAATAAAGAACTTGCAGCAAACGACAACAAAGATTTTCTTCAAATGGGTGAAAGGTCATTCTGGAGTCCAAGGTAATGAACATGCAGATAGATTAGCTAAAGAAGCTACGAAACCAGATACTCCAATAAAACAAATTTTCCATCCATCACCTCCATCATACCTCAGAGGACAACTTAAACAATACTATTTATCTAAATGGCAAGATCAATGGACGATGGAACACAGAGGAAGAAAAGCATATAGCCACTATCCCAAAGTCACAGAAGATTTTCTAATATCACACCGGAATATTTATTTATACACAACAAATCATGGTCCATTCCCGTCATACCTTTATTTTTTTGGGAAAGCACCATCTCCATACTGCACATGTGGCAAACGAGGAGACGCCACTCACTACATTCTTAACTGCCCTCTGACATCCGCTTTCCACATAAAAAAACCGGCTTAACTGAGAACATCGGTGTGGTTTCATCATGTCCTTAGTACTCCAAACTTAAAACAAAAAATCATAGAATGTGTACACCTATTGGAAAAAAACCAACAACTTTTTCAGATGCCTCCAGCGCATTTATTAGGAAACATCCAGTCCTCAGATGACGAAGAATAAAAATGATTATAACAGTGCTCACAAAAATCAGTGAAAAACTATAAACTCAAAGCTCAAAATACTTCAATTAATCTAGAAACGTTGTAGACTAATAATCACCGAACATCTCAATACATAGACTATGCCTACACCATAAAAAGACTTAAAATCATCTGTAAAAACTTTTAAAATATATTTATAGACTATGTCCGCATCATACAAAGACTTAAAATCATTTGTAAAAACTTTTAAAACATATCTGAATTGTATATATATCATTGTAAACTTTCAATTCAGTACTATGTAAAAGCCTATTGGCCTCATTTGTATTTTTTTTTCTTTTTTTAATAAACTTGCCAAGCAGGGCTTGTAGAGCTTAAGCCGCATGGTAGGCCACCCTGCTTGGTTGAATCTGAATCTGGCCAACCAAAAATAATTTCGTTAAACCACATTTGGATAACAGTAACCGGGCTGACTCACGCCGCAATTTAATTGCCCATAGGAGAAAAACGATTGGCCACGCCGCGTTGCACTGCGTGGGCAATAATCCCTGATTGGTCAATGTAGGCATCAAAATGCTTGATGATTCATCCTATATTATTGTAGTCCTACCTCTAACATGCCTAATGCAGGCATAAATGCTGTCATCTCACAATGCAACACAGTTTTTGATCTTTGTTTGCTGTTAAAAAAACTACATCTATTCTCTAGAATAAAGAGGTTTGTTTTGCAGTTTTTTAACCTATTTATTAACGATTCGTCCAATAATTTTAAGAAAAACACTTTAAATAAATCCTTATTTCGAACTTCCTACTAATTCATTTCAATGAACATATGAGTAAAGCTTTAAAAGACGCAGCATAAAATAGGATTTTATTTTAAGGATTATCGTATGTTTCTGCACTGTGCGGAGAAAAGTTTTGAATTTTTATTTTGACTTTTTTAGATTATATGCTGTGATATTTTTGATTTGTTTTCCAACTTCAATACATTTATTTCAGTATTCCGTTTGCCATGTTTAAAAATAAATTATAGTGATTCTCTTATTTTTTTAATCTACTTTTACGAATATATATCGAAAAAATTAGAGTAGATAAAAGAATGTTAGCATCTGCTTAACAGCTATTTTGAAAAATAAATTATAATAGGGGGAAAAAGAACAAACTAGTATAGAAATGTAAAAACACCAAGAGCTGCTTCAGTAGTAAAGACTGCAAAACATAGTTCTTATTTCAATGCTCTGAATGGCTAATAATGCCTACAGCGTGTGGATAATGATTTAATTTGATTATAAAAACACTAGAAGAAAAAAGCAAGAAAAATCACGCGTCGAGGATAGATTATGAAACACCTTTCAACAATTCCAGAATACTTTAATAAAACTTCGTCGTATGATAAGGTAAAGAAGATACCTAAGTAAACATTTCAGAAAACGCATAACACATTTGAAAACCAGATTTCAGCAATTACCGTTTATAGTCGCAAAGGTACTGAAATTCTTTTGTGCAGCTCTGTATATTATCTATATATTTGAATATATTCTATATAGTTTACTAAAATTAGTTTAGAAGAAACGCATAACACAGTTGAAAATTCACCTTTAGCAATTTTTACCAATAAGCGGAAACGTATTTGAATTCTTTTGTACTACCCGATATATTGCCTACAGATTTTTATGTATGCCACATATTAAACATAAATTTATTTCAGACAAAAGAACGCTTAAAACTACAGCAATCCCACTTCCAGAAATTATCATCCATAAGCAGTCATGCGTCCAGTTCTCCGTGAGGCCTTGTATGTTATTTTATTTATATTTTATAAACATAATTTAGTATACCAAATGCATTTGTGTTTGAAAATGCATAACTCAAAGAAAAAAAGCATCTTTAAGTAATTTACGTTCATCCCCAATCATGATTACTAATTATTTTGTGTACAAAGTATATGATCTATAGAATTTTTATACATCACGCAGTATAAAAAAAAATAGTTAAACTTAAAAACGCATACCATAACGGAAAAGACACTTTTAAGAATCATCCTTAATAGGCATTACTTCGGATACAGTATTGTATCCAAAATATTTTATGTCTCCCTGTAAATGAACGATGTATGCGATGCACATTTTGTTCTACTGCAAGCTTCTTATAGTAAGCCTCAGTAATGAGTATCAATTTCCTCATGTTTGAAATAGGAAACATAATTTAAATACGTTGCAAAAGTATTTTAGCCGTAGATCATTATAGGACCGTACTCTTTTGTTTGACTCTGTAAATGAAAGATAAATGCTTTGCACCCCATATTCTACAGCAAACTTGTTTTAGTGCACCGCACAAATTCATTCAATTTTATTATGTTTTAAAAAGGGTAACATCATTAAAATACGCCGCAAACAATTTTTTCCCGTAGAACATAATATAACGATATACTTTTGAGCTCTCCTGTAAACGTACCATAAGTAAACATAACATAGTCTACAGTAACATACTTGAAGTGCAACTAAATAATGTATATACATTTCATTATAATTTAAAATAGATTAATTCTATTAAAATCCAGCACGAATGATTTTTCCCCATAGATCATCATGTAACGAATTACTTTTTAGTGACCTTATAAATTAACTGTAAATGCTAAACACTTCATTTTCAATATCGTACATGCTATGATAAACCACAAAAACGTATATCATTTACATGCCAATCCGAGAATATTTACGCGAGTTACAGCACGAAGAGACAGACAGATAGACAAACCGAATTGATATACATTTTTCAGCAATGTTGGAAAATTTAAAAAAAAGACTGACATGATCTTTGTTTTAGTTGTTGCTTTTGCTACGAGTTAATGAAATTAATATTATGAAAATGTTATTGCTTCAATAATTATAATTGTACTTATTAAAACTTTTAAATTTCTATCGTGCTTCTTAATAGCATCTAATTAGAAGCTTAATAGACAAAATATGTGCTTAGTTCCTCTGTAATTTGGATTTTTCTACATGTACTTCTTAATTTGTAGCAATATATCCTTCATTCATTATTTAGATGGTTCTATTATCCAAATTAACTTCGTAATTTATTTAAAATCCTTATTGTTATCTTGAATATTTTTAATAAGTTAATTATATTTTGCTTACCCATCATACGTAGTATAGGGAAAATCTTGTAATCGTTTTGAAAATCGAAAAAAAAAATTGATGGATTTACACGTTTCATACACTGGAGATTCCGAAAAAACATATTTTTAGAAGAAAAAAAATTGTCGTCCGTCTGTCTGTTTGTGTTTCTGTGTGTCTGTAAACGCTCTATCTCCCGAACAAATTGAGATAGAGACTTGAAATTTGGTATATACTTAGTATGGAATAATGGGAAGAAGCTTATTGAAATTCATTAACCTCGATTATCCGGAACTATTTCTTTCAGACTCTCGAAATATTAGTTCTGATAAAAGGTACATAAAATTATTCTAAATTATTTATTTTGAGGAGTGAATAACAACAACAACAAAAAAAAACATAAATTTCTTCCTATTTGCAACATTTTAGGAACTACTGTTACCTCTGCTCGTAAACATTCTACCAAGAATTATATATTCAGCATTCCATCATGTTAAGGAATTTTCAAAATGCTTGATATGGAGTTTGAAACATAAAACATTTGCAGCAGTTTATTTTAATGAGTTCTTTATTCACAAAGAAAACTAATTTTCATTCTATTGTTGGTTGATAACAAATGCGTTTTATGCTCATTTATATATTGCCGTCAAAAAAAAATGTATGAAGTTTCTAAATTAATCTTGAAACATAATGTTTCTACGAATAAAAATATATGCTCAATTAAATATTTTTCTACACAAGCATGAAAATATGTACTGGAAGAAAGTATTACTGTCCGTTTTTAGCACGAATGTATGCCACATGTTTTTGTAGGAAATTCTACACATTCCTCTCTGAATTTGCATTATTTATAGACATCATATATGATTTTAACACTATCCGCTTGCAAACATATTTTTATTGAACAACTATAATACGTTACAAGTAGAACAGCATAGCATAGTACCACGAAGAACGATGGATGAGATCGTAGCCCCTTCTATCTGAACGCGTGTATAAATCCCTCGAGTCCACCAAGGATTGATAATTTTGATTTAACAAATATTTATTTTAAAGCATTTTGTAGTCGAGGACCTGTCTGGCACTCTTCCTAATTTGTAGTTCTATATCGAACACGGCGGGGGTGAGAGTATATTCGGTGGGGGTTATTGATGTCGATGATGGTAAATGAATTTAAAAATATTTATCTGCTTAGAAAACCACTGGCAGTATACAACATAAAAATGGTTATATCTTATGATATAATTATAATATTTACATGCTTTTATGTTATTTTATTAGAAAATATTTCAATAGTTTATAATCAAAAAGAGTGATAATGTGCTATCTCCGAAACTTTTGTATCCCGAATTGCCCTGAATTGATGACGTTCTAGTATTTATAAGTGTTCATCATATAAAAATCTGTAAATTGTGATGAAAATAACCTTTTAATAGTTTTTTTAATGATGAAAATTATTAAATTTTCTCAACTTGCAATGAAAAGGTTGCAAGTTTCTGTTCCCGATGAGATATCCTTGTCAGATCGCATCTTATCCATTTTAATATAGACAGGACAGTCCACGATGTATATAATGTAGATGGTTTTATATCTGGAGTACTAAAGTTTTCGCAAAAATTATATATTCACATTTAAAAGTTTTTTTTTTTTCAATATTTTTGTTTTTATTTGAATATACATACATTATTTTAAAAAAAACAATCATACTAAATTATTTAATGAATGCTGTAGAAAGAGTAAAAATAGAAAAAGAAAAAAAAAATACACATCGTGCTAAATTAAATTGAATCTTATTTGTATATTTATAAAAAATGTGTGAGACTATGTAAAGTATTATATCACTAAATAATTTGCAGTATTTCAAATGAAATATTTTCTGCGATAAAAAGCATAGATATAATTATTTGTTGAAAAATATTATTAGCAAATCTCATTTACGGCTCCAGTAAAGCATGGCAGATATTGTTAAAGTAGTTAACGTAAATATTGTACAATAAATAAATGAGCTTTAAGTTTTTTTTTTTTTCAAGAAGAGTTTTAAAATGGTGTTTAAATTCTGTTTTTTTTTCTCTGGTATTTCCCTCAATAATGTTTTGTAAATTTGTTTATCTTGAAGAAACGCTTTTAATAATGCATGAGTTTAATTATTGATTTATCGTCCCATTTCGTTATCAGAGTTTGCTTTGGACAAATTTAACATGTGTAACCCATTTCATTATCAGAGTTTGCTTTGGACATATTTAACATGTGTATATTTATTTTACGTACTGTTAAAGAAAACTTCCTTATTTCAAATAGTAAACAAAGAAAATCAGCTTAAAACATATATTTGGTAATTACGTGTGTTCGGTATGGTGTGTTCATGAACACTTATATGTATTTCCAACAAAAAAGTTTAGTAGATTTTTTTACATAAACTACGGTGTTCTTCCCCTACGAGCTACTCTCACTTGAAAATTCCGAAAATTATCTTTGATAGAATAAGCTCGAAATCCGTTGTTCCCTAAAATAAGCAAAAAGATGAGGGGTTGTATCAAATATCTGTTGATTAGTGCCAAGATAGCGTACACAATATTGCACGTACTACTATATTTGGATAAACCCCCTCATCTTTTTGCTTCCTTTAGTGAACAACAGATTTCGAGCTTATTCTATCGACGATAATTTTCAGAATTTTCAAGCTATGATTTTGAGACTTTCACAAAAGTTGCTCGATATACTTAGGTAATACATTATGCATATTATATTTTGATTGCATTCGCGCATGCGCAGTAAAACATTTTTTAGTAAACCTGCTCATATTTCATCCAAATTTTATTATTTTTTAATTCTGATTGCAGAATATTAAGTACAATGTTTGTCATATTTTTTGAAAAGAACTTTTTTTTATATTAAAAAATTTGCAAATTATAAGCAAAAAATGAATCGAAATTTGGGACTGTTTTTATAAAAACCTTAATTTCTCTACGAGTATACATGCTATCCTCATAAAAATGAACACAGTATATTAAAATAAGCAACTTATTAATAATCTCGAGTTTGAACGCTTTTGCTACATTCGTTTTTACAGGGTAATCCAAAAGATATTCGTTCTTTTTCAATTTGTTGACAGTCCCCTATGGGGTTTCGGGAAAAAATCTTCGCGGAAATATATAACCTATACTATACTGTTTACACACCTTCAGTTTCATGTTAATTAATCATGTATTTTTCTAGATAGTTAACAAAACGTCTAAAATCGCAAGTGCCCAATCACCTTTAGCAATATAGTGTATATATCTTAGGTTCACGAATAAGCATTTGTAAATTTGTACTTCATATTTGTATTCACTATTTAATAAATATTTCCCTTGTACCTTTATGCATCAATATTTGAAAAAAAATCATTTAGTTTCAGCCGAAGCAATTTTTTATCTTTTTCGTATTACAATGCATAAAACAATTTCGAATTTCTCGAATGCTAAGATTTATACATGTTTAATCTACAATAATATATTTTATAAGATGTTAAAATGGAATTAAGAAGGAAAACTCAGTTCATGCTTAACTAAAAATTGTTTGCATATAAACTATAAATATTAATATAATCCACTTTTTTAAAACATTTACTTACATATACATGAAAGCGGTAAAATTATTTTGGAACGTTTGGTATTTAAATATATATATTCATTTGGTAATTAGAAAAAAAATGTGTGAAAAAAATTTCGCAGTTTTTATATGTGCTTTTTTGAAATTGAAAAAAATAAATTGAGATATTAAAATTGAATTACTGTATATACTCGCGTATAATTCGAATCGCGTATAAGTCGACCCGCTAATATTTAAATGCACATTCTGCAAAAAATCATCAAAAACAGTGCATAAGTCGACCCTCTAATTTTTTACTTCAATTTAGCATAAAATCAAGCCAAAGATTTCACTTTCTAGACGCATTATTGCTAGAAAAATGCTGAATTGTGGACGTCAATCTTTACCCTACTTTAGGCTTAAGATACATTTCGCATCCGAAGGAAAGTTAGGAAAAAAACGCGCACTCCATATGGAAGGAGAGATTCGCCAATGAGAAAAAGTGGTAAGTAAGCAAATCAATGAAATATTTTTAGTGATAAATTATTATTATTTGTATATTTTAAATATTATTTTATTATTATTACACATAAAAAGCCGGAATTTTGGCAGTATTTGAAGTTTTATTTATTTTTTGGTTTGTTTTAATTGACTCGCGTATAAGTCACCCCCCCCCCATCCAATTTGCTTGCCGATAATTGTCAAATATTCCTCGACTTATACACTAGTATATACGGTAATGCGTATTGTTAACGCATAGAGGTACAATATTTCAGAAAGAGTATGGAGCGGAAAATTGTTCTCGAGTCCTGCTTTACGCGTAAAAAAACAATCCTAAGTGTTTCTTAGGGAAATAAAAATAGGCTTACGTCTTCTGACCTGAAGATAAAATAACAATACAAATACACATAGGTTGCTTTTACACAAATAAAATGACATAATAGATGAGCGAAAAGAGCTTTTTTCTGAAACTGATACCTTAGGGGACTGGTAATTTGATTCTCCAGTATCGATCGAAGATTACTAATCCCCTTAAAATATCAATTTAACTATCATTAACCTAAACTTACAGAATGGCAAATTTAAGGACTTTAAACAACTGAATGATCTACAAATTCTCAAAAATTGATATTGTGAAGAATTTAAGTTAAATAAATATGAAAATTGCTTACTTTCTTGGCCACACTTGAAGACATTTTGCAAACTCACGTGAAACTAAAATTCATTTTGTGAGAAAATCAGCATCGATGCTAACATTTATTGGTTTTGGTTTAAAGAGAAAAACTTTCCGCTAGGTAGAAGTAAAGTCAAAATGTCAAAAAATCAAACAGTTTTGTTTTCATGAGTTAAAGAATAGAGTTATAGGGGAACCCAGGGCACAACGGGTTACCGGGGCGGAATGAATTTTGATGTTTTCCGGTGTCAATGATGTGCTGTCAGTGAATGGCAATAAGCCGAAGTAAGAAAACCTGTTGCTGTTCAACTTCGGCAGCTATGTTAATCTAGTTTTCTCGAGTGTTGGTGCGTGAATTTTGTTGCGCGATTTTTGCCCCTGTATTGTAATTTCTGCTAATTTTGTAACCAATTTAAGGCATATATACTAGTTTATATTACAACTATAGTTAGTTCCTGCTTGAAGTACGTTTAATTGCCTTTAGTTTCGTGTAGTTAAACGTTTGTTTAAGTATCTTGATCGAGTGGCCTTACCTCCTTAACCTACATGGTGTCTAAGTCTTCATTACAGGGATGAGCTTCGAAAATGGTCACGAAGTAAACCAGTGAAAATCACAACTCAATTTCAAATTTGAACGCTGTTTGGATCAGCTTTTATCCAAAGCGCAAGAATGAAAACGGCTATTAATGATTTCCAAGGTACAGGAATATGGCCAACTGACCCATTGATATTCACCAAAGCATTCAAAGCAGTTCATTTTCTCCCAGCAGAAACAACTGACATCGGACTTGGTAGGCCTTCAAGTATAAAGAGCTGATCGTATCTGTAGCCGAACAATCGGAATTGCCTTCGCCTAGCGTATCAGTCAAAAAAGACATACCTATCAGGTTGGATGATAAACCTGGCGAGGTTTCAGTCAACTATAATGATGACACGTTGTCTAAGAAGGTCTTATTTAATGAAGCCAATTGTTTCACTCCTGGATGCTCTTGGATGACAATTGACAACAGTGCATCTTTAATTCATGTTTCACCTGAAATTGTAACGCATATTCCAAAAGTTAAAGAAAGCGTGAAAAAGACGAACCGGAAGAGTGAGAAGACCTCTGTCTTAACAGATTCCCCATACAAAAAAAAGTTAGAAGCCACTATTCAGTAAAAAAGAGAAAAATTACTAAAAAAAAAAAGGCAAGGTTAAAACAATTTCAGAAAGATAATAAAATTAAGAAAGAGGGAAAAAACAAAGGGAAGTGCCTGAAGATGAATGGAACAAAGAGAAATGAAAACCAGTTGGAAATTGTACGTCAAACGTGACAAATGAAGTACGTTCGTACTATAGCTAGTTATATAAATATTCAGATCTTCATGATTTTTAATTCTGTGAAATGAATTATATCGTCTGCAGATTAATTTCTGTCATAAAATAAGTATCTGGGTCGCTTGACGATTAAACCTCGGAAGCTCCTCTAACAAGAAAGCACCAATTTTTTTTCTTTTCATTCAAATTTCTTAATAAATATTTTTATTAATATCTCCTAAAGTTTTGATTCGATTTAAAAAAAAAATTGAAATGTCTCGACAAAATTCTGCAAAGATAATATATCTTAAATTCCAAACCGTTCGGTTAGGTAGTTTTTGCGTTGTTATATGCGGACGGACGGACCAAGCGACGACAATAGGTGCTACGTATTTATATAATTACGAACGCACCTAAAAACAAGGAGCTGAAGAGAGAACCCAAAACTAGCAAGAGTGATACTGAGGATTGTTCGGACTGTGAATGATTATAGTGCGGTTAATTTTACTGAAAGTCAGTTGAAGTTTGGGTCGCTTTTTCCATGTGCAAAAAATGAGCACACAATTCCTGTTCGGCAGTAGATTGTGAAGATAATGATTTTTTTTTTGCATTTTTACTTCTTTTATTTGTTTTTTACTATAATTACTTGTCCTTACCACCCCGTTCTGCCCCATTCCCGGGGTGGAACGGGTTAAATGAAAAAATGTTCTGTTTCTGAAACAAAATATTCTTCTTTTGTTTTCTTACAATATTAAATTATTGTGATTATTACACGATAATGTGTTCACATAAAATTTTGAAGCTTTCTTAATTAACCTTTTTGTATTTCTAGAACATCTTTTCAACTTGGTACGCCCTTTTGCTCCGAGCTCTCCTACATCTGTGTACCTTGGGTCTGAAGAGGTGTAATATTAAATCAATAGAAGTTCAAATAGAATATTATAAATTTGAAGGAAGCTAGAGATGGTAAAGAAAAATTACTAGGCATAAAATTAACTGGAATTTGAAAAGGGAAACGAAATATTTTATAGTGAAAAGTAGTAAATTAAATGGCCAAAAAAATTCAGAATATATGTATGTATGTATATATATAATGCAATCGAATCGATTCACATCACAGTAAAATATATACATAAAATATCAAGGAAGCGACACGAATACATTCATCGGCATATATTGTTCCTTCGTTACATAAATCTAAATTTTAATCCAATAAAAAGAGATTTTTCCATGCATTTTGTTTACAGTCATATTTCTTCAAGAGTATTCTCTTCTGTGCCATGAATCTTCTAGAATTTATTATCTTTCCATGAACGGAAATTTGCATGGAAATGAAATAAATATGATTGTTCCACAATCAGTCTCTTATGGGAAATATATTTCATAGGATAATGACTAGATAGTTGAAAAAATTCTGCTTCATATTTTTATACACTTTTTTATACACATTCGTTATCACCTTTATGCATCGCAGAGAAAATATTTCAATACATTTGGAAGATTTGCTTAAAAATCGTATATTTCTTATGAATTTCCAACAACAAAAGTATGGAAATATTGCATATATTTTATTCTAATATTTTATTTACTTTTGGATAATTTGAAAATCCATTTGAAAAGACAAAATGAAATTAAGATAATAAAATTAGTTCATGAAGAATGATTAAACTTCTCTTGATTACTCATTTACTTGTAATAAAAAAAATATTTAAGATAATTATATTTATCCAATGGTTGGAGTATCATAGTTGAGATTTTTTACAACAGAGCGAAAATATGCCGGGACCAGGACTCGAACCTGGGTACTTTGGTTTGCCGTATCAACGCTCTCCCTACTGAGCTATCCCGACGATATCCTGGACTGGCATATTTCACTCTTATTTGTTGGACTTTCCTCTATTCATTATAATTATATGTATGTAGAAATTAAAAAAATTCTTTGCAAAAATATATCTTAGCTGTATGGCTGCAACCTATTTTGCATGGCATATATAGTATATATTTTGCATGGTATATATGCTTTAAATATAGTTCACGAAATTTTTGCTAATAAAAATATCAATTCTGTTTAAAATTTTTTCGAATCTTTCAAAATATTTTAGAATTGCAAAATTTTTATAGAATGTAACATTTAATTTTTTTTTTATTTAGTTAGAATAGTGAGAATCAGGGAAAAAAATGCAGATTTTCTTTGTGTACATTTTAATTTCACAGTTGTCAAATTGATCAAAGCATATGTAATTTTAATTCACCAAACCATTTCGCTTTACTTTTATACATTGTCGTAAAGACCTGTAAAAACAGAAGAATAATATATATATATTTACAGAAGATCGTTCGTACTTAATGAAAACAATTTTCAAATTTATTTTCTACACATATATGACATATTCTTTGCAACAATTTTATTCCTCTGTGTAACCCGTAAGAAGGAGATTGAATCGAGAAATCAATTCTGTAGTAAAATAAGGACTCCCAGAATGTTGAAAGGACTAAGACATCGTATTCGCATATGAATATTATTTATTTATATGCAGTTGAAACCAGGTTCTGTTACACACAAGTCACCGGCCTGCAAATATGCAATATAAGGAGAAGGCTTAAGTTTTCACGCAGAGTGACCAAAGGCAGGCGGCGAGAGAGTGAGTGATATTACAGAATTTATTTTTGTGATTACAGTGAAGGCATGACGATAATTACACACGCCATTTAGCCAGATAACGTATCTTTTTGACGAGAACAATGTGACGAGAGACAGGTGGTAATTGCCCGTTAATGAGAAGCGTATGGGACAGAGATGAAGGAAAATTATGAATTTAAGCGCCACAGTAGAGATACGGAATTTTGGTAAACTTGCAAAATCGCATGGTATATTTCTCATGGGGTTAGCTTAAAGAATTGAGAACTGGCGTTAAAAATAGAATTAGTACGTTACAGATATTATATATGAAAAGGCATCTGGACAATACAGAAAATAATGAAATAAGTTAGAAGAAATGAAACCTGAATGAACAAAAGTGTAGGCGTAAAAATCTAAGTAAAGTTTGAACGCCGATCGAAAAGTGCGAATTACAATGGGAATAAATTATTTTTCTTTTTTTTTTTATATAGCAATATGATTTATGCGGTGAGGAAAGAATTTCGAATGAATTAAAGAAAGCTTAATAAAAGAGAAATACAGGGAGTAGCTAGATTTTATAACACGAAAAGTAATATAATTTTAAAGAAAGAAAATTTAGAAAAAGTAAGGAATTGGGGGAATGAATTTTATGAAAGTGGAATTAGTGAAGTTAAATCCTCTTCACCGTCCGTACTCTGGATTATAATTCTCAATCGAAATTTCCATCATAGTCGATTTTTCTCTTAGTACAATCATATCAATTTTCACCGAAACGACTTGGAAAACTTTCCAAAGTCTTCCAATGTGTTGTGGATAGGGCATTATAATGCACGTTTTAATAAACACGTAGATGATGATAAATAAAAAATATCGTAACAATGGGTAAAACATGACTTTATTTAAGTGAGTATATCAAAAGAAGAGCAATTTTTATCAATTAATAGAAAAAATGAAAAAAATGGGTTCGTGAATGTAAAGAAAATTTTACAAAAGGATTTATGATTGTTGTTGGATTTTGTTATGAAATTAAATTAAAGGTAAAAAATGCTGTAAAGCTATGGTGATTTCATTTTATTATCAATAAAATAATTTCGAGCCCATTTTTGAGAAGAATTTCCCACTTTATATGAAAAAGACATCAATTAAGCTTCATATGAACAAAGTCTCCCATCCGTTCTTCCATAACTCAACTGACGCATATTTAGCAATGAAATGATCCGGAACGGAAATAAATTGTGTCCCAATTGAAGAAATATACGTAAAATCACCAAACGAACCCTCAATACTTCTCAATGGACCTTTTCCGCATTTGGTTTGTTTAAATGAATACAAAAACGTTCAAAAGACTTTGGAAAGTTTTCCAAGAGGTGTCGGAGAAAATTGATATGATTGTACTAATATAAAGATCGTCTATGATGAAAATTTCGATTCAGAGTTATAATCAAGAGTCAGAACTTTTCAGTAGAGTAAAATTGTTGAAAAGAATATGGCATATATGTTCAAAAATTTATTTTGAAAATAGTTTACATAAAGTACGAACGACCTTCTGTATTATCACAACTTGCAGTTTAATTCTTAGAAAACACACTTAAGTCTAAAACAACATAGATGGTGGTTCCACTGAGCATTTGCCCTTTTAACGATGTTAATATACTGTTTTTTGTTGATTGTTAAATTCTCTCTATGTCTTTATTTCATATGAACAGCACCGAAGGGTATGTCACACCTGTGGACAATTCAGATGGACACAAGAAAGACTTTGGAAAGATTTTACGAGAGGTCTCGGGAAAACTGGCATTACTATCAAGAAAATTCTATTATCATAGAAATTTCGAGACAGAGGTAAGCTAAAAGTCAAGGCTATGCAACAAAGTCAAATTGTTGTAAAGAATATGTCATTCATGCGTAGTCATTAAATTTGAAAATTGTTTCCGCAAAGTGCGAACAACATGCTATGTTTTTCACTTTGTGCATACGAAAGGGAACGTATCCTGCTTTTCATACAGAATAATTGTTGTAAATCTTTAATTAATTATATATAGAATGTTATACTACATAAATTATTGATATATAGAAGACATATATAATCAAAATCATACAATTAAGTGTCATAGCGTTTGATAAAAAAGCGGAAAACAAAATGTCACTAACTTCATATTACAAATTTGTCAATATAATTTTTTTATTTAATTGAATTTAATGTATTTACCCTAGAAATTAAATACTAAAGATAAAACATCGTGGACTCATCTGGAATACATTTGTCGAAAAATACTGTTCTTTCATTGCTTAGATTTAAATTTTAAAATAAATCCATCTAAGAAGAGAAAGTGAAATCCGTGTATTTTTTTTACTGTGATATTTCTTCAAAACAATACACTTCTCTGTCATGAATCTTCGATAATATATTGCATTTTCATGCATGACATTTTGTATGGAAATAGGAAAAATATAATTTTTCTCCAATCCATTTCTTTTCGGAAATTTATTTACAAAACTATATTTAAACATTTGTAAAATTTTCTCCTCATATGTCTTTGCATTTATCTATACACTCTACCTAGTTACATCGCTAAGGAAATATTTTAAAACATTTGAAATCGGTATATTAAAGCAATTATTCATCGTTTAATTTGAAACGCAAAATATGAGAACCATACTGTTTATTTTCGTCCTTTACTTGATAGTATAAAATTTAAATAATATGTTTAATATGTTAAAATATAATACAAAAAGCATTTCGTTATGAATATTTATATTAATTTTTTGTATTATCTGTATAATTATAATTAAAATCTATACTTAATAATGATGATTAAGATTTTAATATTATACAACATAACATTACATTGACGACTGTAACTAATAATTAAACTTTAAACAGATCTATCTATGAAAATAAAACGATTTTCAATATCTCTTTGAATTTGTATTTCTTCAAGCCTAATGTGTCTCATTAATCTTATAAAATGTCTCTGTTTTCTTTAACATTCCTACCCTTTTGATAAAAAAAAAACGTTTTGCCTGTATGGGTCTATTAGACTAAGTTATATTTTTTGTCAGTCATAACAAATATTTTTATATACCTCGATTTCATATAACTTTGTGTTTATTAATAGAGACAACATAGTTTATATCATTTATAACTAGCCCCTTTGTTTCTTGCTTCCCCCGTCCCTTTCAAACCGTTATTGGTATAAGCGGTGAGAAGGATTTAAAAGCTTGGGAATTAATATATATATATATTTAATTATAATTATGTTTTATTTACATTATCCTTTATACTTTGTTTTATTCCAAAGGAGATTTATAGTACCAATTTACATGATCCTGACAAAGAAAACCTAAGCAGGAAGTACACATCGTTTTGTTTTTTATCTCTTTTTATACCGCATTCTTTAAAAATTCCTATTTCAAGTGAACTATAACTTTCTGATATTCTCAACATCCAGCAAAAAACAACTGAATCACTAGAAGAAAAACACCACAAACATGTAAACCAGAAAGCTAAAACCAAAACATTCAGAATTAAAAAAAAAAATGAGGAGATTAACAAAATTAAAAAAGTGCAGCTTTCTACAATTCAACATTCAGCAAAAACACTCAACCATTAATTCCCGTACTATAGCATCAGCAAATTGAAACCAAAACACCCAGGAGAAAATAATTCAACTCATTTGGTGATGTCACTTCCGGTAATGTCCACTTCCGCTGTACGAGATGCGGCTCTTACTATCACTTTCTTCACCAGATTGATGACTGAGCTCTTGCTAAAGCTTTCTGATCTGTTCTTCAGTAAGACAATGCTGACTATGGACCATATCGGATAATAAAATGGCAAAACACACCAAACAAGTAGAACATTACATGAAAACAGTATCGTAATGCCGTCTATCAATCATTATTCCAAAATGCCTACAATAAAAAAATACTAAATTTATTTTTATGTAAATATATTTTTAGGCATGTTAGTGATATGGGTTAATTAGACTCAGACAGGTAAAATGAAATTTTGTTGTTGTTGTTGTTTAAAAAAAAACAATTATTCAGGTCTAAAAAAGTTATAAACTAAACAAATTTATCTATTTAAAGAATAATTAAATTATAAGACGTAGAAATTAAAAGCTGTGGGATCTAACATCAAATAAATATTAGAAATGTGTCAATTCAGGGTAGGAAGCTAAAATGGAATTCTACATAGAAATGAAACACATGTGATTATTTCCCAATCGATTCGTAAAGGGAATGCCATTTTATACTATTATAATAAAACATTTGTAACAACAGTTCATAATTTATATTTTATATTTTATACACACTTGTTTGCAGCTGATTGCACTTCATAGAAAATGATACAGTATATTCGGCATTTTTAAAATAAATCTTTTTGTTATTTTGTGTAAGGAAAACACATTGTGAAACATTTTCAGTTATATTTTTATAGCTATGTAATTGATTTCATACAATTTGAAAAATAAGATAAATATTAGATAAATGTTACAACATAGACAAATTAAAATATAAAATAATTAAGAGGCACAAATGGACTTTGGAAAAAATCAATTCATGATTGTAGATTTACATCGAATTGATTTAACTATATATTTATTTGAAGTTAAAATAAGTATTTTATAAATGTGTTTAGAATTTAAAAAATCTAGGATAAATCTAGGATCGATAGAAAAATCTCCCAGCTGCATGGTTGTTACCTAGTTATATATACAGTAGCTGGCAAAACTTTTGAGACGATATGATTTTCTGTCTCTTTTAAAGCTCAACAAAATAGAAAATTAGAACAACTGTGACATTTGCATAAATTAAACATAATTTGGAAATTCGCAAAATTACCTAAGCAAAAGTTTTGAGACGATTCAGTTTTTCTAAAGTTTTATTGAAATTAAGCGTCTTAATGAAACGAAATACAGCAATATTTAATATTTTGTTGCATATCCTTTTGTTTTAGGACTGCTGCACATCGTCTGGGCATGGAATTAACGAGGCTTTCGAAGGTGTACGTAAAAATGTTCGCCCATTTCGATTGAAGATCCTGAATGAGTTCTGCATTTGAAGAATGCTTCCGTGTTCCGACTTTTCTTTGTATGTGTTTCCAAAAATGTTCAATTCGATTGAGGTCAGGTGACTGACGCGACCTGTCCGAAACCTTAATTTTCTTAGGTATAAATCAATTTGTCACCATTTTAGAGGTATTCTTTGGATCATTAACCTGCTGAAACAGCCATCCAAGTGGCATCTTTTTTACGAGTATAAGACAGTATGGGATTTTCTAAACTATTTTTATAAATATTTTTATCCATAATCCCATCGATGTGTGCATGGAGGATGGTGCTATCATAATCGAAAGATCCCCAGACCATTACTGATTTGTTTCCGTGCTTCACTGTTGGATGTTGTTACCGGGGATCCATTCTGGTGCGTTTTGGACGACGAACATAACGTCGGCCATCACTGCCAAACAATTTGAATTTAGATTCTACGCTCCATAGGACATTCTTCCAAACTATAGTTGTCCACTGTTCTGGCTCCTTAGCAAATTTCAATCGGATATTCTTATTCTTTGCCTGGATGACAGGTTTTTCGTAGGGACCCCTATACATAATCCAGCTGCATCCAGACGACGTCAGATGGTGTCCTTACTCACAGTGAGTACACGTTCGGTGGTCATCAACTTACATATTTCAGCTGCCTTCATATTTGGGTTAGCGACAAACTTCCTTCGGATCAACGCTTGTTGACGTTGAGTTGTTTTTTTGGAGGGGAAGATCGCACACACTTTTATCATCCTTCCACTTCCTTAATATGTGGCCAACAGTTGATTTTGGAATTCCCAACTTGCTGGAAATATTAGATAATGGCATACCCCCCCCCCCCCCCCGCTTCTTTAAAAATTAAAAGACGAAAGGCGTATTTTTCCCTGTCTTCATACTGAAACTGATACAGATACTAACATTAATATTTTCACGTACGAAATAGAATTCTAAGGCTTTAAGGATTAAACAAGTGAGTTTCGCATACTTGTTTCGTGCTTTATATATGAAGCATCGCATATTCCAGAACATCATGGGGACATGACTACGTAAAGCAACTAATTTGCATATATGCACAATGTTATCGCAATTATAAAGTTATTTGAATACAGCTCGCATAGAAAGAATGAAACGAAAATGTACTTTTAAAGCCAGGGACCGTATTCGACCCCACATCTTTTGCGTGGAATTTCTCTGCTCTAGCCACTAGGCTAGCGGAGCTCCTGCGTGTATGAGAATATCAGAGATATCGAAATCACGCATTAAAAACTTTTCACATTTACGTTTGGAATTTTTTTAATTAACAATTTTCACATATATCATTAGTTGCGCACCAGTAAAATACATAAAGCTACAAATTACTAATTTACCTCGAATTTTTTTTAATTATTAATTTTCACACATATCATTAGTTGCGCACCATGTAGGATGCTTAAAGCTACAAATTACTAATTTACATCATTAAGAAATTTTGCTTATAGAGAAAGTTAGGACGGAAAAAACATACCGCCCCAAAACTTTTGCCAGCTACTGTATATATATATTGGTTATAAAAATAAGCAACTAATTATATAAAATATCTTGAATCTGACTTGGTTTAAAATTACTAAATCTTTAATAATATTCATAATGTAAGAAATTAATTGAATAAACATAATTATATAGAACAAGAACGAAAAATCATGCGTCAAGCATAGACTATGTAACACTTTCCAACACTTCCAAAATAATATTACAAATCATACTGTTTAATAAGCTGAAAGATAACATCTAAGTAAACAATTTGGAAAACGCATAACATATTTAAAAACATAATTTCAGGAATTTCCAACATATACAATATTCGGAAAAATATCCGAATACTTTTATTCAGCCCTGTATATGATCTATAGATTTGCATATATACTACATAGGATGCTAAATTTTAGTTCAGTTAAGAATCGCGTAGCACAGTTTAAAATTCTCCTTCTGGAGTTTCTGTCAATAAACGGAAATGTGTTCGCGAACATTTGTGCTTCCCTGTATATGATCTACAGAATTTATACACACCACGTAATAAACAAAAAGTGAGTTAAATTTAAAATCGCGTTCAGTAACTTAAAACGCACTTCCAGGAATTATTGTTAACAGACAGTAGAGAATTCTTTTGTGTGTCCCTATAAACGAACGATGAATGCTATACACACACTATTCTGTAGTAAGCCTCTTGTAATGCGCCTTAGTGATATATATATATATATTTCAATGCGTTTAAAATAGTGAAACATTATTTAAATAAACCGCAGACGATTTTTCTCCATAGTCGTAATGTAACGGAAGTCTTTTGACTGTCCCTGTAAAGTGTAACTATAAGTGCTATGCACATCCTATTCCATACTAAGCTTCTTGTAATGCACCTTAGTGATATACAGGGTGATTATAAAGAAACTTTGCCAACATCTGCACTTCTAGCGGCCGTTCTATTTAACCGATCAAGATGAAATTTTAAATATAGTTGTTTGAAGGTATGCGCTCGAGATTCTGTGAATGGCAATACAGTGGTGCTCACGGTTACGGTTATAGTTACAGAAACTCGAAAATTTCGAATGGCAACGCCTACTTTTTCCTGTCTCAAAATGTTCAGCGCATGCGAAAACCCTAAATAGCGTTGAAACGGTACCGATATGTCCAAAAACAAACGTGTTATGCATACACAAAGAAGAGTTCTGAAAACCGGCCAACAAAACACGATCTGTGCGCACGCAGTAACTTTGCATATGACACAGGCAAGATACCAATCACAGAACGCCGTTCGCCAGATATTCAGCGGAGGAAGCCTATAAAATACCAAGCGGGTATGCGAAGTCGTCATTCATGAACTCGCACATGCCGACGATATGACTCTTCCTGGGAAAGTTCGCGGTGAATTGATCAAACTCTATTATCTAAATGGGATGAACGCTGCGGAAGCCTTGCGTGTGTATCGCCGCAATCATCGACAACGACGTGGGCCATGTACTCTGCAAGCTGTGCGTGATTTAGTGCGCAAATTCGAAGATACAGGCTGCACCTGTGACAAACCGCGCTCCGGACGGCCAACAGTTTCTGAGGACGTTGTCATGGAAGTGCATCATACAGTGACTACAGGGCACACAGAAACTGCAAGAGGATTATCGCGCTTGTTGGATATTCCGAACACAACGGTCCGCAAGCTCTTGCGCTCAGTACTTCACATGTTTCCCTATCGATTTCAGCGCGTCCAGATGTTGCAGCCGGGTGACCCACAACAACGTCTGGACTTCGCAAATGAATTTTTATTACGATATGATGCTGATAACGACTGGCCACTTCGCATACTATGGACGGACGAGGCGCATTTCACCTTACATGGCAACATTAACACAAAGAATTGTGTGCACTGGGGAGAGACGAATCCTCACGCTGTGGCACCAGTACCATTATTTGACGCCAAAGTGACTGTGTGGTGCGGCATTACAGCTACATTTGTTCTCGGCCCGTTCTTCTTTGAGGAAACGACCCCAGCGGGTCCTGCAACATGTTCTGTAACAGGCTCTCGGTATGCAGCCATGCTGAAAAATTCTGTACTACCGGAGTTGCGTCGGCGGAATGCACTCAATGACGTTGTTTGGATGCAAGATGGTGCACCTCCACATATAGCGAGGTCAGTTAAAAGGCTCCTAGATCAGCATTTTGGTGATCGCATCATCTCACGCCATTATCCTATTCCGTGGCCTGCGCGATCCCCAGATCTGACGCCTATGGATTTCTGGTTTTGGGGATATCTCAAATCCAGAGTTTACCTGTGCAATCCGCAAACATTGTCGGGCTTGCAGGATTCTATACGGCGTGAGATTAGAAACATTCCTCGCGTCATGTTGCGTTCAGCGGTATTGTCCGTCGTCTCCCGCATGCAATGCGTAATTGCTTGTGATGGCACCCATGTGGAAAATGTTTGATGCCAATAAAGGTTTTCTTTTGTCTGATATGTGTTCTCATCATTCAGCAGTTTCTTGTCTCTGTCGAATGCATTATTGCTCGGTGCGCCTTAAAGAACGGTTTGTATGTCTATAACACGTCGGTTTTTGGACATATCGGTACCGTTTCAACGCTATTTAGGGTTTTCGCATGCGCTGAACATTTTGAGACAGGAAAAAGTAGGCGTTGCCATTCGAAATTTTCGAGTTTCTGTAACTATAACCGTAACCGTGAGCACCACTGTATTGCCATTCATAGAATCTCGAGCGCATACCTTCAAACAACTATATTTAAAATTTTATCTTGATCGGTTAAATAGAACGGGCGCTAGAAGTGCAGATGTTGGCAAAGTTTCTTTATAATCACCCTGTATATCAATTACGACGTGTTTGAAAGTGTGTAACATCATTAAAATAAACCGCAAATGATTTTTCCCTATAGACCGTAATGTAACGGAATTCTTTTGAGTATCCCTGTAAAAAAACTATAAGTGCTACACACTTCCGTAGAAATAGGGAACATGCTATAGATAACGACAATATCATATAAAAATATCAGAGCAATCCGAGCATATTTACGGGAGTTAGAGCACGGACAGACGGCAGAAAAAACCGAAGTCATAAACACTTTTCAACTAGGTTGGAAAGTGTTAAAAATTATAAAAATAAACTAATTAAGATGCAAAAATGGACTTGAGTAAAAAATCAATTCATGATTATTATTTACATCGAATTGATTTAACTATCTATTTATTTGAAGTTAAAATAAGTATTTTATAAATGTGTCTAGAATTTAAAAAAATTAGGCATGATAGAAAAATCTCCTTGCTGCATGGTTGCTACCTTCTTACATATACAGTAGCTGGAAAAAGTTTTAAGACGATAGGTTTTTCTGCCTTAACTTTTTCTGTAAGCAAAATTTCTTAATGATGTAAATTAGTAATTTGTACACCTTTTAAAACTCAACAAAATACAAAATTAGAACAATTGAGACATATGCATAAATTAAAATCATATCGCAAATTCGCAAAATTACCTAAGCAATAGTTCTGAGACGATTCAGTTTTTTAAAACTTTTATTGAAATTAAGCGTCTACGTAACGAAATACAGCAAAATTTAATATTTCGTTGCATATATTTTTGCTTTGAGGACTGTGGGACATCGTCTGGGCATAGAATTAACAAGGCTTTCTAAGGTGTACTAAGGGATTTCCGCACATTCCGATTGAAGAGCTTGAAGGAGTTTGGCCTTTGAAGAATGCTTCAGTGTCTTTTTGCCAGCTACTGTATATATATTGGTTATAAAAATGAACAATGAATTATATTAAATATCTTGAATCTGACTTGGTTGAAAATTACTAATTCTTTAATGATATTCATAATGTAAGAAATTAATTGATTTACAGCTGTTAGAATATTATAATTAGTTAAGACAGTATTTTCTGTAAGGTTTTTATATTTTTATTATGTTTATATGAAAATATATACTCGCTAATATTATATCACTAGTATTTCTGCATATTTTGCAAATAACTTATTTAAATATTCTTCACATTTACAATGCGATAATTTTAATAATTGATTAAGATGAGATCTTCAGAAAAGAACAGAAGCTTTTTAAAATACAAGTTTCTAACGCCAGCTACTTTAAATATTTAATATAACGACATTATTTTTTCAAGTTATTATAAAAATTTAATTTGTTTAAATCGCATTAAAGGAATAACATCGAAATTCATTAGCTAAAAGGATATGTAAATGACATTTGAAAGAAGATGTTTTAGTTCAGAGGTTTCATTCTTGTCTATTAAAGTTGTTGAGTGATTATAATTAGCTAATGACATTACATTTTTGCAGCTTTAAAATTTTTCAAAGGAATTATTCATTTTACTTGTTCTTTGTGAAAATCAAGAAAATTCACTTTTTGCTAGCATGTATAAACAGTAGTAATATGTTTCGTGTTATTATAATAGTTTGTTTACATATCATCTTAGTATGTATATTGTTGTTAATATATACAAATTCCATTTTCCACAAACTGACAGTGATTATGATTTTTTATTGCCTGATGTTTGTCTCTCTGCATGGCAATCTTTGTCACTCCATCTATTCTGTATCATTTGTAAACCGGTTTGAAAAGTTACGTAACCCATTTTCGGAAAAGCATAGAAATTTTATAAAATGTGGTATTATTTGCATCGAAATTTGCTTAAATTACATTCATTAAGACATCAAAAAAGTTTCGCGCATGAAAAATAATATTTTATTTAATTTGACGTTACCATTATTATTTATTATTATTAATTTATTATTAAATATAAATAAAAAATTTTAAGTTTTCTTATGACATTTGTTTTATTTTTATTTTATTTACAGAACTTGCAACTTTACTCCATTATAAAAACATATGATTAATCTCAAATGGAATAATTATATATTTTCAAAAAGTCGAATTTGTCAATAACCGTTTCAAGTAAAAAACCAGCGTATTTTAAAAATTTCTTAACAAAAAGTGATTACTTCAATTGAATTACTAATATTTTATAGATGTCTCCAGAACCCTAAAAAATAACAGAAAAATAAAATTAGCGAAAAATATACGTCACAGTGTTAATAAAAAAATATTTATTGAAATGGCGCGTTTACGCACCTTTGGCCGGAAATGGGTTAATTTATTATATGTAGTCATTTTCATTTCAGCATGTTTCTTAGCTAAATTCGCCGTGCGTAGCAATTGTTATTCATTACGTTATGTTTCTGTTACGTTATAAACTATAATATTTGTCATTCATTAACATTGCAGGGACTCTGAAAGATATTGTATTCCAGCAACATTATGATCTATTATTGTGGAAGCAGCAATTTATCAGGTATATCTTATTAATGTTACACGGAATTATACATAGTGAAACTGACTTAATTTATTCAGTTGCACTGCAAACGGTAAAATGTGGCCTCCGTGCAATATAATATATAATATTATTTATTTGTACATACAATCGATTTCCCATGTATTGCATTGTGTGTCCGATAGTTGATAAACGTAATACTGATATTATAATCCTTTTACCGGAAAATTTTTATGTGCTATTGAGATTAGCTCTTTGTAAGAAATCAGTCTTGAGGCTATATTGGGTCAATATTTTATGATTTGCCTTGGCTTGTTGCCCCTACAGATTTTTTTTATATTTGATATTTTTCCGATTTTGTACATTAGGGTGGAGTGAAAAAACGGAAGTTGGAATTTTGATTTCAGATAGCAACCAAAAGTTGCCTTTTAGTACCTATAATATACGTGCAAAATTTTATGAATTTTGTAAAACTCCTTCAGGGCTCTACCAGGACCTTTATATTTTCATTGTTTCACGCAATAGGTTTTTACCATAAATTGTACATTTACAGTGTTCGTTGGTGATCTCGTTTGATATTTTTATATTTAAAATGTTTAATGTAACTTCCTGTATCATTTCTAAACTTTAAAGCTTTATTTTAAAATTTTTGAAACGTTTTATTGAGCTTTACAAATTACTTTTTTTCATTTTCAGCGCAAAAATGAGTGCAAGTGGAGGCAAACCGAAATTTACCATTACTAGACGTGCAGTGGAATCTCTCTTATTTGGTGTGCCTTCAAAATTAAATGAAGTTGTTTTGCGAATAATAGCAGACGTTATAAAATGTTACTTGTACATAAGGACAAAAATTAAAACAAAGTACTAATGGTAAAGATCCACCAAAGTCATAGGTAATTCAAATGCTAAGAGAGAAGATTGAACAAATTTGGAAGAAAGCATCAATTCTTATAGTTTCCCAGAGGGGTATTGATCAAATGATAGACAACGATTTTTCTAAATACCAGAATCTTATTCGATTCGCCAAATCCAAAATAAATGATAATTACATGAAGAAGGTTCAGTTTTTCAAATCTGAAGCTGTAAGTAAACTTCTAGACATTTCGGAGTGCAAATAAAAATCAATTTATAAATGTACTTGTGAAAAATCAAAGAAGGTGCCTCCAAAAGAACAGGAATTTCTTCTTGACCAAAGGTCAGCAAGAAAGAGGGTTGTTGGCATGCTCGATAGAGCCTAAACAAGTAAATTGAGACAAAGAGATGACAGGAAAACAAGGAACTCGATAAGGGCTGAAAAGCAAAGTTTAAATTCTGCAGTTAATCAGGGCAGTACAGTTGTTATGTATTTTGACAGTAGTGATGAAGAAAGAAGTAGTAGCTCTTCATTAGGGTGTGAAGAATTAATATCCGTATCACAAGCATCTACTGCTAAAGAAGAGTCTCAAAGACAAATGAGAAGACATCTACGGTTTCAAGGGTCTCAGATCTGTATGGGGTTTCTGATAGATGCGTGGCAGCAATAGCTTCTGCTACTCTACAATATATTGGCATTATAATAGAAAACTATTCATCACATATAATTGACAGAAGCAAAACACGCAGAGAACGAAAGAAAACTAGAGAATGTGCAAAAAAAAAAAAAAAAAAAAAAAAAGACGACCTGAAATCTTTAAAAGCGGGAATCGAAAGTATATATTTTGATGGAAGAAAATATAAAACACTACATCAAGAGATAAATTACATCGAATATCTATAAGTGAATAACATGTATGTCTGGTTGAAGAGCATAATTCAATGTATCAGGGACACATCACACCATCTTCTGGATCTGGAAAGCATATTGCAGAAAGCACTTTAAAATACTACATTGAATACAACTTAAACCTTGACAAACTATGTCTGTAGGTTGTGACGGAACATCTGTAAACACAGTAAGAAAGAATGGTGCTGTTAGATATTTTGAAACAAAGATTGCCAAAAGATTGAAAGTTTGATTTTGAAAGATTCGTGAAATTAGTTACAGAAGCAACATTGGAAATTGTAGGAGTAGAAGCAAGGGACGGATATATACGAGCAAAAGTCAAATCACGAAACATAATGCCTAGTTTTGATACCAAAGGCCAATATAAATTAGAGTGAATACTCAGATGGTTTTACAGTCCATCGTATATATCCATTTTATTGTATTCCTATATATTCTGAAAATTGTCTTTCCTATAAATTCAGAGAACTATCTTTCATGTATATTCAAAACATAAAAGTGAACTGTATAAATAATTATTTTACTTTATCTTTATCTTTGCAAAAAATCCACATTTTAGTGTGACCTTTACCTTCAAGGTCTCAAAACATGAGGACACTTAGATTGATCACATGTACTTTAATCAGTCATATTTTATGGGTTATTTTACAAAAATCAGAGAAATTCTGTAAAAAAAATAATTTGAATACTTTACACCACATAGTGCATATCTTGGATTTTCACATATAAAGGGAAATTTTTAAGAGTCGGTAGAGCCCTAAAGATAAATTCCAAATTAAATGAAAATTTTACCTAATATTCAGTGTGCCAGAAGGCAAATTTTGGGACCTACCCAAAGAAAAAATTCCATTTTTTTTAAAATTTTCACTCAACCCTTTTGTACATATGTAGGCTAGAAAAATTTAAACAATATATACAAGTACATTCAATACGACCAATAATATGATATACTATTCATATTGAAATTTGCAATGCACTGTACATATATATAATAATCATTATTATTTCTGATAGTAGTAGTATGGTATTTTACTTGTTTGTTCAAGCTTTAAACGTTCAAATACATATCGAATTTTATGGTAAACTCTTCATTTAATTTATTTATCACTTACAAAGTTACTCTGTAAAAACTGTATTCCTTGCTGTCTTTATAATGAAGGCTTTAAATGATACCCCTACAAAATGATAAATGATACCCTCAATCCCTTTAAATGATACCCTCAATACTCTTTTATGCATTTACTTTGTGTGTTCTCAGAAATAAATCCATATTAGCATTACTGTTGCTTTAAGAAATTTAGCTCCAGTATGAAAGTGGTTATCTAATCGGCTGTAATCGGATGTGAAATTTGTATTTATTTAATTTCAGAACACATTCTGATACATCACGATACTAATTATTTAAACTACTGAATTTTTAACCAAAACAGCTTAGTTAGTCAAAACATTTGTGGTTATTCACACAAAAACACTTATGTTTTAAATAAAGAAAATGGTTTTAAATAAATTTATAAAAAAGTATTTGAGTACTATTATAAACCTATATATTATAATAAATTTAATTCAAAAATGATTTTAAATTCTATAAGTAACTTATAAATTACTGGGTATATTTTAACAGAAAAAAACATAGAAAAAAGCGTACATAGTTAAAATTGCATTACAACAGAAAGAACTCATTACTTATATTTGCATAACTTGAAGTTTATTCTTGCACAGCTTAACTGAATTTAATTCATTTTAAACATAAAATTTTATAGTAAAATGTGCATATAATTTAAATGTCGTTAAAATGAAATGTACTAATAAGTAATCTTATATTTTCGAATCACTAAGTGCGTTCTTACACAACTCGACCATGTTTTATTTTTTTTTACATATTAATAAAAGACATAAATTTTATCAATCCACTATGTTTTAATTTATATTTTATCTTTTCTAGAAAGTAATAAATAACACAAGAAATACTAATTCATTTAGTTATAAAATATAAGTTTTTGGCACTAGAATTTAAGCATAAAAACAAGAGGGAAAAAACTAAATATAGTAACAGAAACATTTACGATGAAATGCCCTTTACTGCAATATTAGCATTTGAGTTTGAAAAATATGAAAGTTTAAGAATATAAATTTTACTTCCAAAGAATACCAATAGGCAATAATATTTAGTACTGAATACCGCATAAATAAATGAAGTTGTAAATATTCTTAGTTTTTAAAGAATTTACATAGTTGGAGAATTTCTCGAATTTTATGTTCTTTTTATTGATTATTCATTTATGCTGATGAATAATGCAGTATTTTGATATTTGTTGGAATGTAGAAACTATCAGCAAAAAAGAAGAAAGTGGAAACTTTAGTAAATAGATGCAAGATAAAAGTTGCAGCTGCGTGAAGTTATCCGTAGAGAACATAATAAAATGGATAAATATAAATTTTGAATATTTTGTAAAAGAAAAAAAAAATCTATAAAGGAATTTACTAAAGTTGTATGTAGTTACTTTTAATGGATATCGTATGTTCAGAGAAAAAAAAATTAACGATAATGTTAGACAATTACAATTTTTTTGCAGTTGATAGAGTCTTATATATTATTATTTATTAATAAGTTTTCTCTAAACTTTACCTACAATTATATATATTTTTTGTTTTACCATTATTGAAATACATCAGAAATTGATGTTTTAAATTAGTCAAAAAACTAAATTGTTAAATACAATTTGATTCATTTTCATTTCTGTAGAAAGCGGCATAGAAGATGTTTAATATTTCCATATTTCTAATAAATATATCAAATTAATACAATTCATTTGTAACTGCTATTTTCTTCGTTTTAAAAAGAAGAAAATTACACTACTAATAACACTAGATATTAATAACATTAATAATAATATTGACTAGATCTTAATAACATTGTTGATAATAATTCATTTTATATATTTTAGCCTTATAATATTCAAATCACTAAAGTTGTTATTTAGTGGAGTAAAAATATGTATACAACATTAAAATAAAAGAGATGTTATTTATTATTCATTTAGATTACAATTTAAAACTATTTTATATATTATCTTAATCGTTGTAATACCTATTTTTTATTAATTATAATTATAAAGGCTAAAATTAATCTTTTATAAATTAGTTTTCAAAATGAGATAGACATTAGTCTCATTGATATGCATAATTAAACTGACACGAATTTGTTTTATGAAACAAATTTGAGTTAATTTATAAATATTCAACAAAACGAATTACAAATTAAATATTAATTTCGTTCTGTAGCAAAAAAATGCTAATACTTTTAATATGCAATTATGATAATTAAGGATGCATTTATAAATTTCATGTTGTAAATAAATATTAAATTTATGAATAAAAATTAAATAAATGCCTTAAAAAATGTCTAATTATATAACCGATTGCAAAATGACACCCCCCTCCCATAAAATATACTTTAGAAA
Organism: Maratus michaelseni; assembly: GCA_963931845.1. Classification (NCBI taxonomy): domain Eukaryota; kingdom Metazoa; phylum Arthropoda; class Arachnida; order Araneae; family Salticidae; genus Maratus; species Maratus michaelseni. The sequence continues at coordinate 94,884,060 of OZ007593.1, forward strand.
GTAAACTAATTTGTGACATTTTGTCATGAAGAACTCTTTATTAAAAATAAAAGCTTGTTCTGTGATTTTCAAATTCATTTACTAGATACAAAATTAAAGTCTGTTTTCAGATACAACGACATTTGTAGACATATTTTAAATAATAGTGGTGGTAAAATCCTAGAAGCGAGACACCCGATTTGGCAATTCTTTTGACGCGCGCCAACCGAAAATCCGCAACCTCCAAATTCTACCCAGTCAGAACACGTGCTTTTCTGGAGACAAATCATTATTTACACACTTCCTAGGGCAATTTCTTTCATAAAGTAAACATTGATCTTATTACTTTTTCCGAATATTTACAAAGGTTTATTAAGTTTTTCTGCGAGATTTTTCGATTTTTACAAACTTTTAGCAATATTAACTTCCTCCAGATATTTCGATTTTTACAAATTTTTATCTATTTTTTCCTCCTTTTTACAAATTTTTAACTATTTTTTACTGAGGATTTTTCCATTTTTCCAAATTTTTAACTATTTTTCCTCCGGATTTTTCTATTTTTACAAATTTTTAGCTATTTTCACTCCGGATTTTTCTATTTTTACAAATTTTTAGCTATTTTCACTCCGGATTTTTCTATTTTTACAAATTTTTAGCTATTTTCACTCCGAATTTTTTATTTTTCCAAATTTTTAGCTATTTTTTCCTTCGAAATTTTCCCTTTTTCCAAATTGTTAGCTATTTTTTTTCTTTCGGATTTTTCCATTTTTACAAATTTTTAACTATTTTTTCTTACAGATTTTTAAATTTTTACAAATGTTTAGCTAATTTTTCTTACAGATTTTCCATTTTTTTTAATTTATAATTTTTTTCCTCCGGATTTTTCCATTTTTACAAATTTTTAACTATTTTTTCCTCTGTGGTTTTCCGTTTTTCCAAATTTTTAGCTATTTTTTCCCTCCTAAATTTTCCATTTTTACAAATTTTTAATTATTTTTTTCTTCCAGAGTGTTCCATTTTTACACATTTTTAGCTATTTTTCCTCCGGACTTTTCCATTTTTACAAATTTTTAACTATTTTTTTTCTTGAGGACTTTTGCATTTTTGCAAATTTTTAGGTATTTTCCTCCGGATTTCTTCATTTTTACAAATTTTTAATTATTTTTTTCTTCCAGAGTGTTCCATTTTTACACATTTTTAGCTATTTCTCCTCCGGACTTTTCCATTTTTACAAATTTTTAACTATTTTTTTTCTTGAGGACTTTTCCATTTTTGCAAATTTTTAGGTATTTTCCTCCGGATTTCTTCAATTTTACAAATTTTTAGCTATGTTTTCTCCAGATGTTTGCAAATGTTTTTCAAGTTTAACAATTATTATTTTTTTAAACAATTAAAAAATTTCTAGGAAAATATGGCTTAAACTTTGTAAATTGTCCCAAAACGAAATAAAATTAACGTTTACTTCGTGAAAGAAATTCTCGTAGAAACTACGTAAATATTCCCTTTCCTGTCACAAAGCACACACTTTATGATTAGGGAAAATTTCGATATTCTTAATTTTTCGAATGAATGAAATACTTTCAAACAGCGGTCCGCAACTTATTATTAGCGATCAGCAACTTATTAATTTAAGGTCAGCAACCTTAAACTTTGTCAGCTTAGGTTTCGCAACTTAAGCGGTCAGCAACTTAGTAACAAAAAAACATTACTCGCGTAGATTAACCGAAAAAGCATCACTGGACGCATGAAACTCGCTGTACAGCAATCTGTATAATGCATAAAATTCATTCAAGCAGCAGCCAGCAACTTATGCAAGTACGCTTCGCATACTTTTACCGAAGATAACATAACTGGTTGCAAGAAACTCGCTTTACAGCAATCTCTAGAATGCATGAAAGCAGCTGTCAGTAACTTATGTATATACGCTTCGCGTACATTAACCGAACAAAACATCACTGGACGCATGAAGCTTGCTGTACAGCTATCTCTAGAATGCATGAAATTCATTCGAGCAGTGGTCAGAAACTTGTGTATGTATGCTTCGCGTACATTAACGAAAAAATATCACTGGACGCATGAACCTCGCTGTACAGCAATCTCTAGAATGCATGAAATTCATTCAAGCAGCGGTCAGAAACTTATGTAAGTACTTTACGCACACATTAACCGAAACAAAAAAACATCACTCGATGCACAAAACTAGCTGTACAACAATTTAAAAAATGCATGACGCACAATACATATCAAATAAAATCAATAAAAATTCATTTACATTTATTTTTCATATTTAGTTTTTTTTAGAAGGCCCCTTTCTGCCGACATCTGCTGGCAGCAAAGAAGCATCAGAAGAATTCTCGCCCCATTTCCCACCACATCCCGCACTCTAGGGGGTAAATTTGAATGAACCAATCAATTCACCAGGTTCATTTCTGTGATTCTGGTCCATTTCTGTCATTCCTCCACATAAATTCCAGCAATGTAGGGATAACAATTTTCTTTATCTCCTTCTCCTGCTACTCGCCTCTTTTCGCAAAGGTTGCGTGTAATCTCACTCCATAAACCCACTATCGTGTTGGTGTGTGCCCTAGTAACTGGATTCTTGAAATGATATTTATGATTATCGGCGGTCCTTTATAACCTTCACTAGAAACTAATTCATAAGCCCGCCAATAATTAAAAATAATCTCGTTTCCAGGTAAAATTTGCCTTATAATAATCTTTAACAGAGTATATTTCGTCCTATCATCCACTACTTCAAAAAAAAAAAAAAAAAAAACACTCATTACTTCCACCCTCAACAGCACCAAACATCCACGTACCATCCACATGTTTTTCTATATTATATTTTCTCTTCCCAAACAAAGTATCATCTATCTCAACCACCTTACCTTCACCTCCCAAATCACTTCTTTCAAACACACACACAAACTTGCGCACCTCTCTACAAAAATTCATCCAATCAGTTACCATTTGCTTAGTCACTCGCGCCAATCTCACAATATGCCTGTGCGTAAATTTCTCAACCCAACCATATGTAACAATTAAAACATCAATCATACTCATTTTACTCTCTTTAAACCAAGTACTAAGCCTTACACTCCGCCTAACACAATGCTTTTCCCCTTTCGCTCTCTTATCGCACCGCCATTCAAATCCATCAAGATTGTTCTATTCATACAATTTCATACTATTCCCACGTTTCGGACATTCATACTCACTCGAAATCAAACTTTTCTCCATATAAAAATCAACCACAGCTCTTTTACCCATAACACTCATTTCCAAAACTTTACGAAAATCATGCATTTCATTCCTTGAGAGAGATTTTCAAGGAATCCTCACACATAAAATAGAACGCTTACGAAACGATATTTAAAAATATACAAAAATGAACCCGAAAAACAAAACTGCTCACTCTAGAGGACAAAATTCAAACTTACCCCTAAATAACCTTCTTTACAATGCAACTTGAAAATGCTTTTCAGGAAAACAAATCTACATGATTTCAAAATGCTGTTGCTGCAAAAGACAATTCTTCTTCGAAAAACAACCACGTCATACGATTCACTTCACTTCACTTTACTTCACAAAACCTATTTCAACTAATTGAACACACAGAGTTCAAAGGAAAATAGAGATGCAATGTATACGTTTGACGTGACACTAGAAATGTCGGCCCAAAGAACTTGTAGCTTGCTTTGAAAACCTCTCACAGTCCAATGAAATTAGCCCTTGTTCCACGTGATTGTCTTCTTTGGGCCTAGAGATTTCAGCAATAACCGGCTTCATATTGCAAGACGTTATTACAATAAAGTGCATCTCTATCTACCTCTGAACTCTGTGAATCCAACATTACGGCACACAATAAACCAACCAATCCGACAAAATGATTTAATTCGCGCATAAACCAATCAAATTTCCAGATCAAACCAAGTAGGCGGAGAAGAAATGTAAGAAACAAACTGGTAGCAAAAAAATCTCATTTATCACCTTCCCAAATCCAAAGCCTCGAAGTGTCTTGCTTGTTCTAGGATTTAACCATAATGGTTTACGGTAGTAAATTTTCTAAATTGCATTTTGATATTTGATTCATAAAGATTCTCCATGTAGTATAAAGAAGAGGTCAAAATTGTCACACTAATCAAATACTCGTTAGAATGAGTTACAGTACATTTGCCCCAGTTGTGGAAAATCTATATATACTTACAGGAGAAGATCTCCAAACCACAAGATAAAATAATTATAAAAATGTTTGAATATGTAAGTCTCACCGACTTACGTAATTTACAATTGTCTTTTGTTCAGAAATTCGCTTTAAGCGGTTAAGTTTTAGAAAAAAAAGAAACGTTTATCTTATTTTTTTCCATATTCTTGCATTTAATAAGTTGTAAAAGAAATGATATATATTACACGAGTAAGTTAACCTACTCTAATAAAAGAATATTTTTCATTTTACACACCTCTATGATCCCAACATATCATTAAACTTGAACAATTTTTGAATTTTTACGTTATGGAACATCCCTATAAATTAAACTATCCCAGTCGCGTCATTTTATCCGATTTAGTCATTTCTAAGCTTGTAATTTGACGGTAATAGAATTTTCAACACGGCAAAATTATAAAAGTTCTATAGCTTAATATATTTACTTTCATATTTTTTAAAATTAAATGAATTCAGGCTTCAAACTATTGTATATTATATAAACTTTAGGTGTGCAAATACTTTCTATATAATATAAAATATCACAGAATCGATTAAACATTGAAGAAATGAAAAGAAAAGAAAAGAAAATAAATAAATAACGCAATAATGTATTCTTTTAAATATTTTTCACTTTTCACACTTAAATTAAGACACATGTATTGATTGGATCAGTAATACGCATTTCTCTTGTTAAAACGCTTATTTTCGCTATTTATTTGCTTGTGTAAATCAATTTGAATGATGAGAGCTAATATAATTTTCCAAGTTGTTAATGGACAAAAATATATATATATATACCACTTGGAAATTAACTTTATAAAAGTAACCTTGGAAGAAATTGTATTTATCTTTAAGTCTAATGAGGAACTTAATTCATTATTAAACAAACCTGTAAGAAGAAGGTTTTAATACGTGTAGATAATTTTAAATGAAGATAAATAATTACTTTCTTTGCCGAATACTTATTTTTATTCCAAAAAATGAGCAATAAACACTAGTTACCACAAAGGAGTACAAAAAATATTTAATATAATTAATTCATTGATTAAAAGTCATTACTCAAGGGATCATTATATTCTAACCACATCAAAGACAAATACGCGCTTCTATAAATTATTTTTTTTTCAATATTTTTTGTTGTTAATTTTATATAAGATATTATTTCCTTAAATGTAATGTTTCTGAAACATTCAATTAAGAATCCTTAATTTAATATTCGAAGAGGCGTATCAAAAGATAAACAGTATCAAAAACACGTTTAATATCCGATTCAAATATATACTATTCAAAAATTGCATACAATTTAAATTATAAAAGTGAAGGTAAAATTTTAGGAGTAACAATTATTATACAGCGTTAAACAATGCACTTGGTATACGTTAATTTCATAATGTCATCTAAATATTATAATATATTTAATTAATATCATACTATTTAATCTGGTTTTAAAAATATTGAAATATCTTACATAGGATATTAAAATATTAGGAAGATACGGCATTTTGTAAAAATAACTCATCGCAGACTCTTAATTTCTATTTATTTTTACAGTAAAAATGAATACATAATTTTGAAAAACAAAAAAAATACAAGGTCATAAATTACCCTCTCTTAGAGAATTTCTATTACAGGTGGGTTTAAAATGATAGAACCGATCATTTTATAGACTTAATTAGAAATATAATGACAATAACATACATATAATCTATGTACATTGATTTTATCAAAATAAATAAGTATTACATAACCTTCACAAAACATTGTAAAAGTATATATTATAACAATATATGAATTGCACATAAATTAGGTATGGAATAAGAGCAAAAGTATCAGAACGAAAAATAATATTTTAATTACAGAAATATTACATATCAATTGTATTTCCTTTGTGAGACATAATTTCAAGGCAGCGTTGGGGCATATAATGTACTTGTTTTCGAACTTGTCGATGTGACAAAACACATTATTCCTCACAAATGGTAATTCTGCTTTTGATATAAACTGTACCATTTCACAATATACTCAGTAGATATTGTGCACTATAACAGCACAAACATTCTCCATGGAATTTATGCCTCGGTTATTTTACCATAAACTGAGTGTAGAAATCTTATTTACACACCACATTTTTGTTTCATTTGGAAATTGAAATGGGTCATTATTTTGTTGAAATATAATATTAGCGTCAGCAATGTTTTCTTGTTCCTAACAAGTTAACAGATGTGTATGTCTATTTTGTCGTTATTCTAGAAAAGCTATTCCCAGGATACATATTGAAGAAAAAGTGGCCAAAATCATTGGCAGAACTTCCACTTGTTGACGCGTAGAAAGCACAGCCTTTTCTTTTGAAGTTCATCCAAATATGAAAAAAGATTTTTCAGCCTGTACTGGGAGGAAAAGGGAGGTTTCATAGTCCATGTTTTTAAAATTTCAACTCATTTTACTCAAACACCCTAAGCTAAATTGCTTGGAACTCGATTATAGAAAATTCAATCCCGGATTAGGCTAATACGGAATTTCAATGCGAATTGCAGCATGATAGTTACAGCATAATGAAAATCAGATTGTTTCAAAATGTTAGCCATCCTAGAAATTCAAACTGCCATATCTTTGCCATTTTTTTAAGATAAAGCCAAAACAAAACATGTTCCGGAATCCTTGTATCACGATCTAACACTTAACGAAAACTACTTTTTCAATTTATTATTTTTTATACATCTTTTTCAATTTATTATACTGGTCTCTCATTATTATACTGGTTAATGTGCGTACAACTACATATTCGGATCATATTGATATATTTATCGACAATCCTGTAGAATTGCAGTTCCATCTGCACAATTGCAGTACCATATGTAGTTAGATTCTGATTCTGTTAGAAATTAAATCAGACAAACATTAAACCTTTAATTTTATAAGATGTTTTTTAGGAATCATTCAATATTGTTATAAGCTACTATTTGCCTTCTTTTGAAGTTAGACAATATCCTTCCTCTCCCCATTTACAAAACTTTTTGAAAGCTGAGAGAATGCAATCAGAATATCTTTCGGATGTTTTTATAAATGATATGTGGAAATTTTCATACGAAGTTCGTATTTTTTTATTAAATTTACATTTAACAAAAATCTATCTTAAAATAGAATTAAAAATTGATATATATACACTATATTGCCAAAGGTGATTGGTCACTTGCGATTTTAGATGTTTTGTTAACTATCTAGAAACATACATGAGGAATTAACCTGAAACTGCAAGTGTGTAAACAGTATAGTATAGCTTATATATTTCCGTGAATATATTTTCCCGAAACCCCATAGGGGACTGTCAACAAATTGAAAAAGAACGAATATCTTTTGAATTACCCTGTAAAACCTAATGTAGCAAAAGTATTCAAACTCGAGATTATTAATAAGTCGTTTATTGTAATATACTGTGTTAGGTTTTATGAAGATAGCATGTATACCCGAAGAGAAATTAAGGTTTTTATAAAAACCGACCCAAATTTCACCAAGTTTTTTGCTTATAATTTGCAGAGTTCTTAATGTAAAAAAAGTTATTTTGAGAAAATATGTCAAACAACATTCTACATAATACTCTGCAATCGGAATTAAAAAATAATAAAAATTGGATGAAAAATGATCAGGTTTACTAAAAAATGTTTCACTGCGCACTCGCGAATGCAATCAAAATATAGTATGCATAATGTATTAGCTAAGTATATGGAGCAACTTTTGTGAAAGTCTCAAAATCATAGCTTGAAAATTCTGAAAATTATCGTCGATAGAATAAGCTCGAAATCCGTTGTTCCAAAAAAGAAGCAAAAATATGAGGGGTTGTATCAAATATCTGTTGATTAGTGCCAATGTAGCGTACACAATATTGCACGTACTACTATATTTGGATACAACCCCTCAACCTTTTGCTTCCTTTTGGGAACAACGGATTTCAAGCTTCTTCTATCGACGATAATTTTCAGAATTTTCAAGCTATGATTTTGAGACTTTCACAAAAGTTGCTCTATATACGTAGCTAATACATTATGCATATTATATTTTGATTGCATTCGCGCATGTGCAGTGAAACATTTTTTAGTAAACCTGCTCATTTTTCATACAATTTTTATTATTTTTTAATTCCGATTGCAGAGTATTATGTACAATGTTGTTTGACATATTTTCTCAAAATAACTTTTTTTATATTAAGAACTCTGCAAATTATAAGCAAAAAACTTGGCGAAATTTGAGTCGGTTTTTATAAAAACCATAATTTCTCCTCGAATATTCATGCTATCCTCAAAAATTAACACAGTATATTACAATAAACCACTTATTAATAATCTTGAGTTTGAACAATTTTGCTACATTAGTTTTTACAGTGTAATAAAAATATATTCGTTGTTTTTCAATTTGTTGACAGTCCGCTATGGGGTTTCGGGAAAAGATATTCACGGAAATATATAAGCAATGCTATACTGTTTACACACCTGCAGTTTCAGGTTAATTCCTCATGTATTTTTCTAGATAGTTAACAAAACGTCTAAAATCGAAAGTGACCAATCACCTTTGGCAATATAGTGTATATATTTTTTGTTAACTGTTGCTTTAATATTATTCAGATCATCGTATATCTATGTCATAAAATATGTGTACATTCGAAAAGCAAACACGATCAATTTCCTTTGTTTGTATTTTCTCGTTCGTAGAATTTTGTATGAATATGTACGAACATAGTGTTTAAGGTTACTACCCTAACGACCTTATGTGACGACACTATAATTACAAATAGTTACACACAGCGAAGTCCAAAATGCTGAGCTTTGCTTCATGTTGCATTCATTTTCTCCACATGGAAGTAAGGTCACTGTCGAATCCTGCTGCTACTAGAGAAATTCGTGAAAAAACCTTCAGTATTTAATATGTTATATCTATATTCATTTCCATATTTATGTGCTTCATCACACATATCTTTTAATTTGCAAACTTACAAAATATACTTTAGTTGAAATAACTGATAATAAAGATTTTTTTTCAACAACAGCAATAGTGACGAAAAAGAAATGTTACTTAATCTCCAACAATGAGGTTTTCACATAATTACGGAAGTTACGTAATTTAATCATATATGATACATGTTTTTACGAAAAATGAATTTTATAATGAATTTTGTTTCTTAGAAATTTAAGCAATTGGAATACAGAAAAAAGTATTGTAGACGTTATATGTATTAATATATCAACATCTACAACGGGGATAATGTAAATATATTTTTTATTTTATTCTTTCATTTCAATTAGAAAATGTTTTTTATAAACCTCAAAATATAAATAAAGGATGTATATGTGAGTATATTTTATATTCAAAAGAACGCATATATAATTGATGTTATCTTTCACATCATTTATATTTGTCGCTTTTAATATTCATTTTGTTTATCATTCTAATTTAACTTATATTCTACTAGGATTATACAACATGGTTAAGAATATTTTATAATTATTGTTTTTCATATTTACAAATTTATGTTAATTGTCACATTATGGTCGACGTATTGAATTGAGATAATAATTGGCATGGTAGTATTTTTTGTTTGTTCGGAGACACATATTGCAATGTTTTTTGTGTTAAGCTGTTTCATATGTACTACCACAGCAGTTTATTTATAAATGCATTGTCTGTGCTATAAGCTGCAAGGATTTGTATTTTTCAGTGAACGGTCTTCCAAACTTTACTTTGAAATCACCTTTCTCTCTCTCTCTCTATATATATATATATAATTACAGTCTGGTTTGAAACTTTAATATTTCGATTTGTAATCTTTGAAAAGTAAGTAAAAATGTTTTTACTCTAAGTAATCTTAATTCATTTTTTTCTCTCTCTTTATTTTCTCATTAAATTCCTAGAACAGTGACAGATATTTCAAAGTTTTCATAATTTAACAGATGTGAATGAGATTGTATATTCTTTAAATATTTAATGAGAATTTTTTGCAGTATCTTGCATTGCCACAGGTTTTCACCTTTTTTCTATAACATGTATCTGGGATTTTGTGACTAATATTTTGAAAATGCTGTTTGTGTCAGTAGTTTAACTTTTTTTTTACCCTTCTTTGTTCTAGATCATATTTTCTCCAAACAATAAATTTTAAATGAATCTTCTACGCATTTTTTCTTAGTATTAGTCCCGGCTTGGATACTTTTCCACTCTTTTGGATATGGGACTTTTAAGCAACCATTAAATAGATGAATTGATAGATTTAAACATTTTAAAATACAAGGTTTGAAGGGGAAAAAATCTTTATTTTAATTTCAATGTATGAGTAATTTCTAATTTTTACCATTAAAATGTGTGCTATTATCTAAACTTTGCTGAATTATCAAACATTCCCAATTTGTCATTCCTCATAAATATTTTAAACAAATTTATTCATTGTTCAGTGTATTTCGTATTGACTAAGACATTTAACGTTGTTATTTCAGATCACAGTAAGAAATCTAACGTTGTATATTTAAATATTTTATTATATCTCGTAATATTGTAGTTCTGATTTCCATAGTGTATTGGATTAATTATTATTTCATATTAGGTTTCTGTTATAAAACGCCCCAAGGGAATTTATTTCAGAATCAGCTATTTTTTTGTCTTTCTATTTAATTTAATTAATATTATTAAAACCTGTTCACGTATAAAAGATAAAACATCATGTAGCATGAAGATAATATCTTAATGATGTTAAATATTTCTTCTATGTCTCAAGTGTAGTTTACAACAGTACCATAAAAGTATTTGATAATTTGTAAGCGAATGATTAAATGATGTTTTATTTAAATGATTAAAGAGACAAATGTAAATATATCAATTAAAAAAGGTAAAATATTATTTTATTGAATACAAAATTAACGAACTAATATTAATAATAAACTGATTTGATCAGGTTATATTCCTGAATTAAAAAATTCATAAAAAAGTTAGTTATTCTTTAAATTTAAGTACACAAAATACATTTAAGTTAATATACACAAAAGAATGAGTGCAGCTTACTGAACACAGTTTATAGTGTAAAATCGATAAAACGATCTTCTTCAAGCTTTTATTAGTGTTATGTAGCTCAAAACAAAACTATTTTTAAGAAATAGCTCTCAAAAATAAGAACATCAGTTAATTCTACAAAGCCGGATATCTGCTAACTTTTATCATTGTTATGTAACTCAAAACAGAACTATTTTCAGGAAATAGCTCTCAAAAATAAGAACAGCAGTCAACTCTACAATGTATAAAAATATTTGTTTATATAATTTTGTTTGACATATGAACACCTTTTCGAGAACTATCCGCATAAAAAAATAATAGTAAATAAAGAAAACAAATAGGAAGAATATATCTGCAGTTTGTATTTTAAAGTTTTGATATTCAAAAGATCCTTACAACAACAAAAACAAGAACGAAAAATCATGCGTCAAGCATAGATTATGTAACACTTTCCAACGCTTCCAAAATAATTTTACAAATCATACCGTTTAATAAGCTGAAAGATAACATCTAAGTAAACAATTTGGAAAACGCATAACATATTTAAAAACATAATTTCAGGAATTTCCAACATATGCAATATTCCAAAAAATATCCGAATACTTTTATTCAGCCCTGTATATGATCTATAACTTTGTATATATACTACATAGGATGCTAAATTTTAGTTCAGTTAGGAAACGCGTAGCACAGTTTAAAATTCTCCTTCTGGAGTTTCTGATAATAAACGGGAATGTGTTCTCGAACTTTTGTGCTTCCCTGTATATGATCTACAGAATTTATACACACCACGTAATAGACAAAAAGTGAGTTAAATTTAAAATCGCGTTCAGTAACTTAAAACGCACATCCAGGAATTATTGTTAACAGACAGTAGATAATTCTTTTGTGTGTCCCTGTAAATGAACGATGACTGCTATACACACAATATTCTGTAGAAAGCCTCTTGTAATGCACCTTAGTGATATACCGGGTGATTATAATTAAAGTTACGATTTCAAAAATCGATAATTTTAAAACTACTGGTCAGAATGACATGATATTTTAGCAGAACAATCGTGAGGCAATGGAATTTTGTTTGGCGAAGGAAAAAAAATAGTTCCAAATTGTGCAGATAGATGGCGTTGTCAGGGTTATGTCAGGGGAAAGACCAAAAATGTATTCTTGAACCCTTTCCGGCGCGGAGTAAATTTGTTTGCAAAATGATGAAATAATAGACTGACACCGGAATTTACAAACGAATCCATTAGTAAAAAGAAACTTGCTTATTTTTCTGGTTCTTAATGAAAGAAAAATTTTAATTAAATACCGGGTGATTATAATTAAAGTTACGATTTCAAAAATCGATAATTTTAATTAAAACTACTGGTCAGATTGACTTGATATTTTAGCAGAACAATCGTGAGGCAATGGAATTTTGTTTGGCGAAGGAAAAAAAAACTTTCAAAATGTGCCCATAGATGGCGCTGTCTCGGTTCACATTGTCTGAATATATGCAAATTACTAATACGTGACATGCGCACCGCAGACATAGCAACCATAAAGATGCAGAGCAGCAACTTTTTGCCTGAATGCTTCATCATGACTCTGACTATGAAGGATCGCGCTCTGCTCTTGAAGCTTTTTTATAAGAACGATGACTGTGCACTTACAACTATTAGGAAGTTTCGGACATTAAAATCCATAAAAAAAGGTGCAATAACAACAAATGGTCTGCAAAAAATGATTGCTAAATTCGAAGAGATCGGTTCATTTGACGTTAAACGGGGTAGAGGAAGGAAACCAGTTTCAGCTGCGGCAGTGGAAGATGTGGCTACGGCATTACAGGAACATACTGACAGTGATGCTTAAATCAGAAGTGCAAGGGGGATTGGCCGAATGCTGGATATGCCGAACAGCACGGAGCGTAAAGTCCTACGGAACGTCTTACGCTGTTATCCGTACAAGATAACTCATGTGCAGGAGTTACTACCTGCTGACCTGGAAGCACGTCAATCTTTTGCACTACAATTTCTTGCCCGGATGGAAGTGGACAACGGATGGCGATGGAACATTCTGTGGTCTGACGAATCCACTTTCATTTGCAAGGTTCTGTAAATACGCAAAATTGCAGGATATGGGCGACCGAGAATCCGTCCCAGCTACAGCCATTACCTCTTCAGTCTGAAAAGGTCACTGTGTGGTGCGGAATAACGGCAGCGTTTATCGTCGGTCCATTTTTCTTCGAGGAGATCACACCTGCGGGTCCCGTTACCTGCACAGTTACTGGCAAGCGGTATGAAGCACTTTTGCGTAACCATGCTCTTCCGGCACTTCAACAGCGTCAGTGTGTGGATCGCATAATATTCATGCAAGATGGCGCTCCTCCGCACATTGCTACTACTGTGAAGCAGCTACTGAGTGATAATTTCGGAGATGATAGGATCATAAGCCGCCAGTTTCCAACAACGTGGCCGCCACGTTCCCCCGACTTAAACCCGTGTGATTTCTGGCTTTGGGGGTACCTGAAGAATGTTGTTTATAGCGGACGGATTCAGAATCTAGCCGACTTGAAGGCAAGCATCACACAACACACCCATTGCATTAGTACAGTACCCTCCGATCTGTTGTGGAACATGCCGTTTTGCGCTTCCAATTAGTAGCGGAACAAGGCGGAGGGCATATTGAGAAACTTATGCCTTAATAAACAGTAAGGTGTTTGTTCCATGAAGCTAATTTTTTTTCATTTTTTGTCATTATCGCTGTCGTCGCTGTAAACACGTAGTCTTGTCTTTTCGCTAATAAATTTTTAGTAAATCTCTGAACTCTATTTTTTTCCTTTTGGCAACATCATTCCTATGTTTAACCCTTTAACGAGCGGTGGTCACAAAAAAGGACACCCAATTTTAATTCTAAAACTGACAAACGGCACCAAGAATATTTAATTAAAATTGTCCTTTCATTAAGAACCAGAAAATAAGCAAGTTTCTTTTTACTAATGGATTCGTTTGTAAATTCCGGTGTCAGTCTATTATTTCATCATTTTGCAAACAAATTTACACCGCGCCGGAAAGGGTTCAAGAATACATTTTTGGCCTTTCCCCTGACATTACCTTGACAACGCCATCTATTGGCACAATTTGGAACTATTTTTTTTTCGCCAAACAAAATTCCATTGCTTCACGATTGTTCTGCTAAAATATCAGGTCATTCTGACCAGTAGTTTTAAAATTATCGATTTTTGAAATCGTAACTTTAATTATAATCACCCGGTATATAAATTTCAATGCGTTTAAAATAGTTAAACATTATTTAAATAAACCGCAGACAAATTTTCTCCATAGACGTTATGTAACGGAATTATTTTGTCTGTCCCTGTAAAGTAACTATAAGGGCTATGCACACCCTATTCAATATTAAGCTTCTTGTAATGCACCTTAGTGATATATATCAATTACAATGTGTTTGAAATTTCGTACCATCATTAAAATAAACCGCAAATGATTTTCCCCCATAGTCCGTAATGTAACGGAATTCTTTTGAGTGTCCCTGTAAAAAAACTATAAGTGCTACACACTTCCGTTGAAATAGGGAACATGCTATAGATAACGGCAATAACATATAAAAATTGCAGAGCAATCCGAGCATATTTACGGGAGTTAGAGCACGGCCAGACGGCCAGACGGCCATACGGCAGACAAACCGAAGTCATAAACACTTTTCAACTAGGTTGGAAAGTGTTAAAAAAAGAATAACAAGATTTTAATTACATGTTACGAAATCCTTGATCACATGTTCTGTGGGCGGGGTTATGCTCACGGCGCGCGTTACGTAATGTGACGTAACCTCGAACGGATTACAAGACTTGTTTTGTCAGTTCGAATAATTTTGTATCTTGACTATGAGCTTCTTGGCAGCTCTCCTGAAATTTATAAGGATTTTTCAGTCTAATTATATTTATTATTTTACTGTTGTGTTTAAGTTTGTTGTTAATTAAAAACAAGAAAAGACTATAAGACTCTTATTATGCATCTATCATCCCTACATTCTCCCAGAATATTGTTATTGTGTTTCTTCTTTCGAAATAACATTCTTTCTGACACCTGCTACTGCTGATTATGATTATTTTTCATGGCGCCGAATACCCGCGAATACAAGAATATGTTTATACGCTTTAGAAATTGTTCTGAATGGTTCATCGATGTGACTATATAGGAAAAAATAATTATTGGAAGTATTCTTTTTCTCCTCTTTTGGACTATGCTCGTATAAAAGGTACTGTAAAAACCTTTTTTTTTATTATTATTGTTATTCTAAAATGGAAAAAGTCGATAAGTTAAAATCAAAACGTAAGCTTGCTCGAACTTCATGCACTAAATTAATTACTTCTATCGATAGATTTATGGAAAGTATTGATACTCAAAGTGACAATGGTAAATTTAAACTGTCTGAATATTTAATAAATTTGCAAGAAAAACAAGATGAGCTTAAAAATTTAAATGAAAAAATTGAAGAATTAATAGTTGATGCAACGGAATTTGAAAACGAAATTCAAAAGTCACTTGAGTATGAGGAAGCTATATCTGATTCGAAAACCAATATAAGAAGTAAATTAAAGCAATTCAAAGTCGAGCAAGCTGAATCTATTAAAAGTATTAATACTATTTCTAATTTAAATAATGCATCACAGAATCCTGTCAATTTGCCAAAACTAAACATAACCACCTTTAGTGGTGATTCAAGTAAATTCTTGGAATTTTATAATAGCTTTGAAAGAGCCATAGATTCAAATGAATCATTAACAACTGTTGATAAATTTTTATATTTGAAATCTTTCTTAACCGGTGAAGCTTACAAATCAGTAGCTGGTTTTGCCTTAAAAGAAGAGAATTATAAGTCTTGTTTAACCTTATTAAAAGAAAGATACGGAAAACAAGACCAGTTAATTAGTTGTTTTGTTAATAAATTATTAGAAATCGAACCTGTTAAATCTTCATCAAATATTAAGGGTCTCAGACATATTTATGATGAAAGTGAAGTCAGTATTAGGAATTTGCAATCTATGGGTATTGCTTCAGATAAATTTGGATATATATTAATCCCGATTTTGTTAAAACAATTGCCACATAATTTAGTGGTAGAATTTCACAGAAAAAGGGATCCTAAGAAAATGGGTGATGTAGGGGAATTAATGAAATTCATCAAGTTTGAAATCGAATCTAGGGAGGCTGCAGATCTAGTGTCAGGAATTTCGTTGAAAGGTCAGGAAACGTTTCGTTCGAAAGCTGAATATTCTAAAGAGAAATTTAAAGTAAAAAATAATTTCCCGTAATCAGTTGCATTAAATACTGTTTCTAAAGGTGTTTGCATTTTTTGCAATTCTAATACACATACTGGATTAGGATGCAAAATCCTAACCAATGAAAAAAAAGATTTAAGTTAAAGAAAGACGGATGTTGTTATAAATGCTTTTTCAAACACTTACATTCAGCTTGTAAAGTAAAAATTCAGCCATGTCAAACATGTCAAAGCACACAACATAATCACTTATTTTGCCCACAAACAAAATGTAAAAAATTAGTTGAAAATCAAGATTCAAAATTAAAACAAGTTAACCAAAATCCTGAAAATGAAACAGTAATGCAATCTATTCATAAGTCAAAAAATTTTAGGAATAATTATATCACTCTACTGCAAACAGCTTGTGTTCAGGTGGAAAGTGGATCTAAAAAATTATTTGCCAGAACACTATATGATTCTGCTTCCAGAAAAACCTTCATTCGGAGTGATTTGGCAAAGGCATTAAATGCCAAAATCTTAAGAAAAGAAAAACTTTTCATTTACACATTTTCTAACAGAAATCCTACAGAAAAAGAATTTGAATGTGTATTAATAACCTTGAGAAGCAGATATCATCCGTATAATTCTGTTAATGTTGAGGCATTAATTACGGATGAAATCTTTGGTACCCAATTATGTCAAAATATTAATCCCGAGGTTCAAAACCTTATTTCAAAGGAATATCAATTAGCTGATTTATTCGAGGTAAATTTACCAGTTCAAATTTTATTAGGAGCTAATTATATTTATGAAACATTATGTGGATCGCTTACCAAAATAAACAAGCAGTTATACTTTCAAACCTCTATTTTCGGAACAACATTAGTTGGACAAATGCCAAATAATTATTCGATGAATTCTATTTCTTGTCTAAATGTAATTTGCTATTCGAAGGAAAGAGATTTGACATCTTTAAATGTTTCGGGTGAAAATTTAAATACTCAATTAAAAGCATTTTGGGAACTTGAAGCAATTGGTATTATTGAAAGTAATGAAAAGAAAATTTCTAATTATGAAGTAATAAATGGGTTTCAAGAAAACTTAAAATTCGTGAATGGTCACTATGAAACACGTCTTTTATGGAAAAATTCTCGTGATTCGCTTAAAAATAATCTTGAAGTAGCAAAAAAGAGGTTTTCTTGTTTGGAAAATAAATTCCTGAAAGATGAGTCTTTATTCAAAGAATACAATTCTATTTTGCTTGACCAAGTTAATGAAGGTATAGTGGAATTGTGCCCTAAAAAGTTTTCCGAGAATAACTGTTACTACATGACCCATACACCTGTCATCCGAGAGGATAAAATTACAACAAAAACTCGGATTGTTTTCGATGCTTCCTCTAAACAAGCGGATTCCTTATCTTTAAACGAATGCCTGAATCCGTGTCCTAACTTGAACCCAAATGTTCTGGATATTATTTTAAAATTCCGATTACACAAAATTGCCCTTTCAGCTGACATTGAAAAAGCCTTTCTCCAGATATCTATAGCGGAAGAAGATCGCGATTATTTAAAATTTTTATACTATGAAGATTTTGACAAAAATAAAGAAATTGTCCCCTATAGAATGACTAGGGCTACCTTTGGTGTCACCTGCAGTCCATTTATCCTCGCCTGTACTATCAAAAATCATATAAAAAATATAAAGACTCTTACAAGAAAACATCTGAAATCCTTAATTCGTCCCTTTACGTAGATGACTTGTTTACCGGAGAAAATTATGTTGTACAGGCTTTTAATTTATCTAATGAAGCTGTTAATATTTTGAAAGAAGGGGGAATGAATTTAAGAAAATTTGAAACTAATTCCGAGGAGCTTACAAAAAGATGGATTGATAAGAGCATACCTATTTCTAATTCCGATCCACCAAATAACTCTCTAAAAGTATTAGGCTTAACTTGGAACAATAATGAAGATAATTTGGGACTAGAATTACGTCCATTGTTATCAAAATTAAATAATTATTCTTGTACAAAACGGAATGTCGTGAAAATTGCAGCTATGTTGTTTGACCCGGCTGGGTTAATCACTCCTTTTATTATTCGAATTAAATATTTATTGCAACAACTATGGGTAATGGGCATATCATGGGATGGAAATTTTTCTGGTGAGTTAGAAAAGGATAGGAAAACTTGGATTTCAGAAATACAGGATCTCTCACAACTGAAAATTTCCAGATATTACTTTAGCACCCTGATCATGGAAAAGGAGAGTCTCCAGTTACATATTTTTACAGATGCTAATCCTAAAGCCTATGGCGCAGTAGTATTCTTACGATATCAAACATCTAAAGAAAAATTTAAAACTAGTTTTGTCATGTCTAAATCTAGAGTTTCCCCCTTGAAGAAATTAACTCTCCCACTTCTTGAATTGATGGGAGCAGTTATTGGTGCAAGACTTGCAAATTATCTTAAAAATATTCTCCAGGTATTCCAGTTTGTTTTCTGGACAGATTCTGAAATTGTCCTTTATTGGATAAAAGGATCAAAAGAAAAATGGAAACCAGTTGTCGCGAATAGAATTTCAGAAATTCATGACTTGTCTGATCCTAGTTTATGGAGACATTGCGAAGGCAAACTTAATCCTGCCGACCTAATCACTAGAGGTTGTTCAGGAAAACATATGGTCAATTCTCAAAAATGGTGGTACGGTCCCGAATTTCTTTCCTTGCCTGAAGATCAGTAGCCCAGAGTTAAAATACCCGCAACTCAAGTGTCTAATGTTTCTGAAGAGCGGTCTCGAAAAGCAGAAATTATTTCTTGTGTAGTTAACACAAATAACGCTGATAAAATTCAAATTTTAAATTTGTCAAGGTATAGTTCACTAAAGAAGTTGTATCGAGTAACTGCATGGATATTTAGATTTATTTTCAATATAAAACTAAAAGCAGAAAAACGAAATCTTGCGGAATTATCAGCTGATGAAATAAAAAATGCCGAAAATTTTTGGGTAGAACTTGTTCCAAGAAGAAAGTTTTCCTGAGGTTACAAAATGCTTGAAGCTTAACAAAAATATCTATCCCTAAAGAATCCAACCTTTTGCAACTAAATCCTGTGTTGTCAGAAGAAGGATTACTCTTGGTACGAGGGCGGTTACAAAAGGCTAACTTGCCATTTTATGATAAACATCCTATCGTACTTCCTCCCAAACATAAATTTACTGAATTGATTATTAAAGATTCCCATGAAAAGGTTTTGCATGCAGGAGTATCAGACACACTGGTACAAATTCGTGAAAAGTTTTGGATTTTGAGAGGTAGACAGTGCATAAAATCAGTCCTCAACAACTGCACAATCTGCAAGAAATTTAACATACGTCCTGGTCAACAAGTAATAGCACCTCTTCCAGGTGGCCGCATTAACGAAGCACCCCCATTTTCCGTTACAGGCCTAGATTTTGCGGGGCCCCTATACGTGAAGGGGAGTGAGAATAAAAATTACATCTTATTGTTTACTTGCGCTATCACAAGAGCAATTCATTTGGAGCTTGTGAAAGACATGCAGAATTTTTATTAGGATTTCGTAGATTTATTTCAAGAAGAGGACTGTGTGCTATAATCTACTCGGACAATGCGAAGACTTTCAAAAGAGCTGAACTCGAATTAAAAGAAATGTGGAAAGCTATCCGCCATCCGGACGTAAAAAAGTTTTATGCCGATCGGGGAATTTCTTGGAAATTCATTGTCGAACGTGCTGCCTGGTGGGGTGGCTTTTAGGAGCGAATGGTGCGCTTAGTGAAGTTTACTTTACGTAAAGTCATCGGCAAATTTTCGTTGACTCTAAGTGAACTGGAAACTCTTCTAGTTGAAGTAGAAGCTATCATTAACTCACGTCCATTGACTTACGTTTATTCTGAAATAGATGAACCATTTCCTCTAACACCTGCTCATTTTATTATAGGAAAAAGAGTTTTGTGTTTACCAACTATAAAAGTAAACGATTTAACCTTACCAGCAACCAAAGAAACTTTAGTGAAACGTTTTCGTTTACGTGAGACAATTTTAAACCATTTTTGGAAGCGCTGGAAGAATGAATATCTCCTCAACTTAAAATCTGCTCACTGCACGGATCAAAATAAAACTTCTGATTTCAAAATAGATGATGTTGTGCTTGTGCATGATGAACATTTACCTAGAGCTTTCTGGAAGTTGGGAAAAATTACAAAAACATTTATTAGAAGAGATGGAAGAATTAGGTCTTGTGAAGTGAAAACAAACAATTCCATTAATAAAAGACCAATAAATCTCTTGTATAATCTTGAAATCAGAAATTTGAAAAACTGAAAAACTTTTTTTTTACTTTCAAAAGACTCTAAATTTTTTCTTGATGATATTTGAATTGGACTTTAATTTCTTTTACTTATCCTTTTTGAATTTTTCTAAAATAATTATTTGCCTGATAATAGAATGTACATGAATAATATTTTTAACTGTTTCTTTTTATATTTTTAGTAGAAGATATTGTAATTTGTTTTTGTGCTTATTGAAGAAGGTATGTAAGTATCACTGAATTATATATTTGCATTGTTTCTTGAATTTAATATTTGATATTTTCTTGTGTTCATGATTTAATCTAGATAGTATATCATCCTGATTTAATCTAGATAGTATATCAAACTTTGATTTCCAGGACTATAGTTGTATCTGGGACAGTTGTATCTTGACTTGAGTTATTTTAAATTTAAATAATTTATTTTATATTTGACTGTCTTCTTGAAACTCTTGGGCAAAACTTCAAAAATATTTTGTTTTACTTACTTGGTTTCATTTTTGAATCTTATCTTGGATATATTATTATTATTTTACTTTTTATAATTTAATTTAAAACTTGTACTTGGAACAGATATTGATCTTGAATAATATTATGTTAAATTTTTTACTGGAATACCTTAATATTATTTTTTATTTGAAAATTGTATACAATTTAGATAATTGAGGTATTATTTGTTAATTGAAAACTAGGTTACTTGTATTGATGTTATATATGTATGATGTAATATTTTTGAAAATTTTTGATGAACCCCCATGTGTTCATGGTGGGGCAGGTTGTTACGAAATCCTTGATCACATGTTCTGTGGGCGGGGTTATGCTCACGGCGCGCATTACGTAATGTGACGTAACCTCGAACGGATTAGAAGACTTGTTTTGTCAGTTGGAATAATTTTGTATCTTGACTATGAGCTTCTTGGCAGCTCTCCTGAAATTTATAAGGATTTTTCAGTCTAATTATATTTATTATTTTACTGTTGTGTTTAAGTTTGTTGTTAAGTAAAAACAAGAAAAGACTATAAGACTCTTATTATGCATCTATCATCCCTACATTCTCCCAGATTGTTATTGTGTTTCTTCTTTCGAAATAACGTTCTTTCTGACACCTGCTGCTGCTGATTATGATTATTTCTCATTACATGTTTCATCAGAAATGAAAGTGCACTGAACATTAATGAATATAAAAAAGAATGTAAATTATCACTAGCATTTCTCACTCTTATATGTTTGCAACATATATGAATATCCAGTCTAGCGTTTCTCACTCTTATATATTGCCACCATATAAAAGTGAGAAATGCTAAACTGGATGTCGTCAGAATAGCTCAAATGGGAGAGCATTGGTCCGTAATACCAAGGATTCCAGGGTGATCCCTGGTCTGGACATGTTTTCACTCTGTTGGTTGTTACGCTGTGTAGTAAGTGCTAATTCACAGCCTTTGTTATAATCAAGTTTTAAATTTAAAAAAAAAATCTAAATCTGCGGTAAAACAGAGAAATATTTCATTTTTTAAATGAGAGAAAATAAATACATTCATATTAATCTTACTCATAGAAATTCTTCGTGGAAACAAATTATATCTTTATTAACTTAAAATAAATGAAATTATTTTAGCTACATTATAATATTTTATAGATTTATAGAACATGAAATTTAATCCCCCCAATTTTTCTTTTCATAAATGCGACTTCATGGACTCTATTTGTGTAGTGGTTTATTTTCTTATTAAAAACTAAAGTAATTAAAAAAGTAGTAAAAAAGTCCCCAGGAATACAACATAAGCATCTCTATATGCCGGAAATATTTTTATTGGCTTTTGAAATGGCTGTCTGTAAGTCAATAGCGTGTCTACTGAGATTATTAGTGCTTCAGTACACTGATATATTGGCTAACGAGTAAACTTTGTGTAGTAATATCATTCGTTAGCCAAAATCTGCTTAAATCAAATACATATCTGCGTTAGAGCAAGAATCCTATAAAATATAAGTTAGACAATTCTATATTTCTCTTCAGAGTTAGAAAAACAAGTAAAATAACTTATTTTAGCCAAATTATTCGTTAATTGAGACATTCTTAATCCGTTGTATCGGAGTATATTAAGAGGAGAAGAAAAAAACAAAACAACTCATGTCTTAGAATACATCTTTTGTAAGATTTTCTACGTTTTTCCAATGAGAATATCCTTTCTGATGAATATATATATGTATAGGAGTGTAGGGTAAAGAAGGGTACCATGTATACTCGATGATGGGTGCTGCCATGTGGACAACACCCGTCTTAACTACATCTCTTAGCGTCCCCTACTGCTGTGCCATTTTTTTTTTAGTGAGTTAATCTCTGGGTCCGAGGAGTGATATTAAAAAGAAATTCACTTGAAAGTTTAAATTTTTCGTCTTCATTTCTGTTCTTTGAATAAATAAAATCTGCCGGATAGATCGATGTAACAAAACCACTGTTTTCAATTGCATTCATACGATATTTTAATGCCAGGTAGAAGTGTGTACGTCCAAATATACAAGAAAAGCGACCATGTTAATTTTTTGGTCGTCTGTTGGGTACTCTTCGATTTGAATTCAATTCTAGAATAAATTGTTCCTTCACTCAACAGGTGGAGAAGGATGAATGCAATGTTCAGTCTGCAAAGAGTAGCACATGAGGAGCTCAGCGGGTAGAATAAGTAATATCTGAGAAAGTCAGTACATAGCAACATAAAAATTGTCTGGAAATCTGAAAAAAAAATTCACTGACCTTAAAAATGTATATTAGTTTTAAAGTTTCATTCAAAAATTTTAACAATAAAGCTTTTTATACTAGAGTTGCAAACACTTAATTTCCGAATAGTACCCTGTTTTACCCTACCGCTAAAATTCATAAATGTCTCAGATTGTCCTACAAAACGCCTGTTCCCAAGTAGAAAAGAATTTTCTTGTGGCAACAGGTGTGGTTTTTCAATAGCCAGGATATCCTCAAACACTTTTGTGGGGTGTTCCGATTTTACCGCCCTTCTACACTTTTGTCAAAAGGGAAATCCATTATTCACCACGTTTTGCAGTACTTTCCTATCTCTCTCTCTTTATATATATATAATGTATGCAGAAATAGGATAAAAATAACTAAGTCTTAACAAAAGTTCATAATAGTTTCGGGTGTTTTTGTTTTAAAATTTTTCTGTAAATGGAAGTAAATATATATATAGGGTTGTTATAAATAAAGTTACCATGTTTAGACCTACGTAGAGTCCGCTTGGGTTGACAGATAATGATGAAACTTGGAATATAAGTTATATGGACCATGGGAAAATGCAAACTGCAATAGTTCGAATTTCGACTGATAGATAGTGGATTTATCTACGAGAAAGGACTTTAAGCAAATTTGGAGCGGTTTAAAAAGCCAGTAGTCTCTGCCATAAAGTCAATCTGCAAAAAGCCGTTAGAGAAGAAGGAAAGAGAGTTACTGGTGAAGTCGGTTTATCAGAATGGCAGTATTTTGTAAATTGCACTGCGAGAATGTCAACGCGTGAAAGGCTTACAAAAAGGACAAATGTCGAGGCAGGGTTTGAAAAAGATGATGTCTAAATTCGGTGAGACTGGAGAGCTGGGTGTGCTGCAAGGAAGAGGACAGAAACGGATTTTAAATTAAACTGCCGAAGAAGTGGCTCTTGCCGTGGACGAAAGAGCGTCCGGTTCCCAATATTTTTCGACAAGTGCTCGAGCGGTGTCACGTGATTTGTCTGTCCCTTGGTCTACGGTACGAAAGGTACTTTGATCCATTATAAAGTGGTATCCATACAAGATCCACGTTGTGCAAGCGCTGAACTCTGCAGACACGGACACACGATCTCAATTTGTGAGGATGTTTTTGGCCAGTTTATCCTGTGACAAAGCATGGCCTTGGAACATTTTGTGGTCGGACGAGGCGCATTTTACCCTATATGGATCAGTAAATACTCAAAACTGTCGCGTTTGGGGTACTGCAAGTCCTAATATTGTGCATGAACTGTCTTTGCACACTCATTACATTTCTGTATGGAGTGGCTTTACGGCTGATTTCATTCTTGATCACTTTTTGTTTTAGGAGAACACGTCTCAAGGTCCTAAAAGGTGTTCCATTACTGGTAGCCGTTAATGCGACCTTCTTCAGCAGCAGGTCATTCCATCCTTACAAGAGCGAGAGTGTTTAGAGACTACCGTATTCATGCAAGATGGTGCATCACCTCACATAGTCTGAGCAGTGACGGCACTGCTTCGTGCCCACTTTAGAGATGATCGGGTAATTTTGAGACGTTTTCGAGACCTGGCCTCCTCGATCTCTGGACTTGAATCACTGTGACTTCTGGTTGTGGGGATTCCTGAAAGACCGTGTGTATGGAGGAAGCATACGGATTCTGCCTGATTTGAAAGCAAGCATAACCCGTAATGTTGCTGCAGTTGATTGAGAAACCCTTCGCGCTACTGTTGAACACGTTAAATTACGCTGTGAAAAATTCACATTGAACATATTCTGTAAATAAAAAAGAGTTTTGTGTTTCCAGCTTGAGATTTTTGGTTTTCATGCGCCTCCTTCTCATCGGGTGATCGAAATTTAAACTTTTTTTTTCTTGCAGATTTCTTTTCCTCTTGCACCCAGAAAAAGGAATTGATTAAAAC
Organism: Maratus michaelseni; assembly: GCA_963931845.1. Classification (NCBI taxonomy): domain Eukaryota; kingdom Metazoa; phylum Arthropoda; class Arachnida; order Araneae; family Salticidae; genus Maratus; species Maratus michaelseni. Next base: position 94,909,505 of record OZ007593.1, read on the forward strand.
AACAAAACCTGTTTTGTTGAGTACATTTTGGTTGTTTTAGTCAAATTTTTAGTTCAAGTAAAAAAATTGGTTTTGTTGCTTGGACAAAAAAATATTGTTAACACTCGTACAAAATTTTAACAAAATTTCACCAATTTTACTTGAACTAACAAAATTTGTTTCTTTTAATTTTAAATTATATTTTTGTAATTCCAGCAATTTTTTTTTATTTTTGAAAAAATTAAATTCTTGTGTAGTAGCTATATATCTATTGATTTATTTGACTTATATAGCTATATAATTACATGATTAACATAATTTTGGGGTAATTAAAACTTTTTTTCACTGGGACGGACAAAGGTAGTTTTAAAAATCCCCCTGTCCCATTTATTACCGGCTTCTATCTTTGCAAGAAGAAAGAATTGGATTCATGAAAATTTTCGATTTCCGGTTATCCTGAACGCGATTTCGCTGTTTTTATCTCAAGAACTAATGCACGGAATTTAATAAAACCTTTTATTCAGTTACTTTCTGATATAAATTGTTGCTGATTACTTTTTACTTTAAATCGCGCAACAGGTGGCGCTGCTATGTTGCATTTTTCGTGATTTCTGCAATAGCTCTATCTCATTTTCAGCAGTCCAATACGCCTGTAATCTTTGAATAATAACAAGGAAATTTTTATCCTGCTTTTTACAGGCGTAATTCATTGCTGAAAATGAATAAAAAATTAACTATTTGTTGCCGTATACTGTGCTTTGTACTGTCGTCTCATGTTTGCCGCAGAAATTTGCGTGTTCCTTATGACATTACATCTTGTGCTGCGATTGCAGCCGTTCCGACATATATAAGAGTGAGAAATGCCGAACTCAGATATCGTTCCTGGTAGCGCAGTGGTAAAGCGTCAGGCTGCTGTTCTGAGGACCCGGGATCGACTCCCGGCGTGGGCACTTTTCATTCTCTCGGTTTGCGCTTGAAAAAAAGCCGGATAAAATTCACTTGTTATTGTTCAAGGTTTACAAGCGTAATTCACTGTTGAAAATGAATTAAAAAATAGTTAAAATTGCATATGTAGATTGGTTCATTTAACAAACGTTTTTGTAGTATAAACAAAACAAGTTCGTAATATAATATATTTTATTGATTAAACAAACAAAATATAGTTTGTTGAAAAAAGAAAATAGATTGTTAAAATAACACATAGCATATATCTATGTAACAAAAATAATTTTGTTAATTCAAGTAAAATTGAACCATTTTACTTGAATTAACAAAACATTTTTTTGCTGACGATACAATTTTTTTTTTTTTGGAATTGCAAAAAAAATCAACAATATTTTTTTTGTTGATTCAAACGAAATTTCCATTGACCCATATTTAAACAAAAAGTTTCGTTGGGGCAAACAAATTTTTGTTGATTCAACAAAACTTTTTTCTGGGTGTGGTTCATATGACTTATATTCCAAGTTTCATCGATATCAGTGCACCAGAGCGGACTCTATGTAGGTCTAAATAGGGTTACTTTAATTATAACCACTCTGTACATTTATGGTATTGTAATATAAATCGTGTAATGTTCTTCACTCGAATTGTTATAAAAACTCTGAGGGAAAACGAGAGAGATTTCACAAATTTTAAATTGCCAAAAACATTAATATTTTGATTAGTTTAAATATAGTAATATTCACTTAATAGAACATTTTGAAGAAAAAAAGATTTATAAATATAATAATATTCATAAAAACTATATATTAGTTGATTATATAGATTTATCCGAGAAGTTTTGAAAATAATATTTAGTAACGTGGTTTGTTATGTTACTAAAAATAAATATATTTCTGAGCTCTGAGAAAGATTATCATTAAGCGGCTCTTCAACACTTAAAAAATTTTGCTCGCATTTTCTTTTTTTCTTTGTATCACACGTCTACTAAGAGCATGCCTGCCTTTTATTATATATCAATGAAAACATAGATATAAGAAACCATCTGCAGCTCGTCTTTACACTTGTACTAAAATACACTATAGTGTATATTTATTCTTTTATCACCCGAATATCTTGAAGGAAAATTTTGTTTGAGAAAAGCCAAAGTATTGGATTAAATTTATTTTTTTTTAGAAATTTTCATTCATTTTTTTTCAAAAAGGACTGTTTAATGCATTTTGATTTTGCAAGAATCTTTCTTAGGTCGTTTTGGAATAATCCCCTCCCCTCGATCTCTCTCTCTCTCTGTCTCTCTCTCTCCCACACACACACACATATAAATACAATGCGGATGTTTTGAGATTTTTTTGTAAAACTAAAAATATATATGATAATTCATATTATTTTATGTACACAATCAATAAATTTCAAGATAAAATGAACATGTTCCTAACAAAATAAAATAAAATAAATGCAACTATTCTCTGTATTTACAAATTCAGATTCAGTAATAATATAAAATACGTTTTAAGAATCCATATACTTTTTTCATATACTTTTATTAAAAAGTTTATAACAAAATGATTTAAACTGTAAAATTAATGCTAAAAAAGGAATAGAAAATTTACGTAAATAATTCCATGAGTTAAATTTCACGACATATTATTTATTTCCATATTAATTTAATCATAAGTAATAACAATTAAATTGTTTTATCATCATTAATACAGTTTTTGTTTTAAGTAACAAACCGTAGATATATCTAGTATTTTTTGTAATTTCTCTGTAAAATTCTTAATTTAAAAATTATTCTATACAATTTTACTTCGGTGTAAGATATTTTATTACGTACGCTGTTTTAAAATATTTTATAATACCTATTCATAAAGAATCACAGAATCTGTATAGTAGCTTACTAAACAGAATCCCAAGAGAATTTTTGGAAATGTGATTTTCTCTACACTTTCTGTGACGGTGGTTGTTATGTAATTCAAACAAAAATATTTCTATAAAAGATCTCCAGAGAATAAAATCAATAAGCAGCTCTTAAAACCTGAAAGTTTTTTTTTTCTTTTGGTATTAAAATGGTTTTGTATGTGATACTGGCACGTCTACATAAAACATCTACAGTAAGAAAAATATAGTAATAACACAAGTGATAGACTGAAAGAACATATCTTTGTGAACATAGCTGCAGTATGTCTTTCAAATTTTTTGTATACAGAATATAGGCATAAAGATAAAAGAAGAAAGAAAAAATAAACGAAAAAGAAGAAAGATAGAAAATAAAACGAAATTATTCTTAAAACAACTGCGAAATAATATCCGAAAACAAATAGAGATATCGTGTAAAAATAGTGCTGTAACATATATTTAACTTTAAATTTAATAGTAAATAAAACAAATGGAAATCTTTTTCCGAAATCTTTGTTATTAAACTTAGAAATATCACATATTTATAATGTTTTTGACATACGTCTAGAATTTTCTAATTTAAAAATAGCATTCAATAAAAGTTAAATTTTACTTAAGTTATATCATTACGCAGGTACATAATACATTTTCGAATAGCAATTCCGTAAATAAATACGCCATGGAAATATGTTTCTACATATGTTTCTACATTTATAAACATCACAAATTTAATAGATACTTAACGGAATCGCCAAATAATTTTGGATAAAGCTATCTCATATACACTTTTTGTAATGTCCTATGTTATGCAATTTAAAACAAAAATATTTGGATGAAATTGTCTATCTACTATATATATATATAAAATGCAAATGGAAATTTCGTTCCGACTTCTTATTATAACTCGAGTTCTGCAGAGAGGATTTTGGTGGACACTGTTTGATATACAATCATTCAGGGAAGTTTTTAGTATATAGCATATTGTTTTATGTAGGTTTGTTATAGGATTATGTTGGAACGTTCTGATATTTTGAACGAAAATGTTACCATTTTGCATTTTTTGGCCGCGATTGTTGTTGGTGAAAGAATTGAAACGTCTATACACCTCTGAAAAACAAAAACTGTTGCTAATTGTTGGACTGAATATTGAGGAGATAGGGCAGTTCTGTGTATCGTGCTTTTTTTTGGCAAATAAGGGAAACGATTTTGTTTTTATCTTCTTGTTTTTGCTGTTGTTTATCAGTTATTCTAAGTGAATTAATTTCTTCTTTAATTTCTTGCATATTTTTCTGATATTTTTGGGATAATTGTACTATTGTGTCGTATGTTGCGTTGTTATTCTGTGTATCTGTGTTGTTTATTTCTGAGCATTTTCTGTTGTTTTGTGAAATTTAATTTTTTCTCGCCATGTCCGCTTGATTCGAGTCCGCTTTTTCTTGCAGTTATCCGAGGGAAATTTGTGTAGCTCAAATGAAACATCCTGTTTAAGTCCCTCAATGAATTTTGATAGTTTAATTTTGTTCAGGAATTCAATGGAACCTCCCCTTGTCGCATGTCCTGAACTAACGATGTATAATTGTGAAATTCTGATGAATATTTTTGTAATGTCCTCTACCGATTGTGTTGGCAATTATTTCGCTTGAATAAATCGGTCCTGAGATTGGGAGAATGATTTGTCATTTTTAAAGTGTGTTCTAAATTTTTATAAAAATTCTTCATAATTGTGTTCATCCCGCAAACTGGGTGTGTTGACTAACAAGTCTTTGGCAAGGCCTGACATTTTGGATGTCAGAAAAAAATATTTTAGCTCATTTGGTATATTTGCGGCGGTAGACATTTCATAAATTGAGTGAAAAAAAAAAGTTGATGTTTTGATCAATTTTCCCTCATAATTTTGGCTGCTAATCGTGATTTTATTATTATTAGCCATTTGTGGAGTTTTCTGTGTTAAATTAATAAAAATAGGCCCCGGTTGGTGATTAAGACGTCTCATTAGTATATCTCATAGTTCATAAATAAAGTAATATATAGAAAGTTATAAAATGATTAAATAATTTTATAATCAGGTATTTCAATTAATAAAAAACAGAGTACAAATGTAAATATAATAACTGTAATGAAAATTATTGTTTTGAGCCGTTGATGAAATCCATATAAACATTAATTACATTTGTTATGTTGTTCTGTGACACTAAATATATTATTGCTCATACAGAAAAAAATTACTGAATTATAAAATTCAGATAAGAAGTATTAATTTGGAGGTAAAAAGGAATGAAAATGAGAAGAAGGAAAACCCCCAACAAGCCCTTGAGTGCAGTCCTCCTGTATTAAGGCGTCAGTAAAAAGTAAATGTTGGACCGAAAATTGAGTGGGGTCGCCAACATTCAATACAAAAGAATAAAAATTACAGTTAGTACATTTTCATGCCTTTTCTTATAGTGGCGTTGTGAAGCCCTATATAAAGCCGAGGGTGGTTCGTATTATTTTACCAATTCAACACATATGTAGATATCCTCTGAAACTTAGGAAAAATATTAAAGTTATACTTTAGTAATTTAGTACGACTCAATGAAAATAGCAAGATTAAATAAAATATACAACATGAGTTGAATAAATATTTATTTAAAATTAAATGAGCAGTTAACATAATTCATTACTTAATGATCAACTAAGTCGCAGCACCAAAAAAAAATAGGATAAGCAAATATGGAAATTCTGCAATTAAACCGAAATTATAAATTATCAGAAAAAGTAGAGCTTGATTTAAACAATTGATATTTGGATTAAGCGTGTAAACTTCAAATAATAATAAAAAAAGATACTTTTAGCCAGGAAAACTAATAATAGGAAGATATTACTCACCACATGAGATTCTGTAACTCTGTGAATTATGGGATAATCCTAATATGTAAGATTTAGTTATTATATGTAGTCTCTATTTATTTGTCTTGGTAAATCTCGACGCATCTAGTTGGCACAACACGTTCACACAGGATAGAGTCCTATTGTACTTTCAATTTTTTGACTTGCATAGAGAGCAGGGTTGAGCCTCCTTTGGAAGCCTCTTTTGCCCCCTTTGGAAAGTGGGTCTTGCTAGTTGGCACAAAGCGTTCACATAGAATAGAGTCAGGTTTTCCTTTCAGCTATTCGACTTGCATCGGAAACAGGGCCTTTGGAAATCAGGTCTCGATTCAAGCGTTGACTTTAACGGGCTCGGAAGCTTTAAATCCAATGATTCGGCTCAATTTAAGGAATATTCTGTACTTGTGATTTCTTATCTGCTACATCTTAAAGATTTTCTCGTAGAATACTCGCTGCATCGCCTTCTTAATAATTGAGTAAATGAAGCCAAGATATGTTTTTGTTCTCACTCCAAGCACTCCAGGGCAGAATGATTTTTTTTTGCATCCGTCACGGGATTTTCCTAGGGTGTGTTTATATGCAATTTTTGTCCTCTAGGAGCTCTTCATTCGTAAACCTTCTTGACTTGCATGTAACTTTTTATTCAATTCCTCATCATTGGGTTAATTCCTTTCTGCCGCTTCCACATAACTAAATACCGTTTGTGCATTGTTTCACCAATAAAAAATCCTTACAGTTCAGGAGATGGGTAGGGGGAGCTCCAACGTCCACGTGTTGACTTTTGCTAATTAATTTATTTTTTGAAACTGTGGACCATCATTTGTAGCCTCTCACAGCCTAACATTTACTGTGTATTTATTCAACCTAAAAATAATTGGATTTCCTGTTTTACTGGCTCATGGTTTCTGCTTCATGTAATATACAATAAAACGTAAAAATCGAAATCCCAATTAAAACCAAAATTATTTTGTTTAATTGTTCGTTCTTTGTGAATAATTGTTCAGATTGTTCATAAAATCATTTTCAGTCACTTTTAGTAACTATTGGATTTTCAATCTAATATTAATTTTATATAAAATAGAAAAGGGGTAAAAAGAAAAAAAAACAGTCTTGATGAGAGAGAATATTATAAAAAGAACATAGGAAACATGAAAGAGAATTTTCGTAAAGCTTAAATAATTATTCAATCTGAAAGAGTGCAATTCAAACAATATTTGGCGATGCATATTTTGGGTCAGATTAAGAAAAGTGCATCTGACAAGCTGATTAGATAAAATCTGAGTAACAATTTTGTTTTTGTTTTGTTCTTTATTTTTAGATTTTTTTTTTATTTTATCTAACTCCTCCATCATGGGACTTACAGAAGAAACTAGCAGGTGTAATTAGAAAAATGACTGTACTTGTGAGTTACAAATTAATTGTTTATTTACGATTTTGATTTTATTTTTGTTGCCAAACAATATGATTTTATGCCAAAAAGGCATAAGCGTGACATTTGTTTGAGCTATGTTTACAATAATGGTGTTTTTTCAAGTGTATGACTTGTATGTTTTTTGAGTATTTTTTTTAAATTTGAAAATTCAAATTATATAAATAGCAGTTGATATTATAAAAAGAGAATCAAATGTTTAAATTTTAGAGTAATTAAATTTTATTATTTTAACATATCGCCAATTTCCTTTATAGAAATATTCACTGCTTCCAATGTTAAGAAGTAAAGATTATTTTCTTAAGAAAATTTATACACTTATGCGTTATTACTATCACGAAAAAAAAATGCTTTTTGAAATAAATTTTTGATATTCTTTTTAATTGATCTTTTTCTTTTTTTTACTGCTGTTGCAAGTTTCTTTTATATTTGAAGGGTCCTGTGATCAGTGAATCCGATTGCAGAAAATTATACGGAATTTGTACTTAGCGATTAGTAAATTTACCATTTTTCATTATGAAGCAAACGGCCAAAAGAAGATTTACTATTATATATTTTTCATCTAGATTTATTTTACTAAAACTAAAAATGCAACAGTTGAGCTGCACGAAAAAAAAAATGCCAATGGTGGCCAATGGAACAATATTTGTTGCTTTATCATTTTAAACTAGATAGTGTTAAAAAGGTAGACTCCGTCAACAGCAATTTCACATTGTTTAATGCGCATACTTAACTATGGTAGATTTGTAACTATATCGTTACAAAAACATCCAATATTTAACGAATACTTGGCTGTGGATCCGATTACGGAAGATTAGGAAAATTGTATTGAATCTAAACTAGAGGTCTGCACCTGCCCGAATTTCCAAGCCCGGTCCAGGCCCAGCTCGAAAGAAAGCTATCTAGGTCCGGCCCGGCCGGATGCAGAAGTTAAAAGTTCGGTACGGGCCCGGCCCGTTTGTAATTTCGCATGGAATACAAATATAGTGGAATATATATATATATATATATATATATATATATATTGGAATACAAATATAGAATACTCCAGTACACCTGCCAGAAGAAGACGTATATTACGAAATATAATGGTATCTTATAGTGAGATTGTATTTAAGCTACTAGCTTTAGTACCAAGCTCAGAAGTCCGGAGTTAAATAAATTATAAACAAAATTGAATAACCTGGACATTATTTAAATTCAATGGTCAATCTCTGAAATAATTGCAATGCTCTGTCTTTTAGTAGTGTTTTGACTAGAGAACATTTTAATTTCTGTTGTTCATAACAGTCACATTTAACTACCAAACTCTACTATAAATGATCAACTAAAGATTTCCTTCTTAATAGTCCAAATTTTGTCTAATGAATAAGAAAATATAATAGCGCACTGGCGTTCGCATCGTATTAAGCAATGCGTCAGGATTTTATGCGTCAGTCCATATTACTTAAAAATACAAAGTTGAATTCACCGTTTCGTTTGATTCAAGATTCATTTAGGAAATTGATCAGCGCAGCCGGCTTAGCCTGCTAGTATGTAATAAAATCAACAAGCAACTCTTCAATTTTAAAAGAGTTTTCAATGGTTTTGTGTGTGTTTCGGTCATGGCAACAAACATATCCATTCTATGAGAAACATATTAAAAAGTAAAACATACTGTGCAACTATCTACTATTTGAGAAAATATATGCAGTATGTAATTTTATATTAAGGATATATTTTCTAATGTGACACATAAATGCGTAAACGAAAAATATAAAACTTACTAACTCATAAGAAAACAACTTAATCATAACTGGGAATATTTCGATGTTTTCTGCAAATGAATGTATACGAAAGCAAATTAATCATTTTGTTCTGATAAAAATTTGAAAATGATGATTGTAATTAAAATATTTAAAGTAAAGTACATTTGAAGTAAGCTAGTAAAAAATTCTTATCTCATAAAAGAAGAACTCCTGTTCTTGTAAAACAAATTAGCTAATTACATACCAATTTTTATAAACGATTAAAACTTACTCATTTTATCACTATCTTTAGTGGCCTTTTCTTTGTAGACATAATATAATGTTTTCATTCAAGTAGGAAACATTACTGTTTTCCTTGTTTTTGAAACAATTGTATATTATAATTTAATTTGCTGTAAAAAATAATATTTCATTATAAAATATATAATAAATTTCGCATACAGCAAATACATAGTCTTGCAGCAAATTTTCTGTTTTGTCAAACTGGTGCAATAAGCTTTTAAATCGTGTATGTAAATGAAGAAACGTTATAACGTTTAGGGATATCTAGGGATATCAAAGTTTCCATTTTTCTAAATTATTGAACACGTATTTCTCGAGTTATTCGAGTGTTTCAAGACTTTCCAAAGGAAATGATTCTCACTGCATTTTACTTGATTACAGCACCATCTACGATTTTCCGAAGAAAATATTAAATAAAAAAGTTACTTATTTTTCCCCGTGAAATCTAAATCTGCAATAAAAAAAGTCGGTTATCATTTAAGATTTCAAAATCCCCCCCCTTTACCCCCAGAGTTGGTGGGCAAATTTGATATTGATAAGTAAATATTTCAAAACTATTGAACATACATTTGTCCGTTTTTCAATCTGATGTATATTTCTGAACTTTTCAATGTGGGTGATTCTCACTGCATTTTACTCAATTACAGAGCCATCTCTGATTTCACGAAGAAAATATTATATATAGATATATTATATAGAAATATTATATGGAAAGCCATTTTGACTATGTGACGTACTCAGATTTGAGTATTTTTTGCTCAGTTTTGAAAATGTCGTTTTTAGAGTGAAGATGGTTCTTTTTAAAAAACTGTAAATTGTAACTCTTGTTTTCCGAAACATGAAGCTTCAAATAATGTACGAGTCTTTTTATTTTGTATTTGAGTGGACAAAAACAAAGAATTTCATATAAATCTGTGAGAAAATATATTTTTTAAATGTACAGAAAAGGCCAACACTTAACAAGTGTCTTACTTCGAGAAAATATATCTCACATTTGCTTAGACATATTAATAATATTCCTCCTTTGGATCATACTTTTACTCAGCTTAATTGTTAATGGTTGAATAAATTTTGCAGGAATGTAGACGAAAACAATTGATACATTATATGAAACAACACTGTCTGAGAAACAAAGCAAAATTTTAAGATTTTATTGCAAATAAACTTAACATTAAACAAAATTGAAATCAAAAGCTATATTAAACTACTTTGTTTATTAAACAGTTCACGGTAATGGGATAGTCGTGAATCAATATAGCAGCCTCGAACATTGATTGTAAGTATAACTTTGGTAAAATAACAGTTAAAACTAAAGGTTCATTTGATAACAAAATCGTTTAAAATATGAAATAAATTGTATTTTTAAAGCTATAAAAAATAATCGTTTTTTAAAGAAATTGGGGCTTTTTTTAAATATTATTCACTTAAAAAAATATTTTAAAGTGAATAATTAATGTACATATTGTCAGATAACAGCCCAGCGTTTCAATAATCTCTATGTAAAATATTTATTTTATTAAATATATATACATTTTATGTCGTTTTATTGAATTTGAAAACGTTAAAAAAAGATACATAAAACATGTATCTTTATTTTTCGTTTGAACGGACCGATATAAACAAAACCATACAATAAATGTAGCATATTTTATAGAAATAAGTTAGAAATTTATGTAATGTCTTTTCATTTCTTTTCTTTCCTTTTTTTTTGTTTATTTTCTTTGCACAACCTTCTTAACACATGAGGTGTAATTCTTGTTTTATGATTAAAATTTGAAATTGTTATTTTTGTATAATTGAAATTAGCAATGACATCTACGAATTACGATGAAATATAAAAAATCATTTTCCTAAAAATAAACCTAATAATTTCTCACTGCTATTCCAAGTATTTTTATGTCAATGTTGTAGAACAATTTATTGAAAAAAAAATATTTGAACTTTGTTCAACTCTGAAGTAATTTCCTTTCCTTAATCGTTTATTTAGCATGGAGTCATTTAAAAAGCATCGATGTAAATATTGTACTAGGAATGACATGCAATGTTTAATGAACCTACATATCTCCCTAATGATTAATTAAAACAAGTTGTGACAAATTTGTTCTATCTTGTGAAAATTTGATCATGCAAATCTGAAAGTTTGTGTTTTAAACAAATTGATAACTAGTAATTTATAATATAAAAGTTTTAACATTTATTTGTGATAATGGATAATTAAAACTTCGGAACTATTAATGGACCTGCGATGTTTTATAAATATATAAAATGTTCTTCTCGAAAAATATTTAATTGAAATTTCTAAATTTCTAAATTAATAATTTATTATATATTTTTTTTAATTTTAAATTGTATTTTTAATTTATTGGTATTTTAATTTTTCTCATATGTTCAGAGAAATAATCAGCCAAGGAAATATGCGCGTTTTATGTTATTAATTACCCATTCATAATATATAAATTTATCCATAAATATATTTTCCTCAGTCTGACAAAAATGTACACTGTTGTCCAAAAATTAAGGGACAGTGATCGGATGCTTTCGCTTTCTACACGGTTTGTCGAATATCTACTGAATTTTTGGGAAATTGTTCTTAAAATTCGAGGATGTAAAGCACAAGTTTGACTTCAAGGACAGTAGAAACAGTATACTGCAATAAAATAATCATATATTGAATATTTGATGAGATAATGTATGAAATAATTTATAAGTGCGCATGCGCAAACTATACCAAAGCTTTTTAGGATTTGGTTGTCAATTCGAAAGAGTAACGCATATAAAAAGACCAGTCAAATATCGTGTAATCTCTAAAAGATTCCAGTAATACAGTGAGCTAATTGCTAAATTCGGGTGAACATTCCATTGGATTATATGGGATTTCACCCAGAATTTGCGAATTAGCTAAGAGGATGGCTGGCATCTTTCTGAAATTTCACAAATGCCCATATCTCATCAAATATTCAATATATTAATTTTTTAATTGGAGTATACTGTTTCTACTTTTCTTGAAGTCAAACATGTGCTTTTCAAGAACAATTTGTCAAACATTTCAGTAGATATTCACAACTCGTATAAAAAGTAAAAGCTTCCGGTCACTGCCCCTTAATTTTTGGACATCAGTGTAGATTGTAAAATTGTAAATTGTTAACCATTGCTTTTCAAATAAGAATCCAAATAAAATTATCCGTGTTCGAGAGTAAAAAAAAAAAAAGCTAGAAACTATAGACTACTCTCCTTATTAATAATAGGTAAATTCGAAAAATATAGCAAATTAAAAGTTTCACAATTGTTTTATAAAATAGTTTATAATTAAATAATAAATCTCCTTTTTTAAGTTATATAATTAAAAGTTAAACAAGATTTGATATAAGGAATCAGATAAAAGTTAAGATGGGGGCTGTGTAAAAATAACTATTTGCAAATTTTATGTATAGTGGTATAAGTGAGAGTTTTTTTTAAAATTTTATTTTATAAAAACGCAAATGATATTGCTCAATATAAACAAGAATGCTATTGCTTAATTTAGACTTCTGTTTATTTGTATAAATAATGATATTTGTTTTAATGTACATATTCCATGACATGGTTATAACAGATGAAGTGAAATTTCCAATAAAATATTGACCTTAAAGATCTGTTTTGAAGAATTGTTTCTCTTTTATTTATAAAATTCAGTTAACACTTGTGTGAAGATATAAATCTGAATGTTTATAATTATCAAGTCAATCGACTTTCTATAAGTATATATAGAACATTATATTTAACTAATTTAAACTGTTCAATTTAAAAAATTGGTGGTACTACAATTAAAAATGTGTCTCTATAATTTAAAAAATAGTAACACAAAATATCTGGGCAGGCAACTTCATTACTGAAAAGAAAAGGAGGAATAACTTAACTTCATAAATGAGAGTAACTTCATATGTTTTCCAAATTGTCTCAGAAAATTTATCGATAAAATGTTAATTTTAATAGCAAAATAATTAATTAAACAAATGTATACATAGTGTTATAAACCTTTCTACAAAACAGATCACAGACTCACTAATAAGTGGAAGAGATTTGAGAGAAATGTCGCTGAAAAAGTAAACCATTTAGCTGTTTGAAAACTTGTACAAGAGACATTACTTCGAAAAGCTTTCATTTCTGTGCGTTACTCTTTATTGGATATCTGCTTTCTGATTATTTACAAGACAACAAACTCGATTCAATTCTATTTTTTATTTGATATTTTACCACAACATTAAACGACACATATTAATTTTTTTGAAGTAAATGATAATAGTCTAATTTTAACGTATTACAACGTATTCTAGTATTTTCGAAGAACAACATGAAACAATTATTTATGTAATGTACTAACAATATAATGACTTATATATTATATATATGTTATATAAAAAAATTATTTCCTTCGCAAATCCTTCACATTTATTTCGCATTAGTCCTTTAAATTAATCTAACTTCTGACATAGTCAGTATTTCCTTAATTCTTAATAATATTTATTCCTATTTAATGTTCTTTTAAAAGTAAATACCCGTATATTAATAATTATCTTAATCCAAATCTTAATCTAAATTTTTAAGTTCATTCGTAACTTTTATCAGCTCCCCAATCTATAAAATTCCGAGAGACGTTTTCTCATTTCGAATGTTTTTAAAAAGCCCTTTTTTTTAATTATTATTATTCCATGCTCGGTTTCACGCGCTAGGTATTTTTCACTTCAAAATTAATGCGCGGCTCGAGAAGAATTCTTTCGCGTTAGAGCTTCTCCCTCGCGCCTCATTCGCTGGGCTGGAGCTCGTCTCTCACTCATTGGTTTGTGCGCTCATGACGTCGTATTTCGGTATATCTGCGCTCCGTGAACAAAACTCGCTGACACGCTTTGGAGATCGGATTTTGGACGTGTTTGGAAGTGTAACCAAATGGGTATCTGGTGTTGTAGTCTCGTAGAATTTTCATTCAGTTCTTTAAGATCATTTAAAACGATGTAGTGAGCCATCGTGAAGCCTAAGGGCTATAAGTGTATACCTGTGGAAACTGTTACTGCATCGCTCTTAGTCATAAATAAACGATTTTTCTGGAAATTGGCTGGTCCTTTTTGGAGAAACTTTTCTGGTGTCTTTTCATTGCCTCACCTCTTCGCCATGATTATTGATATCGACTGTAACTTTCTATATCTTTAACAAACTGCCATTTTCTCGTGGAATATTACATCTCGTGGTATCTCATCTTAGTAAAAACGCCATATATATATATCCCATAAAGCACCAAAGCTCCTGAAAACCTCCCCAGGAGTTCCAATTCATCCCAAATTCCTCCTGAAACTGTAATGACGCTATCAGGCGTTCCTGGGGAAGATACTTTAATCACTTCCCCAGGACCGATCTCCCAGATCCCTCCCAGGGAGCAAGCTCCTCAGGACTGATCTCCCAGATCCCTCCCAGGGATCAAGCTCCTCGGGATGATATTCCCATTGAAGTACCTAGGAAGAGACGGTGCTGGTGCCATCTCAGGGTGATTTTGACACTAAAATAACTTATAATTTTTTATAAAAAAAAAAATATTTTATTTGATTTGGTTCGATTTTTTAATTAATAAAGTTTATATTATTATTGGATTTATTTTATTTCCTAAGCACATCTGGTTATTGTTTAACTTTTAATTATTATAATATTTAATTATCCTTACTTAGATATATTTTTAATTTATAAAATGCAATCAAAATGTAGTTAAATAAATAATTAAAATAAATTAATCTTTATATATAAATTGAAAATGTATTATTTATTTTATTTCTGATCTTTTAAAAATTAACTTATATATTAATTCATTTTATCATTACATTCATTAATTATTTTTTCTGAACTTTCAACAATTACTTATACATTTTTACTGTTACTTTTTCATCTAACTAATAATTTTACATTGATTTCACTTATATACTTTATTAGTTTCTATAGAAATAATTTAATTTTAAATATAAAATTGATTTACTTTCTCCTAATAAATTATTTTTATTTTCAATTATAAGAAATCAGAATTATTTTTTTCGAAACACGAAGTTTAATATATATTTATATATTTGTATAGAACCATATTTTATAAATTAAGGATTAGAGATACCTAGTAAAAATTATTCCTTCTGATCTTTTAAATATGCTTATCCCAGTAATCTGTAGTCTTATGTATTGACATATTATTATTATTTGTATTAAATAATTAATCATTTCATATTAATTTGAATTATATATATAAATAATTTTCAGATCAATATTTAATTTTAAAATATAAATTAGATTTATTATTTTTTTTTTCGCAGACCATTTTAAATTATCATATATATATATATATATATATATTATTATTATTTCTAATAAATGAGGGTTTTTTTTCCGTAACCGTAAGAAATCAAAAGGAATCAAAAATTTGTTACAAATAAGGGTTTTTATCAACAGTTTAATATATATTTACGTATTTGTATCTATTCAGAATTTGATAGTTAATAGATTAGAGATAAGCATTTTTAAATTAAACAATCTATTTAAAAAAAAATCTTATTTCGATTGTAAAAGTTAATTTTCATGTAAGTTTCAAAATTGAATCATATTTAAGTCCTATCGAGCATATTTACTTTTATTATTATTTTTCTATTAATATTTTTTTCTGATCTTTTTAAAAATTACATATATATTTATGTATTTTATTATCACATTTTCAACTAATTAATAATTTTATATTTATCGTCATTATCAAATCAATAATTTACTTTTAAGTATAAATTATAACACCAACTTAGAGATTACATGCTCTATTGAAATGGCACATTTGGTTTAAAAAAAATACAAACATACCCCCCCCCCCTCCCCCTGAATAAGAGTTTTTCTTGAAAGATTTTTTTTTTAAATATATATTCTTACAAAATCGGGTTAAAGATATAAATTCGTGCTGATTATTATCACGGACCTGGTCAATACCACTTGTCTCATTTAATATACTTTATATATGTGTTGGTAATGAGCATATGTTCGCTAAATGATGTCAATTTTTAATTATGTATGAATTTTTATGAAGCGTCTGTTCTGGAGGTTTTACCATATTAATTTTATTTTATTTTTGAAATACAAATTAGTTATTTTCTATTACCTCTTTCAAATTACGATACATGGTATATATTTTTTAATTCTTAATAATGAAGGTGAAATCTCAATTTAGTGAACTTAAGAAATTATAACAACATACAGATTCAGAAAATATAAATATTTATCTTTCTAAATAACAAATATTTCTCCAGAATTTAAAACTGAGTTGTGTTTTGCTTTAGTTGTTAAAACTTTCATTTAAGAAACCTATTTTATATTTGGCAAGCTTTTTAGTTTAGGATATTTATAAAAGATTATTTTTCGTGCAAATTCTTCACTCCTGTTAATATACGGCTATTATTAGTTATGTATCTTAGGGTGTTTCTCAAATGCAAGGAAATACTTCTATCCAGATGTCAAGAACGATTATATAATCAGCCGCAAAAGTCCCATAATGCAAATATGTTTGGTCAGGTAAGGGTAGAATTTTAACTACAATAAGAACATGAATAGTACTGAGCAACCTCCAATTCCTTTTGATGGATGAAGAATGAATATGTATGCTTATTGGATTGCATGCAATACTTGCAAAGAAAAGTAGTTGAAAGCATGGAACTTAGTTCCATGGTTGAAAGGAGAGAAACGTTCTTCTTCCCAGAATAAGGAGTAAGCTATTTCAAATTTAGCTTTGATATAACTAAAATAAACAATTGTCGGTACAATAGAAAAATAATCTTTAAAGCAGTCGACCAATGATTCTATAAAAGACAAAAGTATTGCTTTTAAAGGGTTTCCTTGTTTAGAATTTTTACACAATACTTCGTTGACAATCATAACAAAGAACTCAAATTTTATGTCAAAGTATCCGTACATTTAGGCATTTTAAATCTCCTGAAATATTAGTTTTGTTAGCTAAAATGAAATTATATTTCAATGAAAAATAGTGCATAATGAAATTTCTATGTATTGAATGTTTTCACAGGATTTCAAAAGATCACTAAATGGAGATTTAATTGTAAACTAGTTTTATTTATTACAATAAGAAAAAAAATATTTTTGTTACAGACACAAATTTTATTAACAGTACTTTTTTTCATATTTAACTAGTTACAGATATAGAGTAGAAATGCCCATACTTTAAAAATTAAGAGCTAAAGAAATATTATTGTCATTTTAAACAGCAGTTTCATGTAGGTAATTGAAAATTAAATGATGTATTTATGTATCTTAGGGTGTTTCTCAAATGATCTGCTCAACAACGTGAAACTTTCTGACACATCTTTTGACTTATTTTTAAACGCAAAGACATAAAATTGGCTGGCCTGACTATTGAATTGATTTGAGATCGAAATTAATTTTACATTTTTTTGATAAATAAATTACTTATCGGATTATAAGTGATTCATGTTACATGACGACACGTTTTTCTCCTTTCTCGTGCTACGGCGTCGAAACTTCAGCTCAAAACACCGACTTTGACGGTATTTTCTGAAAGATCTTCTGTCTTTACCAAAAAAATGGAAAATATCTTTTGATTACAAAGTTTATAAATAAGAACACCTGCCAATTTCAAGCGTTTCCGAACAAAAATAAACTAAAAAATATGTCATAAAGTAGCCAATTTGAATTTGAGAACAGCCTAGCATGCATAAACTCAGAAAAGCTTTTATAGATATATCGTTTAGCAATTTGTAATATGGTAATATCAATATTAGAAATCAAATTGAGTTTTGCTTATTCTAATTCTAAATTTAAAATTATAATATTTCTCATTTTTAAAAAAAGTGCATTTTGAATTTGTCTTTCAATTTTCGGTTCATAAAAACGTCAATTTTTCTCTTACTTTGTTTAATTGTAATTATTTATAATTTATAATTTAATTTATTTAATTTTAAATATTTTTATTTAATTGGCCCCTTTATCATAGACCCCTGACCCTGATATATGTGGCTCCTAACTAAAATGATAAAACGTATTGTTGTTGCGAATGATAAAACACCCCTTTCCTTTTCCCTTTTATTGTGATGCCGCGTGGGGAATTCGGGTCAAAACGATGACTTTCGCAGTATTTTCTAAAAGATCTGCGTTTACAAAAATATTAATAATAATAATAATAATAATAATAATAATAAATAAAAATTAAAAAAAGGAAAACATTTTTCTAGTATTACATAGTTTCTAAATAAGACCACCTGCCAATTTAATGCATTTCCGAACAAAAACGAGTTAAAAAATGTGTCAGAAAACAACTCCTTTGGGTTTGAGAACAGCATTAAATAATTGATACGCTTTTTTTCTAGTTATCAATTTAATATTGTATTGAATATATATCAAAGGGTATGCATCTTTATTTGCAATAAAAGTTACAGAATTCCTGCTATACGAAGCATAAAAATATGTATGTTTTCTATTTACTGACTCTCATAAGAAGAGAAAGAAATACATGAATACCGTATAAACGATTCAGGTACAACGGCCGTGTAGCGTAATCACTAGAGCGTGTTTCTCGTATGCATAAGTACCCAGGTTCAAGTCCAGTCGGCGGTAAGAAAGTTTATTCCGTAAAATCTGTATCATAACTGTCATGTGATTCTGTGTGCATGATTAATAAAAGTAATATGTATTATGTAAATTTTTAAAAGATAATGTTCGTATTTATTAATTTAAAAAAAAAATAAATACTTTTTACATTACGTCGAATAATAATAACTTCGGTTGTTTTTTATGCACATTAAGTGACCCTGAAGTCTCTCAAATTCCTCCGGTATTACTTCCTGAAATCTTCCCTAGAACAACCTGAGGAGGAACTTGAAGGAGGTCCTGGGGAGCTCCCTGGGATGCTATGAGGCGGACATTTTCGGTTCCTGAGGACCTCCTGATGACAAATTTTTGCATCCTCAGGGATGCCTGGAGGATGAATGTCAATCTTCCTGGGGACGTCCTAGTGAAGCACATGTGCTATATGGGATATGGTCTACCACTTATTTAATGTACAGAATTGACATCATGGATATAAATTACAAGAAAATAATTAGAATAATTCCAAATTGGAATTAAATGAAATATTTCTGAAAACATAAATGTAATAATGATTCAAATTAGACACGTGTCTTCCCCACGGTTTAGTGCATACAAAACATCATTCTGATATACATTCAGTGTATTTATAAGTTACCGGTACGGAATAATAGACCATACACACGAAGATCCTTGTTCCTACTCAATTTTCAACAGGAACTTTGAGTAATAAATTTGCTTGATAGTACTGAAGATGCATATCAGTACAGCTGTCGATAAACCTACTTCGTTGAAGTAGAATATTATACTTGATAACATAACCAGCTTCAGAATATGGTTAAAAAAATTGATCTTGGACGCAAACCTATCAAAGCAAATATTCAGCAATAAATTGGAACAGCATAATTTACTATTTAATTTGACATTATTATCAAAAAAAAAAAAAAATCATAATTACAAAAAAAAAAAAAAAAAAAAAAAAAAAAAAAAAAAAAAAAAAAAACAATTCCATAACCATTTTACGTTAACTGTTTTTAAATTACCAAAGATTTAAAAAATTCAAAAACTTCACCTTTTCAAAATAAATACACAACTTAAAAAACTTCTTTTACTTAAGTAAGGTGTCATACATATAAAACACAAATATCAAACTTGACATGTTTCGGTTTAAATTCTAAAACCATACTGATAAGTAGATACCTCGTCAACAAAAAATCAAACCCGAATGACACTGGACATCACCATATATACAAGATACAGTATAACAAACAACGCCATCTATAATACAAAACACAAATTAAAAACACATAAAAACATTAATCCTCAAATCAAGCTTGTATACACAATAGTTTCCCTCTATTCAAATTCGCCCCACAATATTTATTTAAAAGCTCTAACCACAAAGGTGGAATAATAAAAGAGAAAGTATCATTACAGACTAAACCCCTTCGTAAATAAATTTCAATGACTCTCTTATAAGGGACGCGGTAATAACTGGAAATAAAAATCAATTTAATATCATTAAACAAAATTTTAATCCCCCCCTCCAAATATAACCTAGATAAAGCTGTTTTCATGCGGCCAAATTTAATGTCAGATTCATGTTCTTTCTTTCGTATACTTAATTTTCTCCCTGTCATACCAATATAATAACGGATCTCACCCCCCTCATTAACATACGGAATTTCATATACCCCTGAAAGATCCTCTTGTTTAATCTGGTCAAACTGTCTATAAAGCAACTCTTTTAATTTATGTGGTGGTTTCGCAATTAAATCAATATCAAACTTTTTTAATTTAAACTTTAACCTCTCAAAACTACCCTTCATATAAGGAAAATACACTCTTTTAACTTTAGAACCTCCCCCTCCCCCTCATAATTTTCACATACAGCTTGATCGTTCCCCCCAATATTTTCATTTCTATAATAATTAATCAACTTATTGATGCTACCCAACTTAAAACCATTACACACAGCTGTACCACGGATAATCTGTAATTCATCCCTCAAAAACTCCTCAGAACAAACGCTAAAAGCCCTATTAACTAAAAAACGGAAAGTGGAAAACTTATAATTAAAAGGACAATACGCCGAATTTGGGATTACATGCCTACTATTCAAACTCTTCCTATAAACCGCTCTCTTCAAATACTCCCCCCCTCTAGTTAAAAAGGTATCTAAAAAGGGAGACTACCCCTTTCCTCTAATTCATAAGTAAATTGAATATTACTATCCAAATCATTAACTTCATTAACAAAACTAACAAAAGAGTCCACCCCCCAATCCCAAATCAAAAAAAATATCATCAACATACCTCCTCCAAAAAACAGGTAATTTCTCAAAACTTACAAAAATTCTTTCCTCTAAAGGTCTCATCTTAAATTCAGCTAAAAAACCCGAAATGGGCGAACCCATTGGCGTCCCCATATTCTGCACATATAATTTTCCATCAAACATAAAGAAATTACTCTGTATTATTAATTGTAAACCACTTTTTAAAGTCATTTTAATATTGTCACTAAATTTTTCTGAACTGTCAATCCTATCGTTAATGTCTCTACTCACTTCAGATATATCAATAGACGGGAACAAGGACTTCACATCCATACTTGCCAAAATGCATTTCTGAGGGATCTTAAGTGTCCTAATCTCATTCACAAATTCCGCTGTGGAACTGACAACATAGTTAGAATGTGGCAATAAATCCTTTAATAGTAAAACAAACGTCTTTTCCAAGAAATATGTTGGTGCTTGACACCTCATTACTATGGGGCGTAACGGATAACCTTCTTTATGATCTTTAACTCTCCCAACGAGACGTGGAATCACACCTTGTTTATTAATACGTAACTTCACTTTCATAAAATCCGGCCAACCCGGTATCCCTTTTTTAGATACCTTTTTAACTAGAGGGGGGGGGGGAGTATTTGAAGAGAGCGGTTTATAGGAAGAGTTTGAATAGTAGGCATGTAATCCCAAATTCGGCGTATTCTCCTTTTAATTATAAGTTTTCCACTTTCCGTTTTTTAGTTAATAGGGCTTTTAGGGTTTGTTCTGAGGAGTTTTTGAGGGATGAATTACTGATTATCCGTGGTACAGCTGTGTGTAAAGGTTTTAAATTGGGTAGCATCAATAAGTTGATTAATTATTATAGAAATAAAAATATTGGGGGGAACGATCAAGCTGTATGTGAAAATTATGAGGGGGAGGGGGAGAGTTCTAAAGTTAAAAGAATGTCTTTTCCTTATATGAAGGGTAGTTTTGAGAGGTTAAAGTTTAAATAAAAAAAGTTTGATATTGATTTAATTGCGAAACCACCACATAAATTAAAAGAGTTGCTTTATAGATAGTTTGACCATATTAAACAAGAGGATCTTTCAGGGGTATATGAAATTCCGTATGTTAATGAGGGGGGTGAGATCCGTTATTATATTGGTATGACAGGGAGAAAATTAAGTATACGAAAGAAAGAACATGAATCTGACATTAAATTTGGCCGCATGAAAACAGCTTTATCTAGGTTATATTTGGAGGGAGGGATTAAAATTTTGTTTAATGATATTAAATTGATTTTTATTTCCAGTTATTACCGCAAGTCACTTATAAGAGAGTCCATTGAAATTTATTTACGAAGGGGTTTAGTCTGTAATGATACTTTCTCTTTTATTATTCCACCTTTGTGGTTAGAGCTTTTAAATAAATATTGTGGGGCGAATTTGAATAGAGGGAAACTATTGTGTATACAAGCTTGATTTGAGGATTAATGTTTTTATGTGTTTTTAATTTGTGTTTTGTATTATAGATGGCGTTGTTTGTTATACTGTATCTTGTATATATGGTGATGTCCAGTGTCATTCGGGTTTGATTTTTTGTTGACGAGGTATCTACTTATGAGTATGGTTTTAGAATTTAAACCGAAACATGTCAAGTTTGATATTTGTGTTTTATATGTATGACACCTTACTTAAGTAAAAGAAGTTTTTTAAGTTGTGTATAACCATTTTATTCATATATTTCTAATAATCAGTATGAACTAATAACAACAAATATAAAATTTGGTTCATTGCCACACAATAATATACAATTGCAGTTATAATATGCATAAAAAAGAAATTGCAGCACTTCTTGAAACAAATCCAAAATTGAATTAACATAACTTTTAACAAGCATCTTAGTTTTTTAATTTGATGATATATCATAACATAAATTTTGGAATAAGCTATAACGCGAATCGTGAAAAACAACGTAGAGCAGCTTCACCTATTAAGCGATATAAATTAAAACCTAATCAACCACAATGTGTACCTGTATAAAAAAACGAAGTTTGTTGAAATTCCATCACTCAAATGTGGAGTTATAGGTTTGTTAGAATTCACAGAAGACTCTGCATACAAGCCTGGCTTCTTTTGGCTATGTACAACGAAACCTAATTAACTTCTACATGCGGCAAGGTGGATCTGAAATTGAAGTTTGAAAGATGAAACTCCCTTTAGTATCTACTTATAACTATCATAAGAATCGTGAAAATTGTAGCAGAGCACAGTATTTGTTAAGTAATATACACCCAAACACAATCAGCCCTAGTTTATGACAAAGCCTCACGTAATATGAATGCCGCGCGATATCTCTGAAATAGAACGCTCACAAAATTTCTGTCACATACATACAGACATACATTTTCCAAAAATCATCGAACAACGTTAATTAAAAAAAATTCCAATATTCCAGTACTTTATACATATATAATTTAATAAAATATTTATATGTTAATTGATCTAAAATAAAAATTTCACAATTCCCTGTTAATCGATGGATGTGACTGCACTCTTAATATAAATCTGAAGTAAAAATAAAGAAGGATCTTAAAATAGATAAAATTAGTTGAAATTCGATATCACCACAAATTGAAATTTCATAAAATGGCGGTTGTTTGAAGATTGAGTTCATTTTATTGCAATGTTTTAAAATATTTTAATCTGTTTAAAAAATCGCAATTATTCAAAATGTGCGTCATGTTATATATCATGTATATACCAAAATTGTCAATGCTAATATTGGTTGCAAAAAGGTGACGCTGACTTTCGAACTATTAATTTCAAAAATGTATGATCATCTTTGTATTTATTAAGTTTTAGAAATAAGAAGCGTCGATGTTGTCGAAGTGTTTAAGGCTATAGAATAAATAACTAAATACTTATGATTTTAAAATATAGTTTAGCAAAATGTGCATAAATATTAAATAAAAGCTCAAAATTTTTAATTTACACTTTACAATTCCCAAATTCTTGTGACATCAATAATTTCAAAGAGTGAATATTCAATAGATGAAAAAGGAAATATTTTGAGTTACCTGTAGTGAATATAAAGTAATATTTTTAACGATATCAAACTGGAACAAATGCAAGTGAAAAGTAACAGCTACAAACCATCGGAAATTCATATATACTTTTAATTACTTCTTTCTGTTTCATTTATTTGTTTTAAACATTCCTGCGTTAAATATTAAAGCAAATTTCTTTTAAAATGTTTATGTAATAATAAGTAATTAATTATTTCAAAAGGAAACATTACATAAAAAAATCAATAACAGGTCACGAAGAAAATTAATGTTGTATTAGTTTTGTTTTATAAGTTCTATGTCTATTGAATATTGCTTAGCGTGTAATTGCTTAAACTAAGATAATCATCATGTTACAAAATCGGTGGGCAAAAGGAAGAAGAAGAAAACTTTGTTATAGAACGCAAAATTCCTTATGTATGCATGAAGACTTGAATTTTTTCAAGAAAATATCAAAACCATTAACTGACGGAAAAATCAGTAAAATGTAGACTGAACTTTAATAATTTACCATAAAATAACTACATATTAAATTTAGTATTTGATTATCTTACTATGAACAATTATATTTATACATATATTTTTTCAAACTAATACAAAAATTTTAAAAGCACTGTGAAATATAGACAAAGATTTTTTAATTTTTCATAAACAACCTATGTATAACTTATGCATTAATGATTATAAAATTTTCCCATTCCGTACAAATATTTCAAAAAAGTGTTAAAAACTTAAACATTTAGAAGATATTATTTCCTTAAGTAAATTTTGAGGTTATAAAATTTACATGTGTATAAAATGTAATTTAAATAGCAATTTATTCCAACAAAAACATATCTATAAAATTAACTAAGTTCAAAATATTTTATATTTTTAAATGCTATAGAATAATATGAGAGTAAATGTTAAAATTTTATTAACACTTATTTTCACAAAATGCAACTTAACGATTTTTGCTTTCATACTTTGCATAAATAGTAATTTCGTTAGTAAGTTATATTTTAAAAATAATGCTTTTTCTTGTAATATGGTTGAAACTTTTGAAAAGAAAAATGAAGTACATTGCATGCTCAAGATAAAATTTTAAAATGAAGTAACAGATGCTATTCGATTTGATCACATGCTTGGTAACATTTTAATTTAATGAAAATAAAGCATTGTATTCCATCCAGTTCAGACTAATAGATTATTTGGTGCACATTTAACGTATGAAGATTACTTTGAAAGTTTTAATAATACAAGTTTCCTTTAACACATATTTGTTGTAATTTAACACATTGCCAATTTAGCGCACTTTTCTATTCAAAATATGTACGAGAAATTTCTAATAGCAACAGTTGCTTTATTTATTCACTGAATACGGGGATAAAATAAGCCAAATATTACCATTAAAATACCTAGTAGAATTATGGAAATAGAAAAATATATTATTGAAAATATTATTGTCTAGCATAATTATCGTCGATCAACAAAGTGTTACGTTAATCAAGGCAGGCGACCGGCTAGTACTTTTATAACTCTAATGGGAATGAAAAAAAAAACGAAATCACCAATAAAAAACTTCAAATTATATAACAGTTAGTGGAATCGAAGTACATTAATATATAATAAATAACTGTTAGTAGTTAAATAACTGTTAGTAATCAGCACTTTATTTCTTCTGAAAATTATTGTCGTGTAGTTGGATTGTTCATTGTTCGGTCATGTAGCGGAAGTCTCTTAGATTTTAGCTTAGCCGATGATTTGTAAAGGTCTGTCATACAGTACAACGAAAAATAGGAAACATTTAAAGTAAGAAGAATTTTAGATGTCGAGGTGGCTTTTTTGTTTTGATTAAAATCATCATTTTTTTTTCTTATTGATTTTCACAAGCATTTGAAATATTTAGCTATTTTTACATAATTTATTTTTAAAGACCAGCTATATAAAGTAACATTTAAAGTGTTCTACTTATGTATTTTTAATAGCCTTTTATTATTTTTCAAATAAATGTATTACTTATATGTCTTGTTTTCAAATCTTTTCCAAGGTATTAATATAATAATGTGTTTCGAAATAAGCGGATTCACTTAATATTAAAAATTACTCAAATTTTAGGCTATAAAATACGCTACTCCTCATTGTATTACTTTTAATATATAACTAAACAACACGTACTGCGTAAGCAATATTAATTTAGCGTGAATGTACAAAGTTATTTCTATTGTTCATACATAATGTATAGCTTTAACTAAGCTGTTTACTGACGCAGCAAATTTAAGTAGAACCGGCTTATTAAAACTAAACTTAAAGTTTCTCTAGAACGCTTTCACTTAGATATAAACGCAGCAGATGGGTGACAGCATATTTTAAACAAAATAGAAATTAAAAATTTGGATAAATGAATGAGGAATGTCGAGGGTTGTTTACATAATCTGTGTGTTTTAAAATAGATTTCTATGGAGATAATTGAGTTCTAGAAATGTGATAATATAACAAATAATTTATATTTTGTGAACTAATGTATACATCAAGCGCCTCAGTTGTTAAGAATTGTGCTTTGTCTAAAACGCATTACCATATATTCAGGTGAACGAAAAGGTCCGTAGAAACTTAAAAAAGTCAAAAATACCGGAAAAATAACCAAAATAAAAAAAATGGTTTGCAGGGAAATCATCGCTAGGTCGCAGGAATTTTTTTAAGCCCGAAAAAAAATTCAAAAAACAGCCTATAGGTGGCGCTGACGTACTCAAGACAAAGACAATATACGCAAGTAACGAAGAGAATGTCTCCGAATCGCTTATTACCGCTGTATGTGCCAGAGTGCAGCAGGTCCTGATGTACACATTACACCTCTCGGCGGATTGTATCTTTCAACTCCGACAGATTAGATGGATCGGATCCATACATCCGGGATTTCAAATATCCCCATACCGAGAAGTCTGCCGATATCAAATCTAGAGACCTGAGGGCCATGAGAGCCTGCTAACCCTGCTAAAGATTTTGTCTTCGCCGAACGTCTGTATCAGGAACTCCTTGACCAGAGTAGCAGTGTTACTAGGGACACCATCTTCCAAACGTGACGGTAGAAAGCTCATGTCTTTCACGCAAACATGGCACAACCTTCTTGTGCAGAACTTTAAATAACACTGCCCATTCACCATAGCCGTTTTCCCCCCATTTACTGAACACAGCGTTTCAGAGAAGAAGGGTCCTATGATGAAGGAACCTGTTAACCCACTCCACACTGCCACGTTTGGTGAATGAAATGAATTCTGCACATACTCACAGGGATTAGATGTCGCCCAGATGCGACAGTTATGGGTATTAACGTTGCGATAAAGTGAAAAATGAGCTACATATGTCCACAACATCTTAAAGAAAGAGGTGGGATTCTGTTCTAATTTGGAGAAAACCCACGTCGCAAATGCTTTCCTCTGCACGGTATCTGCTGATGAAAATTCATAACACAATTGCAATCTGTATGCGTACAGATGAACGATTCCATGCAGAATAATGAGTAATAAGTATGGTGGTAAGCCCAAGCGTCTGTCAGTTTTACGAGCATTGCTGGTCCCTGCTGCTGAAACGGACGCTAGCGCTTCCATTTCGATTGCAACACGTGGCGACTTGCCTTACTTAAACATGGTAGACCGGATCTTTCAAGATCCTTCAATGTTCCAGTTCCTTCAAACTGCTGAACGTGCAAGAAAACTATCGCTGTTAAAGTCCCTTTTGCAGGCCTCACATTCTTCGGAACTCAGAATTTGGTCAATGGTAGCTGAAACCATTCAGAAAACTGACAGCTTTCAGAAAATGGTAGCTGATTCCTGGTTTATAAAACAACTTCACCAACCAATACGTAGTATATTTTTCTCAACAGAAGCGAAATCGATTCGATCTGGTTTGATTTTTTTAATTAGTTAAGTTTTTGGTTATGTCCAGCAAATCTAGTTTAATTTGGGAATCTTCGGCCCGAAGGGACGGTTGCGATAATAATTTGTGTGCCATTATCCTTATTATGTCATCGAAAAAAGTATAAAGTTATGCAGAAAGCTGAATAAAATTCCATATATCTCTTTTTGACTATGAACGTCAGGTCGCAATTGAAAATGGAGATACTTCACCAGAAGGAGGCACTGTGATAGCTATTTTAATCCATACTTATAATAAATGAAGATACACAGTTAGAAATAAAAAAATATTCATTCTTGATTACAGAAAAAAATTATTAAGTGAACATTTTAAAAATGTTCCTAAAGTTTAGTAAAATTTTAATAGCAAAAATATCACTATAAACTGATATTTATGGCATACCTTTGTTGCGAAAAAACATGAATATGTACATTTATAAGATATCTTCTTTTAAACAACATAAATAGTATCAGTAATAAAATTGATAGCGATAATAAAAGGATAATGATAAATATACAATAGTTTTATTGAACTACATATTATAGCGATAGCTACTTGGCTTATCACTCTTCGAACCCTGTGTAAATAACTAGCGCAACGTTGACGTTTTCACATTCCTTTTATTTCTTCTTATAATACAATCACAATACATAATCTTGCACAGCATATAATACGAATCTTCACAAATTATATAGTAAGAAACTTGAACAACATATAATCACCAAGCTGCACTCAACTAAAAAGATACTTTTAGAAAAAAAAAATTAATCTTCCTTTGAAACACAAAATAATAATTCTGTTAAAACTGCGCACTTCATTTTCGCCACGCTATCATCAACGATCTCCTCTCCTCTGTTTCTTTGAAGATCAGCATGCCACTTGGCGAATTGAAAAGCAGAAACAAATTCACTTAAGGGTATACAGGCAAACTCTTGCATCTTGCGAAACGGTTTGGATTCCAGTGTTTATTTAGGGTCAGTACAATATGCTTCATACGAAAATAACATACTATATAATAAAGAATATTAAATGAAATTGAAAATTCCATAAACCTGCAAAAATCAATTTAGAACATGTAAATGTATGCGCTAAATAAACTCGGATTAAAAGTATATGCACATAATTAAAACAAAGAAAAAACACCTTTAAAAATTTATTTGCTTTCCTCCGTGTTGTGAAAACATTGGCATTGTAAAAAAAAGCTTCACTTTTATTAGCTGTAAAATGCCTTTCTCATTTGTAGAAAATCAAGAATAAAGAAATATTAAAAAAAACTTTTCTACAAGAATTTTTTTCTATTATTATTATTTTTTTATTTTTTTTTTATTTACGCATGAGTTTTTTTTTTGGCAAACGAAATACAAAAAACAAACTTCTTAAAAATGTATAAATTTAAAATATATTAAATAAATAAAAAATTATAATTTATCAAAAATGAAATATCTATTTTGCTACATCTTCAAATCCGAAAGGACAAAGAACATCAGACTCAATAGAAATACACCTTTGCGCTTCAAATTTGATCAAAGACTAATTCACCCAAAGAGAATCAAGCAGAGTGGCGGGATTCCCTGAGGAACTAATAAATCTCAAGTACAATTTCTTTGATCTTACGGAAAGGGGAAAGCTATTTTCTTTTAAAACGAGTGTTGAGAAAATATAACTATTTAAAAATATAAATTATCCATTTTATTTATTTTTATTCAGTATAATGCATATTCTTTTAATTTAAAATTCTATCTAACACCGACAATAATACAAATAGTAAATAATTAGATTTGCTGTATTTTTCATGCAAATTTATTTGTCATGAAAAAATGCATTTTATTTTCACGCTTTGATCATTGCAATAGTAAAATTATTTATTTATTTTAAAATATAATGTATAAAATTATGAATTAAAAATGTATTAAAAATTATCATTTTAAATAGTGTTTTATAAAGTTTGCAAATTACTAGTAAATGTAACATACCCATAAGATGGACATGATGCGAAATACACCATTTGCCACAAGTATTTTCTATCCAAGTTTTTTTAAGGAAGAATCAAATAAAGGTGATAATGCTAGAATAAAAACTGTTTTTTTTTAACTTTATAGATGTATAAGAAAACTATATGCAAAACACTAAATTTAAATATATAAAAAAATAAAAATACATATGTATTCCATAATAGAGGATAATCTATTAAATTTTTAAGAACTAAAATGTGGGCTTGAAAAACATTGTTAAATATCCGTGTCCTCTGTCTAAATCCTTTTAGAACACATTATTTCCTCTGTGCATAAAATTTGAAACGTGAATTATAAATTTAGCTTTCCATTATATTTCAGAAATTTGCAGTTGAATGTTGTGGGATTTGTAAAATAACGCGGATAGGGTAGTTGCTTTTAAAAAGACCTCTATTTAAAACAGAAGATGTAATTACGTTAGATATGACTCATATTTGTTTTTACGCCATTTAAACATTATGTTCGCAAAATACGTTACATTTATTAAATTAATATTTTAGATTAGATTCCTATAAAAAATCAGCAAGCAGCCAAGTTGGATTAAATGTATTGCAGAAATAATTTTGTAGACATTTACTAAATAACTTTATTGTTTTCATTGTTGTTCGAAACATATTAGGGTGAACCAAAAAACTATTTTATTTTCAACGCTTTTATACCAAAGAATGTATTTGGCTATTTCTAAATAAATAAATAAAAAACCTTTCTACAAACTCTCATATTTTTTATAGCAGTTTAAAACATTCGTTATATAAATGATTTCAGGAAAAAGACATATTCCGTTTAGAATTACAGCTGAAAAATCCCTTACAAAAGGTAATTTTTCCAATGTTCATGTTTAGTTCAGTACTACTTTTATTTATCTTCGTTATCTATTATGCATTTACGAAATTTTTCTTTATAATAAATAGACAAATAATGCAGTGGTACTCATAATTAATACACTTTAAGAAAATAATGTTTAATTTTTATATTTCAAGCATTCTTTTACCAGTTTTGAAACCGTTGGTTTATATGACTCACTTCATCAGTATATGGACCTTCCTATTCTAATTGTAGCAATGCCAGTTGAAGAAATACTCTTATAAATGATATGCTTAAGAGCCATATTAATTAAAGGTACGCCTTATTAAATTAAATATTTTTTAAAGAGGCTTCTATGATTTCTATTTGGAAAATTCATAATTTATTAGACGAATATCTGCTATTCAATAAAAATGCGTAAACATTTGATGCTATATTTTATTTTAAGTATTTATCATTTTTTTGCATTTTTTTCATATAAATGTAAACGTATTTTCATAAAGTGGAAGCGTTATTTAAAAAGAATAATGCTTTACAAGTGAAAAAAAAAAAAAAACACTATTAAGTTTCACGTAAATGAAATGCAAAATCTTGCATGAAATGTAATCTACAACGTTTGGGATGGTTCGATCAACAATACTATCAGGACGAGATTTTGCAGAAAGTGCTCATTCCTTTTGCTCAAAAACACTTTTCTGCACGACATTTTGTGTTTCAACAAGACTCTACACCAGCCCATCGTGCGCGCAAGACTCTTGACGGGCTTAGGGCGGAGAACCTTGACTTATTTTCTCCCAATGAATGGCCCGACATCAATCCATTGTATATTTCCGTTTGGGGAATTTTGAAGGCAAAGATCTTGGCTACTTCCCATCAAAGTTTATATGGTCAGAAAGCAAAATCGATTAAGGAATGGACGAATCTTCCCGATGAGATAATCAAAGAAAAAGGCGGATACTTTGAGATCTAATCTACTTTTCCAACGTTTACATGTTCAATTTAGTATATTTGTTAATACATTGTTGACATATACGGTTTTCTCGAAAATAATGGGTCTTATGCGCATCCAAAACTTTTTCAGCACCCTGTAGAGTATCTCACAGATACCGTGATTTCTTAAATTTGTGTCTGACATCATAGGACGATGGAGTGTTTGTCGAAGAACATTATTAAGGAGTAATGTTTTCGTTTCAAACTGCAAATAATAATAAAAAACATTACGACTTTAAAATAATTACATAGAAGCAAAAGCATATGATTCGCCGTTTTAAATTTAGTTTGCATTACTAATCTATTACACATGACAAAATTTAATATTAGTTTAACCTACAGATTTGCAAGAGAAGTTGATCGGAAATTTAAAAACAAAAATCAGTTACAAAAGAAAATGTTTAAATATTTTTTAATGAGAGAAGGCTATATTATTTGAAATATGTCAAACATACTAATGAACTATTTAAAATGGAAAATTTTAAGACTAAGTTAAATCGCAAATATGTAAAAAAAATATGAGCTCCATGTTCTTGAAGAAAATCTATCCATTGAACCTAACGCCGATTTTAAAATAAAACAAAACTGTAGTCTACAAATATTTTCTTAAAATAAGGGAAGTCTGTTTGAAAAGTACGCTTTGAGTAACAGAACTTTAAAACTATTTCTGTTTAACTATTATTTGTTAAAGAAATGATGCCTCAAATGTATTATTAAATACCGATTTAACATTTAATTTTGTAAGTGAAATACTACATTGTCAATCCAAACTTTAGACAAAATAGAATTGGCCAGGTCACTTCATGTATTTCAAGAAATAGAAGAAATAGGAACATTCTTTCTAGTTTATATGCTTTTCTGTCATAAAGTAAAAGAAAAGCATAAATTTATTAAAAGTAGCTAAATGCATTTCAAAGGAGCAAAACCATAAGATAAAAAGGCGTTTTTATAAATCCCTGAAGTATCACTTAACAAAATGTTTAATAGAAAATAATGCCTCACTCATTCTGTGTAACAATATATAATGGGAAAAAGTAAACAACGCATTTATTATGCAAAAAATAAACAGTATTTTGTAGATTAAAACCCATAATTATATTTTAAATATAAAAACATAATAAACACTTTATAATGTCTAAAGAGTGGGAGGAAACATGACAGCTATCGACTAACAATATGCAAAATGTAAAATATTTCGTCAGGCGACGTAAAATTAATAAAAAAAGAAAGAAAATATTTTCTAAATGTTTGCAAATTGCAAATTTTGAGTTTTAAAATGATTGGCATTGATTAATTGCGTATTAATTTTTTGTCAAAATAGACTGCTGTCCAGAAATTAAGGGACAGTGACCAAACGCTTTCAACTTTATACTTTTTGTCGAATATATACTTAAATTCTTCACGAATTGTCCTTAAACTTCGATGATGTAAATAACATGTTTGACTTGATATTTTTCAGTGCAGATTTACTCGCGAGTACAATTAGGGGAGCAATAATAAATTTAATAATAAAATATCATTTTTGATCAGCCAAGTATCAGAAAATGCTCAAAATGGTCTGTCACTGTAGCAAATGATTATGCGTTTGTGCGCATTTATGTAAGCATTGCACGCGTATTTGTGTAGATATTAACGTTTATATGAAAAAATAACCTAAGCTTTCAACCGAAATTAAAAACAATTTCTGAAAACTTTACAAAGAACAGTAGAATTTGATGAGATATGGGCATTTTTATGAAATACTTTTAACTGCACATGTGTGCAAGATAACAAAAGGTTTACTTCATAATTTAGTGGTCAGTTATTTAAGGCAACGTATTTAAAACGTCCATTCAAATATTGTTAAAATTTTGAAATATAGTAGCAATATAGTGAGTTTCTTTCTAAAAATAGCTAGATGAAAAGTGATTTTTCCCTAATTTGTCAATCTGTTCGCTATATTGCTGATATCTTTCTGAGTTTTGATGATATTTGACTGTTTTTTCATATGAATTGCTCTAAAGAATTGTCTACCAAATCATTGATTTTTTTTTGTGTGTAGCTCGTGCATGTGCAGTTAAACTTTATTTCACACAATTATATATATCTCAACACATATTCAATATATTCATTTTGTAATTACAGTATACTGTTTGCACTGTGCTTTTTCAAGTTTTCGGAAAGTAGTGTTAACTTCGTGTGAATATTCTGTATGCTATAAACAAAACAAAAAATCGATTTTTTAACTGAAACATTAGCATCTTCACAAATATGCGTTCTATGCTTACACAAATGCACACAAACGTTGAACAGGACACACATAGCCATGTAGTATAGTGACAGACAATTGTCTGTCAATTGACCAGACTTTTCTGTTTTTTGGGGGATATCAAATATTATTTTATTATTAAATTTATTATTGGCCCAGTAATTCCCATTGCGAATAAATCTTCACTGAAAAATATGAAATAAAACATGTTCTTTATATCCTCGAAGTTCAAAGACAATTTGTCGAGAAATTCCGTAGGTATTGGACAAAGAGTGTAAAATTGAAAACTTTAGTGGAAAATGTATTTTACTTCAAAGTAATTAAAATGCAGTAATTTACTGAAAAAGAAGACAAAAAGAAAAGAACAGAGATGTACCCTTTTACCTTCTTTATCAAACTTCTCTTCGTGGGTACATAATCAAGATTCAGTGACTGAGATAAACGATTTTCCTTGTAAGGTTGTTTTCAATATTTTCTAAACAATCTGAAACTTTAGTTTTATGCGGATAGTTTTCTCGAAAATTTTTCATCATCTGTCCATTGAGCGGAATTTTCTGTTACTTGGGTGATAGCAAATATTATTTTATTATTAAATTTATCATTCGCCCAGTAATTGCAATCGCGACTAAATTTTCACTGAAAAATATGAAATAAAATATTTTCTTTGTATCCTCGAAGTTCAAAGACAATTCGTCGAGAAATTCCGTAGGTATTTGACAAACCGTGTAAAATTTAAAACTATAGTGTAAAATTTATTTTACTTCAAATTAATTAAAATTCAGTAATTTACTGAAAAGGAAGACAAAAATAAAGAAAATAAATGTACCCTTTTACCTTCTTTATCAAACTTCTAATCGTGGCTACATACCTCGAAAATTTTTCATCGTCTCTCCATTGAGAAGAATTTTCTGTTACTTGGGTGATAGAAAATATTGTTTTATTATTAAATTTACTATTTGCCCAGTAATTATTAAATTTACTATTTGCCCAGTAATTGCCATCGCGACTAAATCTTCACTGAAAAGTATGAAGTAAAACATTTTCTTTGTAACCTCGAAGTTCAAAGACAATTCGTCGAGAAATTCCGTAGGTATTTGATAAACCGTGTAAAATTTAAAACTTTAGTGGAAAATTTATTTTACTTCAAAGTAATTAAAATGCAGTAATTTACTGAAAAAGAAGACAAAAAAAGAAAAGAAAAGAAATGTACCATTTTACCTTCTTTATCAAACTTCTAATCGTGGCTACATAATCAAGATTCAGTGGCTGAGATAAACGATTTTCCTTGTAACGCTGTCTCCAATACATTCCAAATAATCTGAAACTTTAGTTTTATGCGGATAGTTTTCTCGAAAATTTTTCATGGTCTGTCCATTGAGAAGAATTTTCTGTTTCTTGGGTGATAGCAAATATTATTTTATTATTAAATTTACTATTGGCCCAGTAATTGCCATCGTGACTGAATCTTTACTGAAAAATATGAAATAAAACATGTTCTTTACATCCTCGAAGTTCAAAGACAATTCGTCGAGAATTTACGTAGGTATTCGACAAACCGTGTAAAATTGAAAACTTTAGTGGAAAAATTATTTTACTTCAAAGTAATTAAAATGCAGTAGTTAATTGAAAAAGAAGACAAAAAAAAAGAAAAGAAAAGAAATGCACCCTTTTACCTTCTTTATCAAACTTCTAATTGTGGGTACATAATCAAGATTCAGTGACTGAGATAAACGATTTTCCCTGTAACGTTGTCTCCAATACTTTCCAAATAATCTGAAACTTTACTTTTATGCGGATAGTTTTCTCGAATATCTTTCTATTAAGAAATGTGTAAATAATTGTTTCATGTCTGAATTTAATCTGTTACTAATATATTTGTTCGCTAAGAGAGTGATTTATTTTCTGTCTGTGTTTATAGAGTTACACTGTCAAAATTCTGTAGCAAACTGTCCAGCCATTCATAAGTTTTTACAGAAGACGGGTGCATAACCATAACTTATGAGCATTCTGACCAATGTGAACACTTCATAACTTTGTCAAGTAATCGTTATCTGTAAAAACGGTTGAAAGACTACAGAGTTTCCGTCTGATTTTTAATAGTGTAGGAATATATTTGTAATTCTAATAACTCCAGTTGTGTACATAGCTTAATTCACAAAAGCAGGATTCCATTAAAAAACAATTTATATTTGAGTCATACATTGTGTACAAATTTTGTGCAACGTATTAAATGGTTAAGTCATTACTTTTCAAATACAATTTGCAAACAATTCCTTTATAAATTAAAAATTCAATATTAATATTTTTATCGTTTTTACTTTTTATTATGTATACTTAAGTTAGAAATACATTTTATACAGATGACATTAAAAAACCTATATATAAGGGTCGCTCAAAAGAAAGTGGCATTATGTAATAACTCCGCCATTTGAAGAGAAAGATGACTGCGAATACTCCTATAGAGGGCGCAAATTTCTGGGGATGAATGCGATATCACCAGATCCCGCCAAATGCGTGAGTGATAGCGTGGAAGCACCTTAAAAGGCATCGTTCGCATAATGGATGCCTCCAAACGGTGTCCACGCGTGGTCGTACATTTTTTAACAGCGGAAAATCTGAGGGCTAGTGAAATCTATCGTTGAATGCAAAATGTGTATGGCATGGAGTGTATGTCACGCAGATCGGTATTCCGATGGTATGGGAAGTTTTGTAAGGGGGGGGGGCATTTCGACTGGAAGGTAATCGAACATCCCCTTACAGCCCAGACCTCTCGCCGTGTGACTACCACATCTTCGGTCCACTTAAGAAAGGTCTGAAGGGATGGCGATTTGCCGACGATAATGTGAAGTCCAAGTTGTTTCCACAACCAACCCCTGAGCTTTATCATCCAGTGTATCCATCGACTCGTTGACCGCTGGGACACTTGTTTCAACCTACAAGGTGACTTTGTCTAGGCTTCTGTTACGTCTGTATTACTTCTTTCTTTTGTATACTAATTTATATTAATACCATTTAACTATTTCTCAAACCGACAGTAATGCCACTTTCATTTGGACGACCCCATATATTAAAAACATCTAAGTGTCATACGCTAGAGTGAAACAAATTTTATTGATAATTTAGTGCATTTTAATGAAAATTATGTTTTTTTAGCAAAAGGTAAAATTAATGTTTATTCAAACGCGGCAGCCATGTAACATTTTATATTGTTATTTGTTTATTATTAAAGTGTTACCATGTTTATGAACTATAACAATACTGATAATTGTGCAAAGAATAAGACGTTTTAAGCAACAATTGTTTTTCTACACAAAGACACATAATTTTAAGTATTATGTATTATTTTATGTAACATTAACTCTTTTTAACCGACCTCAAAAAAGGAGGAGGTTTTCAATTCGACTCGTATGGGTTTTTTTGCATGTATGTTTACCGATTACTCCGAAACTAAGCAACACAACCTATTCATGTGATATTTTTCAATTTAAAGAAGATACTCTCGAATTTGTCCCATTTAAATTTCATCGAAATTATTTCAGTACTTTTTTAGAAATTCAATAATAAAAATATAAAAAATAAAAATCTTTAAAATATTTCATTTTTAAGTGATGCAGCTCTTTCTGTTTGGTGAGAAAGTCGCCACCCGGTGATAACTAAAATAGTTGCTTATTTATAGCCTGGATTTTGTCTAATTTATAAGATAACAGAATATCACAATGACATTTCACATCGTATACAGGAATGCGGAAAGAATTCTCCAGGTAAATCTCCATATTACTTTAAAATGCAAGGATGAATTTACCATTTAGTTTGATTCAAGATTCAATTGGGAAATGGACCAGTGCAGTGGGCTTTACTTGCTAGTTGTATAAAAAATATTTGTAACAGATATTCGTCAAAGTTCCATATGCAGTTAATAATTTTTGAATTAACAAATGAAATAATGCTATTGACTTAAAATAGAAACTAGCATCTTAAGTACTGAATAAATTCACAGCTTTTGTAGGAGCAATGAACTGTCAATTTTTATTAACACTTTCCAACATAGTTGAAAAGTTCTTATGATTTCGGTTTGTCTGGCCGTCCAACCATGCTCTAACTGTCTTAAATGTACTGTGATTGCCCTGTTATTTTTGTATGTTTTTGACGTTTACTATAGCATGAACACTGTTGAAAATGAAGTGACTCGCATTTAAAGTCTGTTTGCAGGAACAGTGAAAATTAGTTCGTTACAGAACAGTCAATGAGAAAAAATCGTTTCAAGTGCATTTTGATGATGTTACACATGAAAAATGGTAAATTTGATATCTCTAAAATATGCAGCTCATTAAAATATTCTTTTTGAAGAATATCGTGTATATAGCATTTATTATTCATTTACAGGTTCACACAAAATAATTCTGTTACAGCATGTTCTAAGGGGGGAAATGGTTTGCAGAGTAATTTGTTGATGTCACAGTATTATAAACATACTGGAATTTATATGCATTGCTAAGGCGCACTATTAATTGATCACTGAAAAGTATGGTGTTCATTGCGTTTATAATTATTTTACAGGGTTATTAAAAATATTCTGTTAAATTTCTAACAATCGGGAAAAAATGTTTCACGTGCATTTTGATTACGTTATGCCATTTGAAACATGTTAAAATTGAAGAGCTGTAAAACTATGAAGAGCCCTAAAACATACTTTTTGTAGAATATGGGGTAAAAAGCATTTATTATTCATTTACTTTGTCATGCAAAATAATTAAGTTACACAATTTTCTACGGGAAAAAATCGTTTGTAGTGTAATTTAA
The DNA here is from genome assembly GCA_963931845.1 of Maratus michaelseni. Lineage (NCBI taxonomy): Eukaryota > Metazoa > Arthropoda > Arachnida > Araneae > Salticidae > Maratus > Maratus michaelseni. The sequence continues at coordinate 94,948,330 of OZ007593.1, forward strand.
TGATGTTTCACTATTTCAAATGTAATGGAATTTATATGCATTACTGAGGTTGAAATTGCTCACAGATTGGTTACAAATTGCTCACAGAAAAGTATTGTGTGCATTTATAATTCATTTACAAGGACACACAGAATAATTCTATTAGAGTCTACGTGCAATAATTACAGTCTCTGTCTGACATGTGCGTTTTCAACTGTGGTTTGCATTTTTAATTTTAACTAAATTTTTGCATAATGCGTGGTATAACTTCCGTTGATCATACACAGGACTATATAAAGGAAATTTTAAATATCACTGATATGGAAGTGGATTGCTTAAAGGTTGTTTTTAACTATGTTACGCATTTTTCTGCTTACTATATTAGCAGACCAAAATAAGTTTGTGTAATATACACAAATGTATGTACAGGGCTACGCAAAGTACAAGATTCATTGCCGTTTACAGTTGGTAATTGCTGGATGTGAGTTTTATGTTATCTTATGCGTTTTTACCTGAATTAAATTTTAGCTTAATATCTGGTGTCTACAAAAGACTTTACACAATATACAGGTATGTGCAAAAGATTCCGAGTACATTTCCATCGATTGACGAAAATTGCTAAATGTGAATTTTCTAACGGAATTAAATTGTATCATGTTATGTACCATACAACGAAATATTTAGCTCACATACAAGGCTGCACAATATATTTTGGCTACTTTTTGACTACGGAAAATAATTTCTAAAATTGGATGTTTAAATGTATTATATGTTTTCTAACCTATTTATTTACATATCTTTTTTCACCTTATTTAATGGTGAAGTTTGGTTAAAGTTTTCTGGAAGTGTTGGAAAGTGTTTCATAATCTACGCTTGACACATTATTTTTCGTTCTTGTTAGAAATGCTAAGAGAGAGAGAGAGAGACTACTTCCTATGAAAGATGAATGAGACATAATTAGTTATATTTATCAGTAAATTAAATATGGATTAACAAGTAAACTGTTAATTAAACTTTTAAATTTGTTTCGCGTATTACAAGAATATGTATGAATATTTTTCTTCCAGAAGAAAACTTAAAAGTGAAACGATTTGAAGTTTAGTTTCTAAATTTAAATAAATATTTTAACTTTTCAGAGGGATCGATAGTATTTTTTTTTCACGAGCAGGCGCGCGTCGTAGTTTTTACAACATAAGTGTTTCGTCCAGCAGTTAAAAATGTTGGATATTTTGTAATAGTAATAAAAGATCTAAATTTAAAAAAAATTATGAGTACCAGTAGATGCAAAAAAGTTTTTAAAATACTTGCAAGAAAAAAAGAAAAAAAATCCAGAAAAATACTTATGAAAAAACTTTTTTTGAAACTAATAAGGATGAAAAAATAATTTGATTTCTTTAAAAAATACCAAACACGATTTAATAGAAGAAGACAAAGGTAGAAAAATCTATTATTTTCCCAAAACTAAATAATTTATCTTCTATATTTTTCTCGAATCGTGTTATGCCAGGAAAAAAATATTCAGAATGTTCAATATTTTACTTTTTGAGATATGTCATATACTTCTTTACTCCATTTTGAAAATTATATTTACCTTATTCTACCTGATAGTCTTCAGGTATTACTTCGCAAGTTTCCACTTTTGCTGTTTATAAGAACAATTTCTACTATTTTGTTTTCGTTTAACTATGCAAAACAAAAATGAAAAGAAAAAAAAAACCTCAGAGTAACAAATGTAATTTAGATAATTGTAGAATTTTTTATTTGAAGCATGAAATATTTAATAAATATATTTTTACATAATAAAATTTACGAAAGGCGCATAATGCAACATGAAGCACACCCAAGAATTTACCTTTGTCCTGGAAACTCTTACGTGAAAAGCGGATAGAAAAATAATAATGTTTTTCACGTCCTATTGGAGAATTAGGAAGGAAATGACAGGTTTGTTGTAAAATTTGCAGAAATACACTTATTTTAATTAAATATATAATTTTACATTTCGGAAACTGTACATAAAATAAATATTTAATACATTAAACGTAATTCATTCTAAGCATATATATATATATATATATATATATATATATACATGTGTATATAATATAAAAGAAGCTCTTCAAAAATAAAATCTCTATATATATTTCTATTACGTAGCGTTAAAGTAAAGTTGAATTTCGAGCTTGCCATTTGGCAACAACCATAGTTTCCAGAGCGACAATTCTGACAGGTTCATTGTACGGCCATGTGTTTCATTCAACTAGTCAAAATTCAGACCCGGATCATTTTTTAAACACAGTGTCATCTATCGGTAGATGTAGCTGTTTTCGGAGATGTATGTCACTGGTTCGTTTCACGGTAACATGATGCATTCAGCAAATCAGCTGCCCAGCACTGTACCGTTCTTTTACATACGTCTGAGATACTGCATTTTTCACGTCGAACGAACTTTAAACGATGATTGTTGATTCATATAAACTATCTTCTTATCACGTAGTTTTTTAATGAATTTAAGCCGCATTGTATAATATTATAGGTATTATGAGTTTTAAATTAATTGTGTTTCCAAGATCCTTTTTGCATAGTAATAAAATATTTTATGCTCATTGGTAGCACTAAATGCACTTTTAATTATGTTTTCAACAACGTTTTCAATTACTTATTTTTACATAAAGAAAATTTGTCAATTTCATTCTTTAAAATTATTTATGATACTTATTTCGGCTGGAGTTGTTGGAAAAAAAGGGGGGCAAGTGAGCAAAGCCAGCTGGGACGCAGCGGTCTTAATGTGAATTGCTTCGCAATTCACGGTGGTTGGCGAGCGTGAGCGAGTAGGGAGCTAAGCACTCTTGTACAATATAATTATCAATCGATGTATGATATTATACTTTCAAAGAATTAAGGTCAGGTGTAGAAAACTATGAAATTTATTGAACAGTAATAGAAACATAAGAAGAAATATTTAAGAAACACAAAGACACCAAATCAATATTACTAGTCGAAAGACACAGCCTTCGCTCATCAAAGGAATTTATTAACTTCTCCTCCCTATTATTTTAAAATAACAGCACTATCAGTAGGTTTCGCAAAGCGGATAATCTTAAGTTAATCATAAAATAGAAACGAATAAAATAAATACATAATTGACTAGTAATATAAACAAGAAATCTTACAACAAAATTTAACATTCCAAATTAAAATCATTAAACCCCAAAAAAATACAAAAATGTGCAAAAAAATTAATATAATTAACAAGTTATAAGAATTTTTTTTTAAAGTAAAATGTAAGATAGCTCGTCTCCACCCATACCCGCAATGAAAGTACATTTAAAATGTTTTCTTATTTGAGCTTCAGCGTCTTTCCGTCAACTTATAACTTGAACAACTTTTATCAAATTCTTCCTGCAAGAATAGTAAAAAAAATTCCTAATCCGAAGCTTCTTTCAAATTATTGTAGCATCCTCCATAACCTGTTCTATAAAATAGGCTTGGAGAAAATCGTTTATATATATATATATATATATATATATATATTATTTTATAATGATAAAAATGTTAATCTATATCCATTGCATCAGTAAATTAATTTACTTTTATTTTCTTTAGAGAATATGATTCTAAATGTACATAACATAATAGGAATTTATTCCTTTGTAAGATAAATGAACAAATTTTTAAATTGTACTCTGTAATACAATTTCTGGAACATTTTCAAGATATAAACAAAGAAATTTATGTGTTAAAATGTATCACTATACTGTTTAGAATCATATAAATTTATATCTCAGAATGAATAATGCAAGTGTTTCTCGTTTGAATATATTTCTATGAAATAGATGCATTAAATATTTATATCTTTTTTGAAAAATTTGAAAGATGGTTTTTCGTGGTTTGATGAATAAGAATGTTTATACTATTACGTTTATGGCATAATACTTTAACAATATACGTATTATTTTGAACTATTTAATAAAACATTCATGTTTTCAAGCAATTAAAATAAATACAAATGAGGTCATAGAATCATCAGAAATGAGCATTTTTCCAAATATGTTTTATGATATAAAATTTTAAAACATACTTTGCTTCATTTAACATGCGAGACAATTATAAAATGTATGTTTAACTAACAAACCTGTACTTTATAGAAATTATTTGGTATAAACGTCAGTTGCACTATTCAAAGGGCTAGTAAATTTCATGATTTTTAATATTATTATTATTTCTATTATTATTATTTTTTTAAGGAACCTAAAAAAATACGTAGTCAGATAAACAAAAGTCTAGTATATTGTGGGATTGAACAGAGTGTTATTAAATTGTATTTTACTTAAATTTAAGGCTTTGATTTTCGGTATAAATAGTATTTATACAAATATTTAATATTTGAATAAAGAATAAAGCTTCCAATCTTTTAATCGGTGGAGTTTCAGACGAATATTAAAAATGTGGAATAACATTAAATTTATAGAAACTGCTTTTATGAGGAAATATTTTAGTAACATGCAGATGTTATTTTTTTAAAAACAAAATAGTTTTAATAATGATGCATGCGTATTTTAAAGATCATAAAGATGATACTTAATGCTACTGTTTGAAGACTGAAATAAAAAAAAATGAGCCAAGTATATACTCCTGTCAAGTATCAGGAAAAAAGTATCCAATCGAGACATACGCATAGCAATAAAAATTTTCTGCAATTATGTCATTTGTAATAGTTTTTAAATTATCAAATGGTTTAGTTTGTCAGACGCATTACCTTGAAACTCAGTAATAGGTCAGTGATATGTTTTGTTGAAAGATTGATAATACTAAGTATTTATTAGTTTTCTCTAGCAATTCATTTCTTGGAAATAATTAAAAATATATAATATTAGAATATTCTTGAAACATTTACGAATTTAGTTAAATGATGTTGCAATATCAGAGTGCATATCTTAAGTTTACATAAAAAGAACGTCTTCCTTTTCGTCTTTCATCACATATTGAAATCGTTTAAATATAGTTTTACAGTGTTCTCAAAAGTTTCAGAGAAAAATATTTATTCTTATATATTTCTTATCTCTCTTTTATTATATATTCTATATTTATCTTTCTAAGACGAATAGCATATGCTTTATTTAAAATAAATGGTGATTTATGTCGATTATATTGAATTTCTGCTATGGCACATATTCCATTAAATTTCATATAAAATTTATGATAGACCAAAAGTAATCATTCTCAATATGTATTAGTTAAATTATAATCCTATGGGATTTCCTCCTCAATTTACGAATCTTTGCTGTAATTTTTTGAGTTTACACGATATTTCACTGGTCTTTTTATATGCGATACCCTAAAGTATTGACTATCAAATCATGACAAAAAATCTTTCCTGCAGTTCCCGCATGCGCAGTTAAAATTTATTTCATAAAAATACCCATATCTCATCAAATATTCAACATATTAATATTATAATTGCAGTATACTATTTCTGTAATTTTTTGTCAAGTTTCGGATAGTGTGTGTTAAATTCGGCTGAAATCCCTGCATGCTATAAAAAAAAAACTTTTGATTTTTTTTTCCAGAAACGTTAACATCCTCAAGAATATACGCACACAAAACAGGACCTACATATTCATTTGCTGAAGTGCCAGACCATTTTTAGCATTTTCTGTTAATTAGGGGATTAAAAATATTATTTTATTATTAAATTTTTTTGCCTCCCCCTCCTAATTGTGCTCCCGACAAAATCTTCACTGAAAAATATGAAGTCAAACATGTTTTTTTACAGCCTCAAAGTTCAAGGGCATTTCGGGCATTTCCTCAAGAGTTTCAGTAGATTTTCGACGAAACTTCTGAAATTGGTCACTACCCCTTAATTTCTGGACACCAGTGAAATATATATATAAATATATATAAATGCATGTATTTTTCCTGTTTTATTGTTTGAATTTAATACCATTAAATTCCCATAAATTTAAAAATCAAAAGCATATTGAGGGTATTGTAATAATACATTAAGTTTTGCATTTAGACAAAATGTTAAAAACAAAAATATTACTGTAGCATTCAAACAGTAGGGAGACAAATTACAGTAAATATATTATTTAAATTTCAACTATTATATATATATATATATATATATATATATATATATATATATATGTATATATATATATGTGTGTGTGTATATATTGTGTGTGTATTTAGATGCACGTACGTTACAATGTCAGAATTTAACATTATACAGTCAATTTTTCAAGCTTTCCAAAATTTCAGTATTTTAAAATAATTTATTGGCGGAAATACCTAATAAACCAAGAGGTAATATAAGATAATTTAACTTTGAATATTAATAAATATATATGTATATCTTTTATATAAAAGAGCATATTGTAATACATTTAAATTAGAACGTTCTCCGTAAAAAATTGAAAATGCAAACTTTCGAAAAATATAAACACATGTATTTTGTAATAAGATTTTTCTTACAGGTAATTTAAAATAACAGTTAAAAAAGATTAATTTAATTTTGAAATACATCATTGAACAATATTGATTATGGTACATTTTTATTTCATGCCATAATACGTTAAAATTCTGAAAAAAGTTTTTGATTATAATGAGGAACTTTAAAACAATTTTTGACATGAAATTCTAAAGTATTTCATGCCAATAAATATGATAAGGCAGTTTAAAGTTCGATTTTTCTTGTTAAAACTTAATATCATGCTTCATAATTCATATTTTTATTGAACTTTTCTCATTTCACAGTATCAGGAATCTTTTCAAGCGTGCAAATTATAATTTCTTAAAATTTAGCAGAATTCACTACAACTGGTATCTTATATAGCACATTTAAAATAAATTAAGTAAATAAATAATAAGAAGAATAAAATGTGCAACAATAACATATTTTCGGATATTCCATTTATTATATTTTAATTAGAATGAAAGTGTAAAAAGGAACATCAATTTATTTGTGAAATATCGTATTTATTCTCTATTATATTTTCTATACAATCAATTAAAATGCAAGTTATGTGTATTAACAAATTCTTTAAACATTCTCCAAATATGGGCAACGCCTACCAATAGTGAATTATTCATAAGAATATATTATGAAATAGCCTTTCAGTCACGCATATAGAACATTTCATCTTCAGATAAAATGAAAGTTTTAAAAATTCATTGATCTTTAATTGAAACTAACGACTATTTGTATGCTATTGTTTGGTAGGAACATTTAACTTAATATACTTAGTCTCAATCACATTCTGTTAAAACTTTTAACTGCCATAAACTGTGGGTAATTGACATTTTAAAACAATTTAACGTTTCTAAATATAATACGTAAAATAAACATATAGTTATGGCTATAATTTTAGTTTTAATATTGAAAGTCTTAATATTACTCTTTTTTTTTTTCTTTATACTAACTTCCTTTTGGATAGGTATTTCACAGACTTCGTTTTAAAGGAATTATCACTGTCTAGAGGTTTATTCCTTTTCGAAAAAAAAAAAAACATTGAAGATTGAATTCATTTTAAACTATCTATTTGAAAAATGACGAAGTATTTTTTATGTAACGGAATTTAATATTAATTAATGTAATAATATTCTGTGTTATATAAATAATAACATTTTTTATATATCTGAATTTTAAAAATGCGAAAAACATTTCCCTCAGAGACAATGTATCGCTCCAAGTTATTTTATATCAGAAATCCGTGAAAAGAAAACTGTGTCGTATTAATTTTACCTGTGAAATATTGAAATGATATTATATGTTTATTTTTATTTTATTTAGTGTTAGAGTAATTTTTATGTTTGTGAGAGAACATGTGAAAAATATTTGTGAATGCTTGTTTTCCTTTTAAATTGATATTCCAGTGAGTAATAAGTTGCAGTTTCTTTTTACTACATTTCTACAACAATTTAAAGTGTCTATAAGATCTGTTGATTAAGATAGTTTATTTAGATGCTTTATTTGCGAGTATTAGAGGTAATATTAAATATGTTCTCTCTTATATACAATGTTTCATGATAACTGAATGGAAGTTGCTTGTTGGGACCAGCTGTATCTGTTTTGCCCCGCAGTGACTCTTGAATTTGAACTGAAATTTTCTTTCAGTAATTGAACTGAAGTGAATTCAAAATCTTTAAAATGTTTTGATTTTTGTGTCGAACGAAAAACGAAAATTGTAGCGGCGCCCTTTCTGTTTGTAAAAAAGTGAAATATTTTAAAAAGTGTGAATATGTGAAATGATAATTGTTTTTTATGTAAATATAAGTTTGCGTGTGTAAATATTTAGCTGTTTGTGTAGTCAAGATGTGTAATTAAAATATGAAAATTATCTTCTGTGCATCTGCCGTCATTCCAGCGGAGATCGTCTTTATATTTTTAATTTAAGTTTCCACATTGCTCTCGCTATCCCACGTGTTGTGTCTCAATTGTTTCTATTAAGTTTGCCATTGCTTTTTTTCAAGTTTATCTTTAAACTAAAAGATAAAGCTCGATGGAAGCTTGGGTTAAAAAGGAAGTTAATCATAAGTGCATTTTAAGTGCATTTTTGAGGGTGTGTGAACAGATTTTGAAAGTTTGCGGATGATTGAGGATCATGGGACATCAGTAATATACCGTGTCAAAAAATTTAGTGAAAAGCCCTGTTGACAATCAGAAGATCAAAACCATTAAAACCAAATTTTACGTTTAATAAAGATGATCATTCCATCTTACGTGATTATAGCTAGATAACATCCAGAAAAAGGAATTGATTAAAACTACAAAACATGTTTTGTTGAGTACATTTTGGTTGTTTTAGCAAAATTCAAGTGAAATTGAACCATTTTACTTGAATTAACAAAACATTTTTTGCTGACGATAATTTTTTTTTTTTTTTTTTTGGAATTGCAAAAAAAAAAAAAAAAAAATTGTTGATTCAAACAAACTTTCCGTGACCTATATTTAAAAAAAAGTTTTGTTGGGTCAACCAAATTTTTATTGATTCAACAAAACTTTTTTCTGGGTGTAATTTCCGTCAGCAGGTGACAGGCGAACAATTCGTAATCAGAGAAAGGGTGTTAAAAAATTATTAGACACATTACATATTTTCGTCAAAAAGCAACCGAAAGAATTCTGTCTATAGATATATTAACGTTTACACAAATTTAAAATGTAAAGACAAAAGTAATTAAAATATATGTAAATAGAGTATGTTATAAATACAATAGTATGCCACTAAACAATCGATGTGAGATTCTTTGGTAACTAAAGTAGTTACTGCTCATATGTTTTATTTCGTGTAATTTTTATTGTGTCAATAACATATTTTCAATTTCTGAATAACCTTTAAAATAAAAATTAAATTCGTTCCAGAAACACATCATTGCTAACACAAACAGTACAAAAAACTATCACAATAAAAAATATATATATATATTAGAGCCAGAAAAAACATTTTATCATTATATAATGGTTAATTTAATGATTTAAAAATTGTATCAGAAGCTAAAAAATAAAATTTTAACGTAAATCATACTCGTAATTACCAATATAGAAACAAATGAAGTAAAATTGTAATTAATTCTTTTTAATTCTTTTTTATTTTATGTCATCAGTTAACAAATTATTAAAAAATATATTTAATTTCAGTAAAAATTCCACAATGTGTGTGTGTGTACTATTTTGCTGCTTATATGTTACTGAAACTTCTTTGTGTTCAAATTTAAACATGCTATATAAAACATGCACGCCAGTTTTGCATGCATTTTGCTACTTTTACATTTTTTATTTCAAAATACAATTTTTTATTTAATAAACAAGAATAATCATTATTCTATTATATTTGCAACTCATATAATGTTTACTAGAGATAAATATATTTGGGTTGATGGTTATGTATTGGTGTATTATTATTGTGCACATATGATTTATATTCTTTAGAAAATTATAACAACATTTCTATTTTTGTAAAAGTTACAATTTTCGCTTTTAAGAAATTGAGAAAGTTAAAAAAATACATTAAACTCTTAAAACGATATCTTATTCTCTGTCGTAAATCACGATGTCTTCCAACGTTCAATAATACTTCGAAATCTGTGTCTAAATATCTGGTAATTTTGAAAACAAACATGTTGTGTAAACATGACCTTATCAATGCATAAGTGCTAAACAATGATCTTTTAAAAAGAGCTGGCTATTAACTGAAATAATAAAAAACACAGAAAGTCTATGGAGACATGTTAGAAGACTAAGGTGGATGCGACTTCAGCATTGAAAATTTATCCAGTGGTTTTTACCATGTGGACTATGCGAGACAAGTGTGTTATGTTGCAAAAGGACGCCGTGTTAGCAGAGATCTGCATTGTCACCCGTTCTTCGCAAGAAATTCATATTTAATGGCAATTTTTCAATCCTGTTCCATACACATGATATTTTTAATTTCCTCACAGAATTGCTCTATATAGACACTCCAGGATAATTTAATCACAGATTTCCTTGAACACAAATTAAGATCAAGGGAACTATCACGCAGCATAGAAGTAATCGCAGTAATTTGAATTTAGTGATTTTCGCTCACACCGTTCAGAACACACGTGCCTACTTTTGGACTTCTAATGTAAAAATGTTTCAACAAGATTTTTTTATCGCACAGGAAATATTGCACCAATTATGTCATCTAGTGCTACACTATATGGCCAATGATGACCGGTCACTTGCGATTTTAGACTTTTTGTTAAATATCTAGAAAAATACATAAGGAATTACCCTGAAACTTCAGGCGCGTAAACAGCATAGTCAACGTCATATATGTCGGTGAAGATTTTTACCCGAAACCCAGTAGGGCGCCGCCAATAAATTGAAGAAAAACGCATATCTTTTGGATAACCCTGTAAAAACTAATATCGCAAATTCGATAAAACGGTAGCACATGCTTAGGAGGTTTCTTTTAATAAACTATGTTCATTTTTATGAGGATAGCCCGTATACTCGTGGAGAAATTAAGGTTTTTATAAAAACAATCCCAAATTTCACCAAGTGATTTACTTATAATTTTCAGAGTTCTTAATATAAAAGAATGTTCTTTTCAGAAACTGTGACAATCAATATTATATACAATACCCTGCAATAAGAATTAAAAAATAATAAATATTGGATGAAAAATGAGAAGGTTCACTAAATATTGTTTCACTGCGCATGCGCGAATGCAATCAAAATATACTGCACATAATATATTACCTAAATGTATAGAGCAGCTTTTGTGAAAGTTTCAAAAACATAGCTTGAAAATTCTGATAGTGATAGTCGATGAAATATATGACGTCTATCATGTTGTTTACACTCCTGAAGTTTCAGGATAATTCCTCATTTATCTTAACAGATATTTAACAAAACGTCTAAAATCGCAAGTGACCAGTCATCATTGGTCATATAGGGTACAAATTTCCAAGGAACTATTCACTCGATTCAGTGGATCGAATTAAACAGGGACACTGAAACATGCAACGTCATCAACCTTATCAAGGGCGGTGGATAATTTTTGGACCACTTAATTTTAATACCTAAATGCCACATTGACACCAGAATTTTGGAAAGAAGATTTTCTTTTTATCATGTACGTGTCGAAAAACTTTTACTTATCTTCAAATAATTTTGTTTGTAAAATCTGGTGTCATTCAATCATTTCAGCATTTTACGAATAGAATTACTTTGCCCTGAAAGGGTTAATGTGTAAAGTATTGTTTAGAATAGTGAAACGTACGACAGTACTGTCGAAAATCTAGTGAACAACTTTGTTTGTTTTCTGAACGTACTCGCCCTGATTGAATGGTAAATAGGAACAAGAGACACAAAACTTTATCTTAACAAATTTAACTTCTAATTATTGAAGAAAAAAAATCATATAATAAATTGTTGAAGATCAAGTGACATTTTCTTCATTAAAATAGATAGCAATTTAAAATTTAGGGAAAATGCTTAAGTGATACTAAAATAAAACAACAAAAGGCTTATAAAGACCTTTTTAATGATTCAACATACGTTTCAACGCTCTTTGCGGCGTCATTTTCAAGAAAATATATTGATAAATAAAATATTCTTGCAAAATTTGAAAAATAACATTGAAAACATGAATCACGAGATCCAAATATGTAAAACTGAGAAAAGCAGGTGCTTGAAGTAGCTAACTGTAATCGTGAAAATTATATTTCGCTATTGTTGTTTGAAACGGAAAAGGACCTCGTGCCAAATTTTAGGCAATTCAAATGAGGCGGAATCATTGCAAATGTTTACGTTACGTATGTAGATTTCTATTGCTTCATGGATAATGGATGGGAAGTAGACTCTTGATGGGTAAATTATTTTACTATTTTTAAAATCAATTTCTATTGCTTCGGTTCTATGTAGTCGTGCCAGCGCTGTAGTACTCCTGTTATATTTGATATCTGCTATATGTTCTTTTAATCTTGTTTGAAACTTTCTGGTGGTCATTCCTATATAATATTGTAACGTACCATCCGCTTTGGTGAATGTGATTTCATAAACAGCTGATAGTTGATATGGTTCTATTGGGTCTATTATCTAACTGCACTTTTTAATTTTATGGATGGTTTTGCAATAAGGCAGATATTAAATTTTCTAAGTTTATATTTTAATCTTTCAAAGAATCCTGTAAAATATTGTAAAGTTGATATTTTTGAGTTCCGTTCATTAAAAATTTTCTTCTTTTTATTATCCATGCTCGTAATTAATTTATTGATGGTGCTGTCCATCAATCATTTTGCAAGAATATTTTATTTATCAATATATTTTCTTGAAAATGACGCCGCAAAGAGCGTTGAAACGTATGTTGAATCATTAAAAGGGTCTTTATAAGCCTTTTGTTGTTTTATTTTAGTATCACTTAAGCATTTTCCCTAAATTTTAATTATATTTAGTGATCTTATTTTGTTATTATGTAGATAGCAATTTGCTTGATTTTATTTAGTGACTTATTTAAAAAAATATACAGGGTGTCCAGGGATAACCTGACCGACCTTTATTTTCGCAACCATTGGACCTAGATGCATACTTCCAATTACAAAAATGGTTTAAATAAGGTAAATAATTATTTTTAAAGTGATTTGGGTCAAGAAAGACATTTATTAAAAAATTACGAAATTTAAATTTTTATGCGGTTTCCCGGTTCCTATAAGTGATATTTAGTAAAAATTTACTGTGACATTAACAAATAAGACAAAAAAAATTCCCATTCATCTAACATTAAAATTGACCGAGTTATAAAACTTTGAAATCCATGACTTATACCACTTTTTTACAACTCAAAAGAGAGGATTTCGGCCATGCTTTCAGGGGTCGCATATAAAGTACTTAAACTTATTTCAAGGTATCTGTGCTTCGAAAGAAATCGTACAACTATTACGATTGAGTTAACTTTTATTAGTTAAGTTTTTGATGAGTTAAAATAATTGTATTTTATCATATGTTTTATTTTGTAAGGATTTGAGGCTATGATTTCTTTTAACAAAAATTATGTTGTTTTCATAAGGTTTTATTTAACTTGCAACGATCGTCTTTCCAGATTAAAATTTGTACTCGAACTTTAACTCACTTTCAAATGTTCGATCGAAGTTAAATTTTACATACTGACTTAAATCCGATGGCAATGTAATATTATTATGATTTCCGACAATTACCATGTTTTACATACTTATATCAGAGGATAATAGAAAAAAATTCGGATAGATTACCTTCAACAACTTTAAGAAAGAGTTTTAGATTAGATAACATAAACCTGCGATGGTTGTGTTTTTTAACTTTTATAATTACGTTATATGTATTTTTTAACGCTGAATAAAAAAATTACCTTCACTTTTAACCATCATGTGAGGATTTTTTCGCAAATCGTAAATTTCAAGGTTAAAAAATAGCGAAAAATCTCATACTATAAAATAGATGCAAGACATTTTTATTCAGTTTAATTTTATTTAATTCAATAATTTACTCAAATTTTTGGCTTATACTGAGTTTCTTACAGCTAAACAGCTCAGGGGTCCGATGAGGTTGGGGTGATGGGGGATCAATTTTAACTTTGTTCTTTTTTACTTTAAAAATTGCGATTTGAGAAAAATCCTGACCTGATGGTTTAAAATGAAGGTCATTTTCAGATTCAGTGCTAAAAAATACATAAGAATCAATTTTCAAAAGCTAAAAAACATGGCACAACCCAAAATTTGAAAGATACTGTAATCTAACAGCATTTTAAAATTTGTATCATTTTGTACAGAATTGAGGCTGTTGTTTTTCATCCTTTTATTTAACAAAAATTCGGTTATTTTTATCCTCTTATATGTTCAGTACAAATTGTATATTTTGCATTAATATGTCAGAATGATTATAGAGTTCACATTTATATTAGATTGCAATGTCAATTTTGCTCTCAACTATTTTTTTTTATATATCTGACGATTGCTATATTTATATTACATTATTTATACTATATTTGTGAATGAGCCCTATTTCGCAGCAAAAAATATACTCCAACTTTAATTAGCTATTACTCTGTCAATTTTAATGTTAAATGAATGGGACTTTTTTTGTCTTACTTGTTAGTGTCACAGTAAATTTTTACTAAATATCACTTATAGGACCGGGGGACCGTATAAAAATTTAAATTTCGTAACTTTTTAATAAATGTCATTCTTGACCCAAATCGCTTTGAAAATAATTATTTACCTTATTTAAACAATTTTTCTAATTGGAAGTATGCATCTAGGACCAACGGTTGCGAAAATAAATGTCGGTCAGGTTATACGTGGACCCTACGTAAAAAAAAACTATTTAGGATTATTTTTAATTGTAAGCAAATACGGAAAGTTTTTTAAATGATAACAATGAATATTATATAGCTATTAACAATTTTTCTGTAAAAAAAACTGAGAAAAGAATTTATACGCTATCTCATTTCAATACAATCTTATTTAATATCCTATTAAGGTTATTATACCAGTGGTGAATAGGGAACCAGTAAATGATACTTTAAACTTTGAACTTAAATAATAGCCTTTGACAGTCACACCGTACGAGTTTTACATCGGGCGTGGATTGCTATTAGAGCTCCACAGTGTTTAGCCTCTTTTCGTCTTCATTAGTGGTTAATATATGTATCAGTATAACGGTGTCCCGTGAAAGGGAGGGGTAGTGTTGCATACTCAACTGCCTAGTCGCTAAAACGAATCTGTGTAACGGGACTCTAAAGTAAACTATATTGCCTTTTTTAACATATTTACAGAGTTTTCCTTCGAATTGGACATGGACATTGTTGCTATGCACTTCAATGTTTCAAACGCAGACCAAAACCCATTTAGCATTGTAGAACCACATATTGGTTTTTATAAGTAAATTGTTTCCATCAAAATATATCTACTTTCATAAACTCAAGAAGTTCTGCCTCAAAAAGTACCAAGTACGTAAAACATTCGAAAATTCGCTTGGGCTTTTGAACATGATTAAAAAAGCTTTCTAAAAATTTTAATGTATATTTATATAAGTAAGTGTTTTTCAGAAGTAAACTTTTACGCGAATCCCTATCGTCAAATATTGTGATCATTTATAAAATAAATATCTTAAGTATCAGCAAATATGTTCTATTGCACAAAAAATGTAAATACATGAGAACTAACTTTCTATTTTGTACTCAAAGAGGTATTTTTTTCTTAAAAACATTCTTTTTATCCGCATTACATATATTTATATTTCGTTGATTTTCTCTCATTTGTTAAATATATCACTTTATATAAAAAATATGAAGTATACAAACTTCAAATTTTCCTACGGATAATTTTTTTATTATCTTCTTTCTTTTATACTTAAAAAAAATATCAGGAACTTTTTTAAAACATGAATTTAACATTTATGCATTATATATATATATATATATATATATATATATATTATAATCACGATGACTCACCGTCATATGTTGTAGTTGCAGTAACGTGGATTATAGAAAGAATTCACATGGTTGCACAATGAAATTAAGACGTTGGTTGTTGGATGATATAAATATTTAGAAGCAGTCGTACATTTTAGTTGCAGTTTCGTCGCGGCCATAGCGGCAGTGAATTTAAAATCCAGAGGCGTTTCTCCATAATACAACGAACGAAGCTTTCACTGGAAATTCTTTATTAAGTATTGTTCTTGGGCAGTTTCCACCATAACCGTCAAATCTGGGCATCACTACATGGGTAAGTATTCGAACATCTCAAATTCTCAAAACGAGCAGCCAGGGAGTTGTGTACAATTGAAAATACGACTTAATTCTGAGGGAGCGCCGCAGGCAGCTGCTTTTTGTTACCCCGTGGAGCAGCACAAGTTATGACGTAGAACGCGCACTGAACCAATGAAGAATTAAAGAAGACGCGTCATGCTACGTCACAACCAATGAAAGATAATTCGTGAAAGAGTTCGGACAGAGATGAGTGGATTAATTTTATAGTAAAGTGACTTTAGAGCGGGAAAATAATATAAGAATAAAAATGAAAATGACTCTCAAAAAACATTCTAAAATCCAGAAATGATCGAGGATCATGATAGAAATTAAGAATAACTAAAAGCTTTATATTTAAGTAAATTTGGACAATTTAGAATTAAATAAAAGGGAATTTAATAGAGTTAACGATAGAGCTAAATTAAGAATAAGGATTTAATGAATATAAAGTAGTAAATTGGAATAAAACAGGGAAAAAAATTAGAATTGTAAGAATTTGGAATAATTAAACTAAGGAAAAATGGCGAATTTTTTTTATTATTACATATCCCCCCTCCCAAAAAATGTATGAACCGGTAAGTCCAATTGACTTACATGTTCATTGGGAGAAAGCAGATACTTGGGTTACAAAATAGTTCCCTCGTTGCAATACAGTTACCTGGTTGCTGCATCGCGATGCTCAAATTTCTGAATTCTGTTAACTACAATTTTTAATAATTAAATTTAAAGAAACACGGTTAAGTGTAAACTGCTGTAAATAATTACATTTTTCAATAATAATTAGTATAACAGTACAGTATAGTTTGTATCAAGAAAATATAACAACAACATATAAATCATCTCTTTTTTACCAATAATTTAACAATAATCAGCATTATTCATTTATTTATAGTCCTTAAGTGATTTTTTAAAGTCCTACTGAATTGTATTAGTCCAATTATTGAATATTATAAGAGTTCTTAATGTTGCAATGGCAGTATGAAGTTGCAATAAATAAATTTAAGTAATAATGTAATAACAATATATAAATCATATCTCTTTTTATCAATAAATTAACAATAATCAGCATTATTCACTTATCTATAGTCCTTAAGTGATTTTTTAAAGTCCTACTGAATTGTATTAGACCAATTATTGAATATTATAAGAGTTCTTAATGTTGCAATGGCAGTATGAAGTTGCAATAAATAAATTTAATTAATAATGTAATAACAATATATAAATCATATCTCTTTTTATCAATAAATTAACAATAATCAGCATTATTCACTTATCTATAGTCCTTAAGTGATTTTTTAAAGTCCTACTGAATTCTATGATTATAAGGATTTGGAACAAAAATAGACTTACACAAGAAATTTCATTCAATAAAATATAGAATTCCAAGTTAATTTAGTGTTATAAACTTCAATTGGAATATACTGGCTTAAGTTTTATCAGAATTATTGAAATTTTTAACAACTTTACCCATTTACCATTAGTTTATTAGTAAACACCATATTCCTTTCTCAGAATACTGATAGACCTCTCTGAAAAACTTCCCTACTGAATTCACTTAATTATAGAGATTTGTAACAGAAATAATTCTACATAGTAAATGAGTCAGCAAAACATAATATTCACTTATAAATTTAGAGTATTTTAAGTTTAATTTACTAATAAAACTTTTTTTTTTTTTTTTTTTTTTTTTTGTAATATATCTTTAATAATATTAAACATCAATTCATACTATATTCATCTTTAACTTAACAACAACTGTAAAAATATCTAACGCTTAATAATTTAAATAACAAAATAAATAATATTCAACAGTAAAAAGTCCAATTCATATTAAAATTCATTCCACTTAAATAGTAAATGTAAACTACTACAATAACATTTCTATAAATAGATCCACTATATATGAAAATCACAATTTAGAATGAAATAAAATAATAAAACACATAGCTATAAATATCCAAATTCATTTTTTTTTGTCCTTGCTTTATCATCTCGGAGCATAGTATCAATAAATAAACAAAGTAATGAAATAAACAAATAAATTATATGCACACAATAATTTTACCGTTTCAATGTTACGCAACTCCAGCGCAACTTTCTTTTGAGATCATCATCATTTTTTTTTTTTTTTTTACTCTTCAAAAGCTATTTTTGCGATGCAATCAAGGATGTCAGCTGTAATTTCAGAGAATCTAATAATTTTTATGCATTTATAAAATGGCATAGAAGATGTTCCAATACATTTTACTTAGTAAATAATGAAAAGAGATTACTTTTTAGTTATCGTAAAATATCATGTAAATTTCATAATCATACTCCAAGTCATGTGCCAAGTAAAAACTGAGAACATAAATTATTCAATTCATATTGTAGTAGCAATTCTCATAAGTGCATCTCATTGCATCAATCCAAAATATCAACTTAGTTTAATCTTTAAAGCATAATAACATAATTTTAATTCTTCTTTAATATATTAAATTTAACAGAAATAACATAAACAGTAAATAAATTTCATAATATCTTTCAGAATAATTAATAATATAAGAACATAAAAAAAAAAAAAAAATCTCAGACTGTTAAAAAACTCTGTCACTTGGTTTCTTGTTACGTAAGAATAGATATTTTAACAAAATAAAAAAGGTTGTTATAACATTTAGCAACAAATAAATAATACATATTACTTAATATAAAATCTAACTTACGCCATCAAATCTTGTTATGAAAAAAAAAAGATACAACAATTTTTTGTTGTTTTCATTGACGGGATGTTCCAATACTTCTTCTGGCTGACATCGATAGGGGGGTTGACTTTATAATGAAATATATTTCGTAGATGCCTTGCTTCCGTTCTTTTTTGTTACGACACCTCAGTAAATAAGCGGCAATTTGATTCTCAATTATTCTTTCCACATCATTTGGAAGGATAGTTGTGGCATAAGTCCTTTGAGATCCTGCCCGGCTTATATTATAATCACGATGATTCACCGTCATATGTTGTAGTTGCAGTAACGTGGATTATAGAAAGAATTCACATGGTTGCACAATGAAATTAAGACGTTGGTTGTTGGATGATATAAATATTTAGAAGCAATCGTACATTTTAGTTGCAGTTTCGTCGCGGCCATAGCGGCAGTGAATTTAAAATCCAGAGACAATACTACATATACATTAATTACTCCATAATACAACGAACGAAGCTTTCACTGGAAATTCTTTATTAAGTATTGTTCTTGGGCAGTTTCCACCATAACCATCAAATCTGGGCATCACTACATCATCACTGTATAGAGGGTAAGTATTCGAACATCTCAAATTCTCAAAACGAGCAGCCAGGGAGTTGTGTACAATTGAAAATACGACTTAATTCTGAGGGAGCGCCGCAGGCAGCTGCTTTTTGTTACCCCGCGGAACAGCACAAGTTATGACGTAGAACGCGCACTGAACCAATGAAGAATTAAAGAAGACGCGTCATGCTACGTCACAACCAATGAAAGATAATTCGTGAAAGAGTTCGGACAGAGATGAGTGGATTAATTTTATAGTAAAGTGACTTTAGAGCGGGAAAATAATATAAGAATAAAAATGAAAATGGCTCTCAAAAAACATTCTAAAACCCAGAAATGATCGAGGATCATGATAGAAATTAAGAATAACTAAAAGCTTTATATTTAAGTAAATTTGGACAATTTAGAATTAAATAAAAGGGAATTTAATAGAGTTAGCGATAGAGCTAAATTAAGAATAATGATTTAATGAATATAGAGTAGTAAATTGGAATAAAACAGGGAAAAAAATTAGAATTGTAAGAATTTGGAATAATTTAACTAAGGAAAAATGGCGAATTTTTTTTATTATTACATATATATATATATATATATATATATATTACTGGGGAACAAAATGAAGAGTATTTTCATTTTCAGATTTGGTCAGTTATCTTCAGAACTACTGGACAGATTTAAATGAAATTTGGTGTAAACATAGGTTGATATAATGCAAATAAAATAATCATTCAACAGTGTTAATACACACGCATGATTGTACGAAACACTCATCGTAAACAGGAAGTGTGAACCAGTGGTTAAAAAATCGAACAAAAAATGGGTTAATAGGGGGTATGGCCCCCCTCTTTTAAATATACAGGCCTCACGCAGCGATTTCATACTAGAAATAAGGCAGTTTATGAATCCCTGTGGCATTTGTTCTCACTTGTTCAGCAACGCTGTTTTGAAGCCCTGGATCGTTCTCGGAGAGGGTTGCGAGCTGCAATTGTCCTCCCTAGAGCACTTTAAACATGCTCTATAAGGTTGAGGTCTGGAGATCTGGTTGTCCAATCCATCCGGCGAATATCTACTGTTTACAGAAAAGCATCGACCAGATGAGCTCTATGTGGCCGGGTGTTGTCATCCATTAAAATTAAATCAGGACCAATTGCCCCTCTTAAAAGGCAAACATAAGGTCCCTAGATCTAATCTCTAGACCTCAAAGCATTCAAAGTGCCTCTTTCAAAGCATGGAGGTCTATGCGACCGTCCAACATGATGCCTGCACAGACCATCAAATTCACGCTGCCATACTGGTAAATTTCTTAGACTTTGGAAGACAGGTAGCGTGTCCATATGATGATCATATTAACTAAGAGTTTATTGCGTCGGATTAAGCATCTCATTTTCAATTAAAATATATTTTTGAATTGAAATTTGAATGAAATATAGGGTCATGAAAAATCGAAGAGTGTAGAAAATCTGATTACAAATATCTTGACAACTAATTATCCGATCGACTCCATTCTTTATGCAAAATTTATGTTTTTTAATTGTCATTTATATTCACTCCTTAAAATAAACAATTTTGGAATTTTTTATGTACCTTTTATCAGAATGAATATTTCGAGACTCCGAGAAAAATAGCTCCGGATAATCGAGGTTACTGAAATTCAATAAGCGTCTTTTCATTATTACATACTAAGAACATGTCAAATTTTAAGTCTCTATTTCAATTTGTGCGAGTGATAGAGCGTTTACAGACAAACACACACACGGACAGACGGAGTGTAATTGTTTTTTCTAAAAATATGTTTTTCGGAATCTCCAGTGTCTGAAACGTGTAGTCGAACGTTTTTTCTATTTTTCAACGATTACAATACTTACCCTATACTTCGTATAATGGGAAATTATTAAACTGAATATCTGGGTTTAATATGTTTGAGTTCTGCGAAAAACATTTTAAATAATTATCGGAGAAATATATTTTCCAACAGGCGTAATTGCTCCCTTTTTTTTGGTTTTGAAATCTCTTCATACCCTCTTAAATAATACACATTTTTTGTAAAAGTCGTTATTATTTTCATAGAGGTTAGAGGTTATTTTTATCAAGAGAGACTAGCAATAGAGATAATCTAAACGAAGGTAATTATTAGTCAGTAGAACACTTCTGGTGTCAAATCATTGCTTATAAATATTAGTGATCATTGAACAACAAACGACAAACATTGCATATAAGTACAATTACTTTATACACATTTACAATTGATATTTACCGCTCTTTGCAGCCGTCTAACATTCCTGTGATAATTTTAAAGAATGGGCACACATGGTTATGAAATACCACGCCCAGAAAAAGGAATTGATTAAAACTACAAAACATGTTTTGTTGAGTACATTTTGGTTGGTTTAGCAAAATTCAAGTAAAATTGAACCATTTTACTTGAATTAACAAAACATTTTTTGCTGACGATACAATTTTTTTTTTTTTTTTTTTTTTTTAAATCAACAATATTTTTTTGTTGTTGATTTAAACGAAATTTCCACTGTTCTATATTTAAACAAAAAGTTTTTTGGGGTCAACCAAATTTTTGTTGATTCAACAAAACTTTTTTATAGGTGCATGTGCCTTAATTCGCGTTCTTTTTTGCGGTGTGCCTCTGTCGAATTAAAAGGAGTGCGTGAATAATATAACTAACAAAAACATTTTTCTACAAATTTATCAGTATCATACGAGAACATATTAAATATATTTAGTATTAATTATTTATTAATATATATTTAAAGTTTTATGTGAAATTCTATTGTTATAGTATGGAACAGAAAAAAAAAATATTTCTAATAAAAGAATTACAGAAGAGAGGAACACATATACGTTATTTTAAATTAATCCTCATTAGGAATTTACGAAATTTTTAGTAATTGACATTTTGTTTTCGCGATATAAATTTTCAGTTACATATTCACCACGAAAATTAATTTCCATTAATATAAATATTCATCGATAATTTTTTACTAGACTCACTACGCTTTCATCGGATAACATCTATTATTCATGTACAGCTCAGTAATTTCGCTCTTTTGAAAAGAAAATTTACAAGGAGTAAAGTTCTCATTAATTTTTAGATTATAAATTTGGAATACAATTTTAAGCATTAATTTTCCATTTCAGTAATTTTTAATGATTTAATCATTTTAGAAGCGAAGAAAAATTGTCATATTATTTTTAAATTATAAATACGCCTGTTTTAAAAAATCATTACTATACTTCAGATTTCTATACGTAAAAAACCGTTTTTAGGCTTATTTTATACTTTAATATAAGCGGTGAGGCATATTTGTATTACGCTATGTAAATAAACTATTTTGTCTTTAAAAATTGCTCTTTTATAATCATGAAAGCATTTTCAGTAATTTAAACACTTCCATGATATACGTTGTATTTTCTTTATAAGGTCCAAAAAATATTTTTATGTAAATCTCTCCTTCATAAAGCTTGACATAACTGACCTTGTTTCGCGTCGTAACTATTTGTTACAGCTTAATAAATCTAGCAAATTGCAATGAGAGTTTCTTTCTCCCCCCCCCTTTTTCTTGTCACTAAATCAAGATTTCAATTTTATGCATGTTACATTAAAATGGTTCAATGAATTTTGGAAAACGAGAAAATAGATATTTTTGCATATGCATCAGGAGCATGTGTGTGTAAAATTCGTGGGACACATAATGGATAAATAATAATAAATATATACCATATAAATAGGCGCTATGTATTGTTTACAACAGTACGTTCAGTGCCAAAAAATAAATTATTTCTTTAAGTATATAAAATAAAACCAAAATACTATATTTAAAGATATTTAGGATTTTTTTTTCGAAAAATTAGAATAAACTGTATTGTTATAAATGAAGTCATTTTTTAAAACAAAGATCTTGGATAAAAATTTTGCACACAGTGACAAAATATTTATTTCGGCAATTTTAATAAATAAAGAAAATCGGGAAAAAAATCAATTCACGAGAAACCTATAACTTTCATTGTAGAGCAAATTTTTTAATATAACTTAAATTTATAATAAACCATCCAGTTTTACATAACTTACTAAGCAAAGACGTTTTCTCATTTGTTCCAGTTCTTTCTGGTGATGGGTTCTTTTGTATTGCCATTATAATTGATCAATACAAGCCAGGAAGTATAAGAAATTCTTATGCTTTTATTCTATTAATCTGTATATCTTGTATGAAGAAAATCGCGAGGAAAATCTTCCATAGTACATCCGTTGCATATAAAATAAACTTAATTGAGAATATGGATGTAAAGTAATGCCCTTTATGTATCAAATGCATAGCGTGGAATTTAGACGAAAAATGCAACAGGAGAATGAATGCGATGCATCCGCGTACGCTCCACAAAACGCCGTAGATATGTTTCTATTTCATAAAAACTGTTAAAAAATGCACTATAATATGAATCAATACGGTCAATGTTGTTTACGATCAACTATGCATATAAGCATAGCATTCCAATATTCATGTTTCCAGTAAAATCCACTTTTAGTGCACCGGATGGGACGTAAAATGTGTTTATTTGAATTTTCTGTTCAAGACTGCTTTGTAATTATATATTGTTTTAGTATTTGTTTATGTTCCTACAGTGAGGATTATCGCTTTGTCCAGTTTAGTCACACTTGATATAACATTCTGTAATAAAAATTGTTATTTAGCTAAGCAAATATAATTTCATTTTCTCTTACTAAAATAAAATTAATTTAATACAATAATCTCATGGACTTTCAATTAAAATTTTAATTTAAAATATACTATATATATGTATATATATGTGTGTGTGTATGTGTTATTTTATTGTGATATACTATATATATATATCATATATATATACATGGTGTCCCAGGATTATTGGGACAAACTTTAAGGGGAGGTAGAGGACATCACAAGGTTTCAGATTTACATAGCAACTCATGGTCGGAAACATCATGGGAATGTAGCATGGCAGGTACAAAAACGAAGAGACACCAGACTGATATCATATGAAAGAATTTATTAGTGAAAGATATTACATGTGCTGTGGTAGATGATATGTGAAAATGTAACAAAAGATGTTCAAAGTTTCCACCATTGCTAGTGATGCATGCCTTACACGGTTGGACCATGGATTAGTGCACTCCCTCAACTACACCTGGATTTTGTTGGATATCCGCAGCACTACAGACGATTCTTGCAACCAGATCCATATCGGAATCCACAGGCGTTGCGTACATAGCAAAGAAAAAAAAAATCTATGCTGCTGAAATCAGAAAAGCGTGGTGACCAGGGAACCGGTCCACCACGCCAATCCATCGGTGACCAAACACATGATTCAAATGTTCACGAACACATCTGCCATAATGAGGGGGTGCTTCATCATGTTAAAACCACATATGGCGTCTGACATGTTGTGGCATATTGTCAAGTAAGCTTGGTAGCACCTCTTACAAAAAGATGCGATAATCTGCCGATGCTAATCCTCCAATGCTCTTGTGAACAACACCACCTAACGGAGAACGAAGCCGTTTCCGACCATGTGTTCCTATGCAAATCTGAATCCTTGTGATGTCCCTAACCTCCCCTTAAAGTTTTTCCGAACATTCCTGGGACACCCTTTATATATATACATGAGATAGTTTTTACCTATACATTGATTTAATAAACTAAAATTACCTGTAACTATAATTAAAACATAAAAATTCTTTAGAATATAAAAACACATTATATTTCATGACGATAAAAATATTCTTTTTGATACCAGCCATAAGATTTGCGTAATTACAAATTTTATCAACATTATAGATTTTTTAAAGTAAAAAGGTATTGAAGCTTAAATTAAAATTCTGAAACATAAAGGAAATGTACACCTGATATCGATTTCCAAGCTAATTTATCGTCCTTTGAACTTTCTATGGGCTTAAATTTCGTTACAAAATATGTTGGAGAAACCCATTAATTTCATATTCTAAGATTTAGAAGATCACAGGAATTTTCTCTTGGGTAAACTTGCCGCTTTTCAAAAAGCATATTTACCACTCTTTGCATATTCACTTAAATGAATAAGTATAATCATTTTTAGTTAAAATTTTTTTTAATTAAAATTCTTCTTAAAAATTTTTGTTTTTGAAAATGTTATATTTATTCACTATAATACTATTTTTTATCGTGTTTTATTTTAGAAAGCTTAAAATGTATAATAAAAAATTAAAAAAAATCGGACGTTTCATTTGAAACTTCTGGCATTAAAAAAATTAGTTTTATTTTGTATAATTTTGCCTAAAAAAATAGTTATAATGCTTTATGTCGACATTTTGTTAATAACGTTGGTAAAATTAAGCATATAACCCAAAATAAATTCTTACTGATAAATTTTGATCCAACTTTCAGTCTATTAACTTAATATTGGGGAATACCATTCCCTATTTTTTACTTTCTTTTATCTATAATAGAAGAAAGTATTGTAATCGAAAATTTTTTCGACTTCCGGTTTTCGACGGATTTACACGTTTTAGGGGTCAGAGATTCCGAAAAACATGTTTTTACAAAATGTCTGTGTGTCCGTATGTCCGTCTGTGTGTCTTCATTGTATCATCGAAAAGTGTATGAAGTTATGCTTCAAATTGAACAGAAATTTTTTTCTATGTTTTTGGCTATGGCAAGCAGGTTCTAATAGAATTTGGGGATATTTCGGCGAAAGGGGGCGCTGTGATCGATATTTTTGTTCCATTTTCACTATTGTATCATTGAAAAGTGTATGAAGTTATGCTTCAAATTTAACCATATTTTTTTCTATGTTTTTGGCTATGGCAAGCAGGTTCTATTAGAATTTCGGGATATTTCGACGAAACGGGGAGCTGTGATAGCCATTTAAAGATTTCAAATTAAAAAAGATGTGCAAATTAAAAAAAATTAGAAATCATAAAACCTTTTTTCGTTAAATGTTCGGCCTTGATCCGGAGAATCCGGAGCGATTCTTGTTTTGCCTCTATCTTAAAAAATGGGTGAGATATAGCGATTTGAAATTTTAGGGTGGCTAACATTTTCAAACAAGACAGCAGAATTCATCCATAAACGGGTTTAATTTGTGAGTTTTAGTTAACATGGTTTAGGCAAATTTTCTTTCATTGTTGTAACCATTAATCTTATTATATTTTTTAATTAAATTATCATATATGGGGCCTCCGTGGCCGAGTGGTTAAGACACCATTCCGCTAATCGCTTGTGAGCGTAGGAGTCAGGTCGGCGGGTTCGATTCCCGCCAGCTCCATTGCACAATAAGATATATTTATATACTAAGAAACGTGTGTAATTATTTTTCGTAAAAAGAAAAGGAAAATATTAATATAAGAACTATATAAAATAAATCGCCTTGATAGCTATGGTTTAATAAATAAATAATGTATGGAAATGTAAAATAAAATTCAAGTAATTAAGAAATATATATTTTAAACCGTTAGCATCAAACAGCAAATTTTATGTTCATGATTTTTCGCCTGGCTGATAAAAATAAAATTAATGAAACATTTTAAAGGTCGTGTAATGTAAAAAATAATACAAAAAACTAAATATTGATACTAAAAAAGTGAGATTGTAACAAGCAAAAATAAATGCCCTATTCATTTAATTAATATTTTAGTTAAACTCCTACTTTAATTTTTTTCACTTCATTAGTTGAGTAGGTTGGACTGACAGCGCCATTTATTGCCTTATATATATAGGAATCGCCTACACTATGACGGGTACTATATGGTAGAAAATTAAGTTTTTTTTTTTTTTTTTTTTTTTTTTTTTTTTTTTTTTTTTTTTTCAGAGCACCTCAGAGTATGACTACAATTAAATAATAAAAATGACAATTTTTTTTTTATTTTATGCGTTATTGATTTTTGCGCTTTAGACCTATGAATGGTACATTACTTCCCCCTACTTAAGATAAAAGCTGCAATGAACTTTATGTAACACAAACGTACTAAGGATATGACGTTCTATTACTGACGTCTGTATTCTATATGCATCTCTTTTTCAAAAACATAATGTTTATTATCAACTTCTATGAATTAAAGAGAAATATTTACATAAAAAATATATTTACAAAAATATTTTTTTTATATAATGGTACGGATAGAATATAAAAATAGTCGCCAGTGGCAATCCTGAATATATTTTTTTAATTTTCTGCAGAGCATTATGAAATCATCATGTATTTATTAGGAAAAGCATTTCTTGTAATCTATTTTTTTTCTATCCAAAATTTAAAAAAGGAGATTTCACCGCGTTTTGAAACACCTAATTATAGCAGATATTTCTTAGTTTTCCTTTTATAACTTTAAACATAAAATAAAATATTTCATTTTTATTTCTCACATTTACGCATACGTCTTTAGGCAATTTCTTTTATCAGTCATTCTAAATTCTCTTAATTTTCAACTTTGAATATATAATTAAATCCATATGAACATTCTTTTATATATGCATATTTTAAAATCTAATTACATTTAACTGATGCTCAAGTAAATATTCAAATATCGAAAATACAGGTATAAACCCTGAAAGGGAATAATGAACTTATTAAAGTAAAACCAAGGAGGTTTATCATCCTCGGCGTTAATTAACTAAACAGATTTTACATTCATTCATTTGAATTTCGTATTAAATGTGTTTAAAAAAATAAATAAATGCATCTTTTAAAATCAAATTACGATGTCTTTTGCAAATTATTTAAACTATTCAAAATATTAGATGCATTAGTTACGTACTAATTTTCCTTTATAAGTCAAAATGTGTCTTTTCACCTGAGTAATTTGAAAAGCATAAATTAGTCCTTCCTTCGCAGTCGGATTTCTTTGGGTTACTATTATTATTATTATTATTATTATTATTATACCTGAGGTTCTATACATTGTACCAATTATGTTAAAATTTGTTCGGTTTTTCAGACGTTATTGTGATAACATGTTGTGCATTGTTTTTTTTAGTGTGTCTCTGTATATGAACTATAAGAGGTACATTCTTGATTAAAGACCTCGTTCAAGATAAAGGCACGATCAATAAATTGCCCTAATTATGTTCGAATTGGTACAGTATTTTGGACGTTAACGTAATGACATATTTTGCATATATTTTACATTTCATTGTCCATGTAGACGCTAAATACAGGGTTAAGAAACTGATTAATAATGGTTGCAAGTTTGATACATTGTCTAAATTAAGTTACAATTGGTTCTGTATTTCCAACGCTATCGTATTGACAAATTTTGCTTCTTTTTTTGTTTACCTCTGTAAACGAACTGAACATGGTACATACTTGATAAACTAACTTATTGATTATACTTATAAGAACCGAGCGTTGTTTAAATTAGTTTAGTATTAGTTAAATTGGTTTAGTATTTCGAATGTTATCGTGAAGACAAATGTCGATTGTTTTTTATTTTGTCTGTGCCTGTAAACGAACTATAAGAGTTACATACTTGATTAGCGAACTCATCAAAAATAAACAAAAAAAAAAAATAGCAATCTGAATTTTTATTAAAATTGATATCCAATGCGAATTATCTTTCGTGCATTCAGTTTTACTTACTCTAATCTCCAAGAATATGGTAAATTGGCTTTATTTTCAGAGAGAGACTTTTGATGCATATATTTTTTTTGAAATAGTTTAAAATGTGGATAGATTTTTAAACTTATTGAAACACTTTGTTATTATTTAAGACAGACAGTTAAAAACATATTAAATATTTAAAAATAAGAACGAAAAATTGTGCAGCACGCATATTTTATGTAATTATTGCTAAGACTATCTGAATATTTTTATTTATTCCACCGGAAAATAAATAACACATTTTAATAAACGCTTACTGCAATGCTTCTGCGTGGCCCCGTAGAAGAACATTATGTGTTGCATGTCACACTTTTTATATGAAAGATGATTTATGGCACTACAATAACGTAAATCAATTGATTATTATTATTAGTAGTAGTAGTAGTATACTTGAGTTATGCTTCAAATTAAACCTAATTTTTTTTCTATGTTTTTGACTATAGCAAGCAGATTCTATCAGAATTTGGGGATATTTTGACGAAAGGGGCGCTGTGACAGCCATTTAAAGATTTCAAAATAAAAAAGATGTGCAAATTCAAAAAAATTAGAAATCCTAAAACTTTTTTTCGTTAAATGTTCACCCTTGATCCGGAGAATCCGGAGCCCTTTTTGTTTTGCCTCTATCTTAAAAAATGGCTGAGATATAGCGGTTTGAAATTTTATGGTGGCTGACATTTTTAAACAAGACAACAGAATTCATCCATAAACGGTTACTTTCTTCTATCTGTAATAGAAGAAAGTATTGTAATCGAATTTTTTTTCGACTTCCGGTTTTCGACGGATTTACACATTTTAGGGGTCAGAGATTCCGAAAAACACGTTTTTACAAAATGTCTGTCTATCCGTTTGTCCGTCCGTCCGTCTGTCCGTCTGTCCGTCTGTGTCTTCATTGTATCATCGAAAAGTGTATGAAGTTATGCTTCAAATTGAACCTATTTTTTTTTCTATGTTTTTGACTATAGCAAGCAGATTCTATCAGAATTTGGGTATATTATGACGAAAGGGGGCGCTGTGATCGATATTTTTGTTCCATTTTCACTATTGTACCATCTAAAAGTGTATGAAGTTATGCTTCAAATTGAACCAATTTTATTTTCCATGTTTTTGGTTATGGCAAGCAGGTTCTATCAGAATTTGGGGATATTTCGACGAAAAGAGGGCGCTGTGATCGATATTTTTGTTCCATTTTTACTATTGTACCATCTAAAAGTGTATGAAGTTATGCTTCAAATTAAACCTAATTTTTTTTCTATGTTTTTGACTATAGCAAGCAGATTCTATCAGAATTTGGGGATATTTTGACGAAAGAGGACGCTGTGATAGCCATTTAAAGATTTCAAAATAAAAGAGATGTGAAAATTCGAAAAAATTAGAAATCCTAAAACTTTTTTTCGTTAAATGTTCACCCTTGATCCGGAGAATCCGGAGCCATTTTTCTTTTGCCTCTATCTTAAAAAATGGCTGAGATATAGCGGTTTGAAATTTTAGGGTGGCTGACATTTTTAAACAAGACAGCAGAATTCATCCATAAACGGGTTTAATTTATGAGTTTTACGTTAACATGGTTTTGGCAAATTTTCTTTCATTGTTGTAACCATTAATCCTATTGTATGCTTATCACTGTATATTTATATTCGCCAACATCAAATTCTCACCAAACTGGGCGGGCGACAGTTGACGGAACATCGCCGAATTTGGTGACCAAAATAAGTTGCCAGAAATTTGGCGATATTCTCATTCAAATTCAATGTTGACGAGAACTGGGATTGAATCTTCTTTATTTAGGTTCCACACATTTTACCTTCGTGTTTTCCAGTAAAATTAGCTAAAATCCTAAAACCAAGGAATAGGGAGGCTATCTGTTCCTGTCGGTTCAGGCAAGAAGGACTTTTTGTAGTTTAGTATACATCAGTTGTTCGCATCTCGGTAACCCGATGATTCGCAAGCAGCAGACGTACAACAGAATGACGAAAAATATGGATTTTATTGGCGATGTGATATCGAATTTTGATGTATTAACATGACTGAGATAGAAGAAAGTTTTGGGATTGGCACATGCGACTAGTTGTATTGCTACAATTACAGAAATTACAAGTAATTGCATGTAATTTAGAAATTACAACTTAACACCCGACAACATTTTTAAAAATTACTAATTATATATTAAAAAGATATAAATTAAAATATTTTTCATGGAATTGTCGATTAAATAAATTGATCTAAACTGTTATCTATTTTTTGTTTGACCATTATCAATAAGATATATTTATATACTAAGAAACGTGTGTAATTATTTTACGTAAAAAGAAAAGGAAAAATATTAATATAAGAATTATAAAATAAATCACCTTG
This sequence comes from Maratus michaelseni, assembly GCA_963931845.1. Taxonomy (NCBI): domain Eukaryota; kingdom Metazoa; phylum Arthropoda; class Arachnida; order Araneae; family Salticidae; genus Maratus; species Maratus michaelseni. Next base: position 94,979,816 of record OZ007593.1, read on the forward strand.
ATATCCATGGTTTAATAAATAAATAATGTATGAAAATGTAAAATAAAATTCAAGTAATTAAGAAATATATATTTTAAATCGTTAGCATTAAACAACAAATTTTAAGTTCATTATTTTTCGTCAGGCTGATAAAAATAAAATTAATGAAACATTTTAAAGGTCGTGTAATGTAAAAAATAATACAAAAAACTAAATATTTATACTAAAAAATGAGATTGTAACAATAAAAAATAAATGCCCTATTCATTTAATTAATATTTTAGTTAAACACCAACTTTAAATTTTTTTCACTTCATTACTTGAGTAGGATGGAGTGACAGCGCCATTTATTGTCTTATATGTATAGGAATCGCTTACACTATATAACAATTCTTCAATACTGAATTAATTTAAGAGCAAATATATAAAAATTGAAACATATTTCTAATGGAACTTTCAAATTGCTTACCGTCAAATCTTGACGGGTACTATCTGGTAGAAAATTAAGTTTTTTTTTTTTTTTTTCTTTTTAGAGCACCTCAAAGTATGGACTACAATTAAATAATAAAAATGGCATTTTTTTTAATGCGTTATTGATTTTTGCGCTTTAGACCTATGAATGGTACATTACTTCCCCCTACTTAAGATAAAAGCTGCAATGAACTTTATGTAACACAAACGTACTAAGGATATGACTTTCTATTACTGACGTCTGTATTCTATTTGCATCCTTTTTTCAAAAACATAATCTTTATTATAAACTTCTATGAATTAAAGAGAAATATTTACATAAAAATATATATATACAAAAATATTTTGTTATATAATGGTACGGATAGAATATAAAAATAGTCGCCAGTGGCAATCCTGAATATATTTTTTTTCATGTTCTGCAGAGCATTATCAAATCATCATGTATTTATTAGGAAAAAGCATTTCTTGTAATCTATTTTTTTCTATCCAAAATTTAAAAAAGGAGATTTCACCGCGTTTTGAAACACCTAATTATAGTAGATATTTCTTAGTTTTCTTTTTATAACTTTAAACATAAAAATATATTTCATTTTTATTTCTCACATTCACGCATACCTCTTTAGGCGGTTTCTTTTATCAGTCATTCTAAATTCTCTTAATTTTCAACTTTGAATATATAATTAAATCCATAAGAACATTCTTTTGTATATGCATATTTTAAAATCTAATTACATTTAACTGATGCTCAAGTAAATATTCAAATATCGAAAATACAGGTATAAACCTTGAAAGGGAATAATGAACTTATTAAAGTAAAACCAAGGAGGTTTATCATCCTCGGCGTTAATTAACTAAACAGATTTTACATTCATTCATTTGAATTTCGTATTAAATGTGTTTAAAAAAATAAATAAATGCATCATTTAAAATCAAATTACGATGTCTTTTGCAAATTATTTAAACTATTCAAAATATTAGATGCATTAGTTACGTACTAATTTTCTTTTATAAGTCAAAATGTGTCTTTTCACCTGAATAATTTGAAAAGCATAAATTAGTCCTTCCTTCTCAGTCGGATTTCTTTGGGTTATTATTATTATTATTATTATTATTATTATTATACCTGAGGTTCTATACATTGTACCAATTATGTTAAAATTTGTTCGGTTTTTCAGACGTTATTGTGATGACATGTGCATTTTTTTTTTTTTTTTAGTGTGTCTCTGTATATGAACTATAAGAGCTACACTCTTGATTAAAGAATTCGTTCAAGATAAAGGCACGATCAATAAATTGCCTTAATTATGTTCGAATTGGTACAGTATTTTGGACGTTAACTTAATGACATATTTTGCATATATTTTACATTTCATTGTCCTTGTAGACGTCCATGTAGACGCTAAATACAGGGTTAAGAAACTGATTCATAATGCTTGCAAGTTTGATACATTGTCTAAATTAAGTTTCAATTGATTCTGTATTTCCAACGCTATCCTATTGACAAATTTTGCTTTTTTTTTGTTTACCTCTGTAAACGAACTGAACATGGTACATACTTGATAAACTAACTTATTGATGATACTTATAAGAACCAAGCGTTGTTTAAATTACGTATGAATTGGTTTAGTATTTCGGATGTTATCGTGAAGACAAATTTCGATTGTTTTTTATTTTGTCTGTGCCTGTAAACGAACTATAAGAGTTACATACTTGATTAGCGAACGCATCAAAAATAAACCAAAAAAAAAATAGCAATCTGAATTTTTATTAAAATTGATATCCAATGCGAATTATCTTTCGTGTATTCAACTTTACTTACTCTAATCTCCAAGAATATGGTAAATTGGTTTTATTTTCAGAAAGAGACTTTTGATGCATATTTTTTTAAATAGTGAAAAATGTGGATAGATTTTTAAACTTGTTGAAACACTTTGGTATTATTCAAGACAGACAGTTAAAGACATATTAAATATTTAAAAATAAGAATGAAAAATTATGCAGCATGCATATTTTATATTACTTTTAAATGCTAAAGGTGTAAAATTAACAACTATAATATAAATTAAAATAACTTTTATTAGTTGTTTTACATGTTTCGACTCTTCTGAGTCATTTTCAAAAACAAAATAAGAATATTCTAAAGCTGCACGGGCTTTGAAGTTATTATTTACATGTACTTTTTAAAAAATTACGCACGTTATCTATTATTTTTTACTTGATTGTTTATTTTCATATCTTTGAGCATGGAGTAATTCTAGCCACAGTTTCGGTAAATTAAAAGATGCCGCATCGTTACATATTGTATTTTTTCGCGTGAGTATCTCTATGGTTTCTCTTATTATGGATGGATAGTGTAGACTGGAGGGAAATATTATTTTACCTGGAATATTTCCCTCCAGTCTACACTATCCATCCATAATAAGAGAAACCATAGAGATACTCACGCACAAAAATACAATATGTAACGATGCGGCATCTTTTAATTTACCGAAACTGTGGCTAGAATTACTCCATGCTCAAAGATATGAAAATAAACAATCAAGTAAAAAATAATAGATAACGTGCGTAATTTTTTAAAAAGTACATGTAAATAATAACTTCAAAGCCCGTGCAGCTTTAGAATATTCTCATTTTGTTTTTGAAAATGACTCAGAAGAGTCGAAACATGTAAAACAACTAATAAAAGTTATTTTAATTTATATTATAGTTGTTAATTTTACACCTTTAGCATTTAAAAGTAATATACTATTACAAGGTGTTATATTTTATTATATTGCATATTTTATGTAATTATTTCTAAGACTATCTGAATATTTTTATTTAGTCCAACGGAAAATAAATAACACATTTTAATAAACGCTTACTGCAATGCTTCTGCGTGGTCCCGTAGAAGAACATTATGTGTTGCATGTCACACTTTTTATATGATAGATGATTTATGGCACTACAATAACGTAAATCAATTGATTATTATTAGTAGTAGTAGTAGTAGTATACCTTAGGATCTATACATTATACCAATTATGTTAAAATTTGTTCGAGTTTTCAGACGTTATTGTGATGACATGTTGTGCATTGTTTTTTGTTTTTGTTTTTTAGTGTGTCTCTTTACGTGAACTATAAGAGCTACATTCTTGATTAACGAACGCGTTCAAGATACTTTCACGAAAAGATGCTTTCACTAAAATAACGTAAATCAATTGATTAATATTATTAGTAGATGTAGTAGTATACCTAAGGATCTATACATTATACCAATTATGTTAAAATTTTCTTCCCAACAGTAGTACAAAGGTGTTATTTAGTGCAACACAGTCAACAAAACAACGAATGTTAATGTCTTGTTTATTTTAAGGAATATGCTATCTCACACCTCAATAATGTATGTCAATTTCATGGAGCTATGAAAAGAATGGAGTAGTCATAAATGACGTCACATGATGCCGTTCTTTCCCTCTCTCGCATCCGCCATATTTAGCTGCGTCTTAAACTGGAGACTGCTGACTGGACTGCTATCAGTCAAAGTCAAACATGGCGGAAGCTGGAGAGAGGGAAATAACTCGTTTTCTGGCTTCAAAGCTTTCCACAGGGAAACATGCCTACTCCTTTCTTTTCATAGCATAAAGTGCATAAAGTTCACTTTAAACATTTATTATCTATATACAGTAATACAATTGAATTATTTTGTGTGTCCCTCTATACTACATGCAACGCGAACCTTTTCTATGGTCGACATGTAATATTAAATTTCAAGAATGCTATAAATTTCATAATGTTCCATGCACCATCAATAAAATATACCTGAAACAAGTATCATACATCAACCGTAATGTTTTTGAATTATTTATTGATTCTATAAACGAACTATTACTTGTACATACCTAAACTTAAATAGGGAAAATAGTACACCTCGATACAATACATAAATATTCTCGAAATCTAACGAATTTTGAAGCGCACGGAGGGAAACAGACGAACATTTTTTAACTATATTGAAAAATAATGCAAAAAGGATTATATGAAAGCAAATACGGTAGAACCCCGATTAACCGAATCCCGGTTATCTGAAAATTGGCTTAACAGAAAGACCTTCAAACGCTTCTAACTTTCTTTTTTTTAAATGTTAAAAATTTTATTTTTAAAACAAGCTTACTGCTTATGAAATAAATAAACAGCGTCAACTTACTTATTTGTACTATTGCGTAAATGCAGGCATTTTATTGTATAGGCACATACACCACCTCATTTCTTTACAAAATATGTAGTAATTTTTTTTTGTTTTTCAACTTTGCATTGCTCCAATGCTGCCTTATCATGCCACCTTTTAAAGAACAACATATATAACCCTGTTGCATCTTCCCGCATTTCAATATATTGAAGTGCCAATATAAAATTTTTCAACTCGTTGAGATCTTCATGCTTATAAAAACCCATTCGTATTTTAAAATATTACTCATCGTAAATAAATTTTAGAGGAAATTAAAACATGTGTAAACAGAAAGGGGAAATTGTATAGAATACGGACACTTGCAGCAACTGCAAGAGCTAACGCTTTATCTGACTGTGGCGAAGTGAGAAAGGTGAGTAGTGTCATCTGGTAGAATAAAATTAGGAAGCATCCCGGTTATCCGAAAATTCCTATGGAACCCCGGATAACCGAAAATCCTTTGGTCCCATGCTTTTCGGATAACCGGGGTTTTACTGTAGTTACGAAATTTAGACAATTGATGTTTATTATAACTAACAACTTTTAAATATTATTTGTTTATTATAACTGAGGCACTTTGCATCACCATCAGAATATTGTAACGAAATTTTCTTTTATTCTCAAAATGAAAGGATATATCTAAATAAAAAATAGAAAATATGTAACACAATTAAAAACACATATTCAATAATTACTCTCTGTAGATGGAAATGTGCTCGAATTCCTTTGTACAGTCCTGTATATGATCAAATGTTTTATATCAACCCCCTTAATAGAGTTAACCCAAGTAAAATTTAATTGAGTAAGAAAATGCATAAAATAACTTACAAATTTCTATTGAAAATCGCCATCCATTGATAGTAAAGTATTCATGTTATTTTGTGCAGCCCTCTATAAATGTATTTATTTGTATTAGACTCGCACCACAATGTACAGTGGAATGTATTTAAGTCAAATAACGAGTAACACTGTAGAAAACGCATTTTCAACAAAAGCAATTAATAAAGCATAATTTATTTAATTTTTTGAGAAGCCCTTTATATTATAAATGTTTCACACACCATTTAATACCGTAGGAAAAATTAGTTATGTGCGAAATTACATAACTTTGTTGTTAACGCACAACTAGTAATAACTGTTCATAGGTGAAAACTGAATTTTTTTGCGTGGTTACAAGGACACAAAATCATTAAATGTACCTGTCCTATTTGTTTGTGTGGAAGATGTTATCGTTTACCACAATCACATACAGGGTGATCTTTTTTAAAGTGACAGTGTTTGGAGCGCCCTGTAGCGCGATCTAATAGCCGAAATGGCACCAAACTTGGATCTAGACTAATAAAGGCATGGGAAAAAGGATTCCGTGAAAAGATTTTAGTTCCAAAAATCGCCGATAGGGCATTTTGTGGCACTGCTGTAGCCTACAATAACGAAAATTAGCATAAAACACGGGTATCAAAGAAAAATGCAAATGTTGTGCGATGACAGCGCCAGTAATAGGAGCTATAAAAGCAAGTAGTAGACAGCTCCGACAAATAATCTCAGCTGTAGTAAACGAGCTCCAGTGGACATGCCTCTCACGTTACCGGAACGTGCGTTACTGGTGAAGCTGTATTATATGAATCAATGTAATGCATCCGCAGCTCTTCGGGAATTTCGAACAAGAAAAAAAAACATGAAAGGGGCCTTTATCGCTGAATGCTCTTAAAAAAATGATTAAGAAGTTCGAGGAAACGGGGTCACTGACCATTCGCGCTGGGAGAGGACGTAAACAAGTATCAGAAGATGTAATAACTGATGTGGCAATTGCAATTGTCGAAGGATTGCAGGGAACCATAGCTGGTACTAGCAGCGCCCGGGGTGTAGCTCGACATTTGGACATGAATTATTCCACGGTATGGAGAGTTTTGCGGCGCGTTATTGGATTTTACCCCTACAAAATCAGCCTCTTGCACGAACTGAAACCAAGTGATTATGATAAGCGAATGACATTTGTTCTATCATTTTTTGCCAGGGTAGAAATTGATAATGCTTTTCCATGGCACATTCTGTGGGGATGAGTGCCATTTTTATCTCAATGGGTCCGTAAACACACAAAATAGCCGAATTTGGGCTTCTGACCATCCCCACACCGTGCATCAAATCCCATTAAATTCCTCAAAAGTTACTGTTTGGTGTGGTTTCACAGCCGAATTCGTAATTGGGCCATTCTTGTTTGAGACCATCACTCCGACAGGACCCGAAACGTGCACCATAAATGCACAAAGGTACCACGAAATGCTGCAAACGTTTGTTATTCCACAACTTGAGCAAAGAAACCGTCTCCAACAGACAATCTTTATGCAGGATGGTGCCCCGCCACACATTGGTAATAAGGTAAAACAGCTGTTGCGCCAAACCTTCACTGATGATAGAGTCATAAGTCGGAGTTTTCCAGTTGCATGACCGCCTCGTTCCCTTGACCTCATGCCATGCGATTTTTGGCTCTGGGGTTATTTGAAATCTCAAGTTTATGTTGGTGGAGTATCAAATTTGTCTATACTAAAGGACAACATAACGAAGACAGTGCGGAATATTCCTCGTGATATGTTACATACGGCTGTGGAGAACGTTGAGCACAGAATGCACGGTGTTATTTCTGAGAACGGTGCTCACATTGACGATGGTCTAATTCCTCACCGGGGAAGTTAATGTAGTAAATAAACATTAATAATTTACCTGTACGATTGTATGTGTTAGTATTTTTCTTTTCTCACATTTTATACATTGAAAAGCGCCACAAAATGCCCTAGCGGCAATTTTTGGAACTAATTCTTTTTCACGGAATCCTTTTTCCCATGTCTTGGTTATCTAAATACCAAGTTTGGTGCCATTTCGGTTATTACATCGCGCTACAGGGCGCTCCAAACACTGTCACTTTAAAAAAGACCCCCTGTACATCAAATTTATAAAGTACAATTTTTGTCAATTGAGAGTTATGCAGTAGAATTATTTTGTGTTTCTGTAAATGTGCAACACACAGGAATGTAGAGCACGGTACAAAGTACACGTGTACAATGTACAATACATTGTTATGTTACATACAGAATTTTATACAGATTTAGTGTCTATCTATATTTTACATAAATTTCGATTTCAACTATCTATATTTTATATCAATTTATATAACTTATATAAAATTTCATTGTTTACAGCAATGTAATAATGTAAATTGTATTTCGAAAGATTTTCATCCATAGATCATTATACATTCGAAGTATTTTGTTTTTACTTCTAAACATTATATAAATACTACACATTTTATCTTCAATAGGGAACATTCCATGGGAAACCGCAATAACACACATAAATCGACAGAAAATCATAACATATTTACAAGAAATAGAGTACATACAGATAGAGAGATAGACGAGCAGACAAATCGAGGTCATAAACATTTTTCATCTATATTGAAAAGTTTTACAAACTCAGTAGAACTTGAGGTGTTAACTTTATTTAATATTTGTTGCGTTGTCATGGTGAAACAATTGCTACGTTAACGACATTATCGTTACGCATAAATTCATAACTTGTTATCAGACCTTGCAAGATTCAGGATATGTTTCTTTATATTCTATAATATAATATAAAAAAGAAAGTTCAATTCCATTTATTTTATTACAAACCTGCTTTCATTATTGTAATTTTAAAAGAACGGAATTCGTTAACTTTATTACGAAAATATATCATAATCTAAAGTGATTCAACATATAGAGCATAATTTATCATCGCAATGATGTAGATAGTAATTTATATAACTAGGAATTATATTATAATTTCAAAGGAAAAACTTAAAAATGCTTTTGGAAAAGTTTAGATTTTATTTATATAGCACATTATTATAAATAGCACATTATTTTAAATAATATCGGTGAAGGAATAGTCTTTATTATATTGACTCTATTGTGTAAAAAATAAACTAAGCACAGTGAACAAAAATAACGATTCAGAAATCCTATTAATATTTGGAAAGTCATTGGTTATTCTAAGTGAAAATTGTGAAACGTGGTGGTGTTAACTCGTTCAATTTATATTTATTACACTTCCGTTGAAAGTAAATTGCATGAAAAAATTATTCTTATCACGAACACATTTAATGTTTACTGTTAAAATGAACAAGCAGGTAGTTTTTTTTTCGCGATTTTTTTTCTTTGTGCTCGATATTCAAGTAGGTGAATATTGTAGATGAATGCTGTATATTCTGTTTTGGGATATTTGCTTTCTATAGTTAAGATTTATTGCAAGGGGAATCAAATAATATAATACTATGCTAATTATTAAATGTATAATATAAATTTTCTATTTTGAAGTTGTATAATTTTATGTAGGAAGTAAATGTCGACGTATATTTTATGTGACATGACACTCAGTAAACATTCTAAAAAAGGGAATAATAAAGCGCAGTCATAGATTATAATACACTTTCGAACAGTTCGAGAATGTTATAACTAAATTTCACTCTTTAAAAAGTTGAAAGAACATATCTTAAGTAAACAATTTAGTAAACATTTAACTTTTTTAAACAAATTTTAATAATTACGTTCATATTCGAAAAACTGTTCGAATTTAGTTCAGCTATGTTTATGATCAATAGTTTAGTATATATGTTACCATAAAAAAACTAAATCTGGAGAATGTCGACTTCCTATGGTTAATGTCAAGATTCATATGGTCGCTTCGTGTATGTCCAAAATATTTGCTAAATATCCTTATTTCTCATACACTTTCACCGGCAAATGTCGAAATTTTTCATGCACTGCTGGTGAATGTTGAATATATGAAAAATGAAAAATAAATGTAATATATGAAAAACTATAATGAAAAATATTTTTTTTACATTTTAAATTATACTTTATTGTCAAAACATATTATGATAGATGTCAAAATAGGAAAAGCTTAAGTAACAGCACATGTAAATAAACTGTTGAATTTAAAACTGTGTCGAAATCAGCTTCTCGGCTTCTTACAGAATATCAGTACTTGACGACATACACTGGTGGTAGTCCGAATGTATAAGAATATAACCAAATATTCGGTCTTTCACCGAACTATTTTTGTATGTGTTGACATTCACCTGAGAAAGTCGACATTCTCCAATTTCGGATTTTCACGGTAACATATATACTACATAATTCGGTATAGTTAGAAGACACATAAAAATGTAGAATAAATCCTTTTTGAATTTTCCTGAAATAGACGGAAATGTACTAGAATTAGTTTGTACAACACTGTATATTTTCTACAAATTTTTATACTCACGACGTATTAACCCCCTGACCGCCGATAAAAATGGAATTTGTAATGTTGTTTTCTCTGTAATTTTGTTAAAAAGCTAAAAAAAGATGAATTTTCAAACTTGATATAAAAAACGTCATTATGCATATGAATATGATCCTTGAGAGGATCATTACGCAATATTTTAAAACTGTATTATATTTGTAGAACTATACTAATTTAAACAATGCATTTATTGCAGTGAAACCTGCAGCATAGTGAACGGGTATATCAGTTCATGGCGGTGAGAAGGTTAAGCTAAAATTTATTTCATATTAAAATGCATAACACAATCTAAAATTATTTTACCAACAAGAACGAAATTACTTTTAATAATGTCAAGAAACAGAAAGCTTTTTCACTTTCCAAAATATCTAAATTAAAATTCATCAGCACATTTTCAATAACTTAAACATTTGTTCGTGAAAAAAAAATCTAACATATTTACTCTCAAAAATACTTATAATAAAAAGGCTCTTATGTTTAAGCTTTACATGTAACTGATATCATTTTGCATCGAAAATCGATTTACTATCAGTGAATGTTCAATAACACTGCTGTTTTAACACATCCGGGTCTGCTGGTATTATGTCAGTACTATGGTTGCACATTGTGCTCTACAACAGTACGGAGAGATAACTCCCTGTTGTGTTAAAATGAATCTAGAGTTCCTATAGTAAAGACTGAATCATACTGCTATTTAATAACCCAAAGGACCAAACACCGTGCTAAAACACGTTAACTTACCACAACGGTGGACGGCGAGTGACGGCAAACACCTGCCTGTGACGGAAAGCCCGCTAGACCGGGCTTTCACTGTAACATATATTTTACATAATTCGGTACAGTTAGAAGACACATAAACCTTTAGAATAATCACTTTCAGAAATTTCCGGAAATAGACGGAAATGTACTCTTAACTCTTTTGTACAGTCATGTATATTTTCTACAGATTTTTATACTCACGATATATTAAGCTGAAATGTATTTCATATAAAAATGCATAACACAATCTAATATTATTTTACCAACAAGAACGAAATTACTTTTAATAATGTCAAGAATCAGAAAGAATTTTTACTTTCCAAAAAATATAAAGTAAAAATCCATCAGCTCATTTTCTGTAACTTAAACATTTGTCCGTAAAAACAAAATCTTACATATTTACTTCCAAAAATACTTACAATCAAGTGGCGCTTAAGTAAAAGCTTTTCATGTAACTGATATCATTTTGAATAGAAAAACGATTTACTATCAGTTAATGTTCAGTAACATTGCTGTTTTAACATGCCCATGTCCGGGTCTGCTGGTATTATGTCAGTACTATGGCGGCACCATTCCTGTTCTGTTTAATTGAATCTAGAGATCCTATAGTACAGAGTGAATCATACCGCCATTTAATAACCCAACGGACTAAACACCAAGCTAAAACCAGTTAGCTTGCCGCAGTGCTCGACGGCGAGTGACAGTGAGAGGGACGGCAAACACCTTCTCTAGCAGTGAACTAATGCTAGGTTGTGTGTGCTATGTGTGTGGGGAACTAATGCTATGTGTCGGTTATTTTGGGCAACAATATGGACATGCGTTCGTTCCCCTTATACTATCCTTAACTGAATCCAGTGGTCTGCCCAAGAATACAATGCCATAGAATTTCAGAGGAAAATTTATGACAAAACACAGAATTCTCTCATAGAGTAATATGGGTTAGATATTTTCAAACTGGATTTTCTTTTAAAAATAAGACAAATTTGCTAAAGGTTTCACTTATATATACTTTTTATTGGGAAAAAAATATAGACTTTATTTAATTTCATCACAAATATTTAATTTGATGTTATTTAAAAATAAAACTCAACAAAAAAAAAATTAAGTTTGTTAAGTATTACTTAAAAAAATATTAAAAAGGAGTAGAAATAATCCATAGTGATAAAATGTATGCGGAGAAGATTGAAAAAATACATTTATAAAAATGCATCTAGTGCAGGAATCATTACTTGCGTGTACTGAAAATGCTATATTGTCGCCTCAGACAGTGGACCGCTTAGTTAGCTCTCCGTTTTATATGAGCTCTGTGGGCGGCCCTACTGAGGATGCCAAACAGGCTCACAAAGAATTGTGGTGAGCAAGTGAAATTACCCGAGTCCGGCTGTCTTAAAAAGCCCGAATATGCTTTTTTTTTTTTATCAAATAACAATACACTCTAACGTAAAAGTCTTAAATAAAAATAACGAATAATATTAAAATAAAATAAAATAAAAACTTCAGTCACATAAGTTCTGAATGCGTATTATCATTATTACACAACCTAAAGAAAAATAAATTAAAAAAATCATCTACAAATATATCATCAACATTAGTAGAGCTATACAGTGATTGAACTGGCGAAATGCCAAGGGCTCCGTTCTAGTCGTAAATTGCATATATCCGCAAGGCATATATCCACTTACGCTTTTTAGTCATGTTTGGATTTCAAAGAAATGAGTTTTACTGTTTATAAGTTAATTATTAAACAAGCTTATTTTTGATTACCATATTTAAAGGCTCGCAATCGAATCACCTACAGGAGCCTACAGCCCCTCTATGTGGCGCTTTGTTCAAGTAATTGTGCATATCTTTACATTGAAAAATATACTGTGTTGAAAAACACTTTTGTAGTTATCTGGATGTAGTAACGAGAATATATTTCTTTACATTTACCATTTTCACTACTTTCATGTTTCAGGATTTAGAAATATAGTAAAACAAAGAGTTTATTTAAATTGCACACATCGTTGCTGATTTCAAACTTATGTTTTATTCTTTAAATATAAATATTAGGATTACTTGTCCATCCGAGTAATTGACACAAAAATTTATTATAAATACTATTACTTTATTAAAGCAGAAAATTTCATTTTTTTCTTATAAAAAATAAATATTAATTCTTACAGTTTCTAATATACAGAGTGTTTCTGAATGAATATCGGGGTTTTAACGCTTGTTAGTATTTATTACACAAAACTTAAAATTATAATTAATACTTAAAATGAAAAAGCAACTCAAACAGTTTTACCTACAAGCTTACAAGTGTTCAATGCGAACACCTTTCGTCACACGGCACACATGAAGTCGATAGCTGAGTTCTTTCCAAACGTTAATTAGTGTTTATGGGGTAATTGTTTCAACAGCTGCCTCAATCCTGTTTCTAAGGTCGGGCAGGTCAGCTGGTAGTGGAGGCACTTACACATGAACCTTTATGAACCCAAACAGGTAGAAATCACATGGTGAGCGTGGAGAGGCGTTTGGGAAGAACTGAGGTATCGACTTGATGTGTGCCGTGTGACGAAAGATGTTCACATTGAACGGTTGTAAGCTTGTAGGTAAAACTGTTTGAGTTGCTCTTTCATTGTGTGTATTAAGTATAATTATAAGTTTTATATAATAGATACTACAAAGTGTTAAAACCCCGATATTCATTTAGAAACACCCTATATATATATATATATATATATATATATATATATATATATATATATATATATATACAATTTAAAAATATTCTAAGAGGGACAGGAGTGTATTGGAGAAATTTCCGTATCCATACCATTATGTTGATACAATTATTAATTTGTATTGAGTTTTTTAAATGAATATATCCAGAAAATTATTGATTAGGAATACTGGTAGGAACAATAAAATTTATACTATACTCTTCGAGTCCTGTCGTACAGTTGGATGAAATTTACAAAATATAATTAATACTAGTATTAATTAAGAATAAAACAAATATAATGCTTAAATTTATGTAAAAAAACGGCATTTTCCCATGACTCTGCATGTTTGAGAATTTTAAAACTGTACAAATATCACAGTGACATTGCATATTAAATTGCATTGAACAGTAATTGAGTATAACAAAGTCAAGTATTGAATTCATAGCAAAATGTGTTCTTGACACACAAACATTAATCATGGGCATAGAAAAAAAAACGAAAAAAAAACAAAAAAAAAACGGATTTTTCTTCTTAAATGTAAAAACATATTTTTGAATAAAATTTTTATCCGGATAGTCTAATTTTCATATTTTTCTGGCAAACAAGATAAATCAGCTATGTTTTATAAAAAAGATTTTAGAAAATAGAGTTTTGCAATTTTATAGAGTTTACCATAAACGCCCTTGTATTTTTTGCAATTAATATGTACATTCTGTTTTCAATAGGGAATTTATAAAGTATTAATTTAAATTACAATCCGTTAATTGTTAATTCATTTTAATTTGATTGGTTATAAAATTCTCGGAGCTATTTTTTCCACCAACATTTTTCATTGAAATTGATGTGAAAGGAAAAAAAATGCTATATTGGACTAAATTAAAAAAAAAAAAAAACACTTTCGTGTGAATAAAGATAGATTTAAGTCAGAAATGAAAGAAAAAAAAATCAAAATTTTGAACTGATGAAAGTTTTGTTACCCCTTAAAAGGGATTTAAACTTTTAAACGTTTAAAAATGAAAAGCTGTTTTATGCATAACTAAGACTATACAAAATCAAATTTCTTACATATGCATAACAATTTTTTAGAAATGATTTTAATACAATAATATAGTCATTATTGAATCTACTTCTGAAACTAGATATTTTGGTTATACACTTGCTTCAACCATTGTAGGGAGGTGGAATATTATTTACAACACTCAATTTTAATCAAAATTTATACCAGAGTTTTCAAATAATATTTAATTTTATAATTTTCTTAAAAACAGACTGTAAAATTGTATTTTATATTTTCAAATAAAAGTTACAGAACCACAATTACTTGCCCCTGAAAGCATAGAAAAAAAACAAGATTTAAATCCGCCGTTCAAAGTTAATTTTAATTCAAAGTTTAGTATTGTGTGTTATCTATATTTAACTATTTAGCGAAAACTTAATTTACATACATATTTTAGTTTTTATTCATCAAAAACCATCACAAAATTCAATTTTAAAATGTTTATTGTACAAACAAAATTTCAAGTTAAATGCAAATATATATTGCTCTCGTGAGATATATAAGTATTCCTCGCACAAAATCCCATTAGAATAAATTATTATAACTTAAGAAGGCTTAATATAAGAATAAGTATTTACTTTTTATTAGAATGTGTATTAGTTTCACGTAAACTTTGGTAATTTTAAACACGGGATAATTCAATGCAATTTGAAATTATCTATCACAGTTACTTTTTTTCTTATTTTATTACTCAGATTTTTTTTTTAACCTATTGAAAATGAATCTCATTTGCAAATAATTGATGTTTATTATATCATATATAGCAACAGAGACATATTTCATTCCACAAGGACTTTTTGTACTCTACATAAATTCATAGTTAATATTTGGACGGCTTCCAAACGAGGTTGCTACTTTTACAAATGTATACTGATAGTGGCAAAGACTAACACTTTTCGCCGTTTTTTTTATTTTTTGAACGCGACTTCTAAATATCGCATAATTACAATTTTTCATCATCGAAGAAGGAAAACAAGTGTATTTTTTAAAAACTGTAGCTAAATATTGTGAATATAATTAAGTTTTAAAATAATTTTCAAAGACATTTTTATAATATATATGCATTTATACTAAAGTTAATCCATTTCTCATTTGTCATGTGAGAGCCCAGGTAATGGCCACCGAATAAAACATAAGATTAGTCAAAAAAAAAAAAAATGAAACGTAAGATTCGATTGCAGACTTTTACAATAAATAATATCTGCCAATATTAAATAAAGTGAACAAATAAAGCAATTAATAAAGCGAAAATTACTTTTTTAATAATAGTGGTATCCGGAACTAAGTACAAAAAGTGGTATCCAGAACTACACTGTAAAAAATGACCAATGTTTCTTATTTTATGAAAATATACTATAACCACGAATGAAAATATAATATAATCTTCTGAATTATCCAAAATTCCGAATAGCGTGTTCCATTCTCTTTTGAATCCCCAGGAACCAAAACATTTCCAAAATTTAAAGAATTATTTATAAAAACAAAGTATGTTTCGTTACCCGTATTTTTCAGTCACGTTTCCGAAGGGTTTTTATAGTGTATTAATTAGTGTCCTGAGCCTGGAATACCTGTTTTTCGAATGCTATCAATTCTCAAGTAAACATTTTCATGCTCAAAAATATGTTTAACAGACAAACATGCAAAATTAACAGCGTTAACAATAACATTAAAATTAAGATTATTTATTTATTCTTTCATGTATAAATTAACTTATGCGGCTGAAAACGTTTACTTGAGAATTGATGACATTCGAAAAACAGATATTCCAGGCTGAGGACACTAATTAATACACTATAAAAACCCTTCGGAAACGTTTCTGAAAAATACGGGCAGCGGAAAATACTTCGTTTTTATAAATAATTCTTTAAATTTTGGAAATGTATTGGTTTCTGGGGATTCAAAAGACAATGGAACACGCTATTCGGAATTTCGATTAACTCAGAAGATTAAAATTTTATATTTTCGTTCGTGGTTATAGTATATTTTCATAAAATAAGAAACGTTGGTCATTCTTTACAGTGTAAGTACACGTACGCACATTGGATTTGGATTTAAAAATTGAAGATGATAGATAGATTAATGAAACGAATGGAAATTGGTTGCCTCGTAAATTATACGGGTTCGTATGTATAAATAATTGACTAATTATTTTTAAAAAATAAAATAATATTAAAAATGAATTTTTCTATTTAATTTATTGTTGTTCTAGCATTCAAATCGACTACTATCGGACACATGCTTGTACTCAGTGTTATTTTTGAATGAACAAACTTTGTTGCTTTTATTATTCAGATTCTAAAACATCAAACAGCGTTTCTATGTTTCCTATGGAGATAAGAATGGTTCGGAAAAGTTTGTCAGAGTGGGTATTTTAAACAGATTTTTAAGGCACGACAATTCTTGAGCGATCTTCATTGTAGATCAGTACGTTACTCATATTTTAAATTTTTTAACTGCTGATAAATTTTAGATAGTAAATCTTACCATTATTTAAAAGGATTTTTAATAAACATCGCTATCTCTGTAAAATTATATATTTCGTTAATTGGGAATAGGAATTCGCTCAAAAAATATTATTTAAAATTGTAAATATGTTGTATGTCGTATTACATTAATTGACTCTGTAAACTTTTTATTAAAATCTAATGAATACTGCGATTAAAGTCACGTCAGAAGTATTTAAAGTAAAACCCATATCAAGAGTTTTCTATATAACATTCCCCTAGGAATTAAACCACAAAATAATATTGCAGCTTAGCTGGATGGTTATTTCAAAACGTAAAAGAATTTTTAACGTTAAGTTATATTTTAAAATTTGCGTTATGAAAGATCTCTGATGAGTTCAAATATATATATATAAACAGAGTATAGCTGCAAAATTTTATTTTTTTAATAAATTTGTAGAAAGTTTATTTCGGTATGTCGGATAGTTTTATAAAACTTAATCAAAATATTCGAACATAACCAGAGATATGTTATTCGAAATTGAGAATGATTTTAATGAAACTGAAAAGAAAGATCTTAAGGATTTAGATATAAAATGTTTGAAGTATTATCTGCTATATGAAGTGCCTTGGAAAAAATCAAATGAATTTATAATCTGCTATTAAAGGTAAATAATTTCAGTTAGTATAAGATCTTTATAGCATGAAACATGAAAATATGAACTATGAAATTATCATTAATAAATTATTATATTGTTTATTGATAGATTAAAAATAAAATGTATAGAATTTCCAGAAACATTCATAAATATAATTGTTATTCGTGAATATGCATGTTATGCATATCTAATATATATGTATAAGCATATATATATATATATATATAAATCTGCTGTGCATTACGTTTTAGTTTTAGAATAATTACCACATTTTTCACAATAACATTTCAAAACCCTGGATATAATGTAATGTAAAAATTTTGCATTTTTTCATTATTTCATTTATAAAATATTACATACACACCTCCAATTTGTTAGAAAAAATTTAACATTTTTTATTGCACATTTGCCACTGAAATCTATAAACAAGTTCCACTGTGTTCAATTTATGTTTATTTTGAAACATCGGTTTTTTTTTTCGTTTTAATGACTTTTTTTTTCTCAGCTTTTGTCTGTTTACAGAAAACTAGCAGTAATGGATATAAAAACGCATACAAAGCACTTCATTTAAGTATTTCACATTTAAAATCTTTTACCTCTACACTTATAAAAATAATAAACAATGAGAAATGTATAGCTGTTACAGAATACCTCAAGCAATCTCGTAACATACTATTAGAATAAAAACCATTATTATTAGCAAATAATTTCATTTATTGCAAGCTACAATTAAAATAAAACAAGGTATCGAGTTACATAAACACATATATATAAACTAAATTTGACTTCATCGCAAATCAACATGTGAAAATCTAGATTCTCACAGAATGCTTTAAAAATTTTTACTTTTTAAAAATTTTTTGACAAATTAAACAGTGAAACACACATGGACCATTTTCAGTTTCTAGCGATCATTTTTTGGCTAGAATGATTCATACTTTTTATTATGCAGAGTAAATGAATCTGTTGTAGCATGGTAGTATTACCTGCAATGTAATGCCAATTTGTAAAACATGTGTGTTTCGAAACAAACTGATTTTTTGTTTGAAAAATCACAAAATGTGGCATGGACTGCCTGTCCACCTTCGAATCTTGTAAAGTTCTTTTAAATAACATATAATTCAGCTGTATATATATTCCAATGTGCCGACGTAGTTAAATTTTAAAACGACAGATGATAAACAGAAAACAGTTTTGCTGTGTAAAACTTATGTTGTGTTTTTTCGAACTACTTCCCACTACTACAAAGGCTGTGAGTCACGACTCGATCACAGTTTGCGATCGCGAATAACGATTATTTGCTAAAATATTCCGTGATCTGCTACAAAACACTGTAGCGGCCTGTATTGTATTCTCCCTTGGTAATAAATGACTGTTGCAGAAGGGATAATATTTTTAAAATGATCAGTTATGGTTAATAACAGAATGGTTAATAATGGTTAATAAATGCTAATGACTGATTTTTAGCAGGTAAACTCAATATTTACAGCAATACGGTAATCTACTGTAAATCATTCAGTAAAGTACTGTAAAAGAATAGCTTTATTTAGTTTTTTTTATACTTATAATTGTAATATATAGAATTTTTTTTCTGAATTATAATAATTAAGACAATAAAAAATAATGTCTAATTTTTTTTCTGTTGTAATTAAATTAAATATATAATTCTATGCAATTTTAAATCATGCATTTTATTTTTAAATTTCGAATAATATTATGGAAAAATACTCAATTTTGTGTGATGCTTTTAGTTATGTATATTTTTTTCTTCCTAGTATCATGAGTATGATGAAATTATACTTATCAAGAACTCTTTTGAAATGATATCTTAGGACGAATCAAAGTCTATTAGAAATTAGAAATGATATACGTATAAAGTATAAATTATAACTATATTATATAATTATGAATTGTGAGTTTATATATTTTTCTAAGTAAAATAACAAACATTGTTACTTGAAGGGTAAATCTGTTTTCCGAAGACGTTCCGGGAATTTTCATCGAGTTTTATCAACCTGAATTATGATTTTAAGGGATTTTTGAATGCTTATAGGCATTTTAATATATGCACCTATATTACGAATTAATTATGACATAGATTATGAAAAAGTAAGTAAATGTTTTGCTGAAATAAATTGTTTATTTTTACTTTGCCCTATATTCTCCACATACAATAAAATATTTTTTCTGTTGTAAGTTATTTATAAACTTTAAAATAACACTAATTTTTATGTCTTAGTTTAATAGAATATAAACTTTACAATCTATTTTTCAGTTTTAAACGCAGTGTAATTTGAATATATTATAATACACGAGCAGGGAAGAAAGAGCTATGCTCGGTCAAAATTAGCTTTGAGTTTTTTAGCTTTTGACGCATGACCTAATATGACCCACTAATGAAATTTCCTCAAACATGTGACCTAGCCCAACAGTCTTCTCGTGCCCCAAAGCCATAGGAGGCAGAATTTAATCTAAATAGTCTGAGCCGTTTTTAAGATAAAATAGCTAGACCCATGACCAAACCCATAACCAAACCATAAATAATAATCCATGACCAAAATGACCCACTAATTGAATTTTCTCGAAAATGAGACCTAGCACAACAGTCTTCTCGTACTTAAAAACCATAGGATGCAAAATTTAGTGTAATTCGTCTGAGCTGTTTTTAAGATAAAATAACTTGACCCATAATGACCCAGGACCAAAATGACCCACTAATCGAATTTTCTCGAACACGTAACCTAGTCCAATAGTCTTCTCGTGCCCGAAAACCATAGGATGCAAAATTTTGTGTAAATTGTCTGAGCCCTTTTTAGATAAAATTAGCTTGACCCGCAGTGACCCAAAAACGACCCACTAATCGAATTAACTCGGACATGTGACCTATCTCAATGATTTTGTCGTGCCCGAAGCGCGTAGGACACAAAATTTAATCAAAATCGGTAGAGCCGTTTTTTAGAAAAAAATAACTTGACCGGTTCACCCAAAAATGACCCACTAATCAAAAGTTCTCGAACGTGTGACCCAGCCCAATAGTCTTCTCGTGCCCGAAAATGGTAAGATACAAAATTTAGTCAAAATCGTTTGAACCGTTTTTTAGATAGAATTAGCTTGACCCTGACCCTTGATGACTCACAATGACCCACTAATCGAATTTTCTCAAACACGTGACCTAGCCCAATGGTTTTCTGGTGCCCCAAAAAGGTAGGATACAAAATTTCGTCAAAATCGTTAGAGCCGTTTTTAAGATAAAATTTGCATATATATATATATATATATATATATATATATATATATATAACCACACACAAGATTTGCTCGTATTAGAATATATGATAGATTTAATATTACAAATAAATTTCATTGATCGTATAGAGGTCTGACTAAAAGAATTCGAATCAATCACAGACAGTGGGCAAGAAATTGCCGTAAGCTCTTATAGACGGTGTTACGCGTTCCTTAACTGAGATTAATTTTACTAAACAAAGTGATATGTGTATAATATATATATTTATTTAGTGCAGGACAAAAGTATAAGGATGCTTTGTAAGATTTTCTGTAGAAGCATTTTTTGTTGGGTTGTGCCTTTTTAAGCTCAATTATTTTGTAGTATATTATTCGATCTGTATAAAATATGTAAATCATATAAAGGACTTAAAAAAACGACGTATCGGATAGCACTTCCAATTATGGGTGGTAGTTACTTAAAATGAGTTTTTTATTGTATAATGCGTTTTTATATATAAATATTTTTAGACATAGCTTTTCATTAAATAAAAACGCTTTTTTTATAATCTAATATTTTTAGGCGAAATTTGGATAACTGCTTTAACACCAAGCAGTATCAATGCTTTGTTTCAAAAGGTCTACAAAGTTTTTTACTAATTTCGTATCGTACAAATTTTTGTTACAATTTATTGACAGGCTCAATTGTACAGAACACAATGGACAGTCCGAAAAGAAGATAAGCAGGAAACCGTAACGAACAGGGAAAAACTACACTGGGGTCGGTTGGAGATGAATCCAGCAATACCACGATGGCATATGAAAACATCAGCCTTCATGACCACTGGAGCCTAGCCATTATGGTCCAAGTCACGTGGGGCCAGTCATTTACGTATCTATAATTGCGTTGTGATGTTGTTTTTAAGAGGGTAATTAGGATCTGCGCGAAGGAAAATTGTTAAGCTGTCTGTGCCACCTACGTCCATCAGTTACTAAATACATTGGTGCATAAAGATGAAGTGATCAACTTATCTACATCATGACTGAATTTGCCAGTGCAAGAAATCTTTAAAATAAGTGGATAATAATACATACACATTTCAATAATGAAAAAAAGTGTTATAATTATGTGTTATTATTAACTATTTTTTATGTTTATCAATTTGAAATTTCTTTAATTAAACATAAAATATAAAATATGAAAACAGTTTTTTTTTATTAAACTTGTTCAATTAGTTTTCCTATAGAATTTGCCTACTCTTTCTCTTATTGCATTAATAAATTTGATAATTTAAGCTTATTTATTAGTAAATGTAATGTTTTTCAAGTAATAGTTAATGTATTTTAGGTATACATTTTAAAATGAATTTCTTATTTCAAACCTAAGGGTATTATTTATTTATATCATTGGCAAATCTTTCTCAAATAGAATTAATGATTAATGTATTACCAAATATTTTAAATAGCTAAATATTGTAAGTTATTAAAATTTTGGCGGTAAAATAATTCTGATTCTCATTAAAGGGCTTTTAATGTATAAATAAAGCGCATGTACTGTGTCTGAAACATAAGTTTAGCGTAAATTCACAAAGCTCGTTCTCTTGTTTATGCATAATACATAACTTTAACTATAAAGTTTGATGAAACGGTAAAGTTAAAAAGAAGCTACTTATTAAAAGAAAAGTGAAAGTTTATCTGAATATATTAAAGTTTATCTTATTTAAATCTAGATACTGGGTGACAGCATATTTCAAATAAAATAAAAATTTAGAATGCAACGCCATTTAGGAGATTATATATGCTATATATATATATATATATATATATATATATATATGTATATATATGCATGTATTGTATATATATATAGGTAAGATTTATTTGACGATATATCCCAATCATTAGTGTACAACGAGTACGTCATAGTAGAAGTTGTTTGGTTTCGGTGAACAGCCATAGGACATAGTATACTGTCAATTAATTAAATTTGTTACAATCAAACTATCAGATATTAAATGTCGTTGTAAGGAAAAATACTAATTTGCAGTCATAACAGTGTACATTCCATAACTGAAAACAGGAGTTAAAGTTATAAGCCTTATTTTGAAGAAAAACTATTGTAAATAATATAATAATATCACCTGTTAACTTCAAATTAAAGTGTAATCACTGCTTAAAGTGATAAAAACATAATACAAAATAATTAAAAAAAATGTTTCATGCGCTCTAACGCCGATTTCCTCAAGATCAAAATGATAAATAAAATATTTTCGCAAAGTTTTTGAAAATGATAAACACAAATCACGAGCTCACATGTCTAATGTAAGCAGGAGTATAACATGGTCAAACTGGAAAACGTGAAAATTATTATTTTATTTCATTTGTTAATCATCGCGTGACACATTTTAGGTAATTCAAAAGAAGCTGAGTCGTTGCATATGTTCTCGTTTCGCAACTATATTTCTATTGATTCACGGATAATGGATGGGAAATAAACTCTTGATGGAAAAAATATTTTACCATTCTTGAAATCAATTTGTAAATGCTCTATTATATGTAGGGTAATTTGTAAATCATCGCTTGTGAAATTTTAGGTAATCCAAAGAATGCTGATTTGTTGCATATGCTGTACTAGAATAGACTAACTACACAGAATAGATCCTTAGCAGATTGATTTCAAGAATAGTAAAATAATTTTTCCATCAAGAGTTTATTTTTCATCCATTATCCGTGAATCAATTGAAATATATTTGCGAAACGAGACCATATGCAATGAATCAGCCTCTTTTGAATTACCTACATTTTGGCACGCAATGTTTTACAAAAAAAAAAAAATAAAAAAAAAAATCATGTTTTCCAGTTTGACCAATTTAAACACGTGGTTAAATTAGACATGTGATCTCGAGATATGTGTTTATCATTTTCAAAAACGTTGCGAAAATGGTTTATTTATCATTTTAATCTCGAAGAAGTCGTCGTTAGAGCGCATGAAACATATTTCGTCTGTATTTTAAAACGTATTTTTTAGCCTTTTTTGTTATATTTTTATCACTTTAAGCAGTAATTACACTTTAATTTGAATCTGGTAAAGTTTAAATCTTGGATGCGTTATTTTGACGATACTTTTGTCTTAGTGATAATGCTTTTGACATTTCCACCATTCTTCGATCTCTCATTTCTATCGACCCAAATATTCAGTTTACCTCGGAGATAAAAAAAAGTAATAACTTCCCTTCCTTTATGTTTTAGTTACCAGAAGTGATTCTTTTTTCAGAACTTGTGTTTATAGAAAACAATTTGCAGTCTCTAATCCCCCTCAAATCAACCTGCCAACCAGAAAATCTGTGTCTTTTATATTACTTATTTTATATACTTATGTAAACAATGCCCTCAAAATTTGTTAAGATTCTGATTCCCTTAATGATGAACTTAATTACACAAAATTTGTTGCTGTCAAAAGGTGAATAAACTCTTTTGTTTTCTACAATACTTCAAACAAATTCAATGGGATCTCTAGTAAATCTACACTTTCTAGATCTGGCAAAACCAAACCTAGTAATTTGGTTGTTCTGCCTTTTTATCCTCCTATATGTTTTAAATTACCTAAAGTTTTGAAACATTTTAACTTTAATGTTAATTTTATTGCGTCCAATTTAATTTTAGTTATTTTATGTGTTTATTTTATTTTATCTTTCTTTCTCTTTATTTATGTAATATTATATATATGTTTCATATTTGTATGCAATTTTCTTTATAGTGTCTTACTCTGTTGTTTATTCAATTTGCTTCATAATTCTGCTTATATTCTGTGTTCTCCTAATTGTATAATGATCTCTTGTGATTGGCTGATGTCTCCTGATATTGGCTGCTCCCTGTAACTCCCTTTCCCTTCCATTTCGTTCAGTCTATTATCTGCTCCCGCTTATCAAGTGATACCTCGTCTTTTCAGCTGATGAAAAAAAACAAAGTTATTTTTAATGGCCTATCGCATCTCTTAATGTTATGGTGTTATACAGAAATTTGTTTTCTTTAATATATCACATCAGTGTGTTAATTATTTTAATGAGAAGTATTTGCAATTAGAATGTATTAATAATTCAAATACAGAAAAATTAAAATACTATGTTGTTATTCATTACTGCACACAGAACACAAAAAGCAGAAATTCGTGAATCTAAAGTGTGCTAGGGTAGGCAAATAAATTAACCTCTAAATTGCCGAAATGAATAAATTATCTCAACTCTTTGAACTGCATTGCAGGAAATATTTTGCCAGGCTCTGTTAAACAAAGAGATAGCAACGAACGTTTGCAAATTTCATCAAATGATAATATATAGGAAATGCAGCAACAGCGTAAAAACATTTGAATGTTCAAACGAGAGGTGTTTGATATTCAAAGCCTTACCTAACAGATTTCCTGAGAAAAGTCCCAACGTTTTTTTCCCTCACATCACCCGAGTCTCGAACTAAGTCTTGCTCCATTAAAGTCGCAGTTCGAAAACAAGTAGAAAGTATTATCACTTATGTAACTTCTATTACATAAACGTGAGATACTTTACTCATTTTCAAGATAACCTTGAAGGCATTTTCATAATTAAATTTCAAAGAATTCTTGAGAATAAAAATTGCACTTAGTTGATATGTTGTTCTAATATGTATTTTTCTGTTTATTTGTTTGTTTTAATTAATCAAAACACTATCAAACAAGACGATAGAACAAATAACAAATATATTTTGAGAAAAAATATTATTGGTAAAATGAAATATCCTGTTGCTTGTGTTAATTGCATATTTTCTATTCACTGTAAATTAATAAATATTTTTATTTAAACTCCTATGTCTTACAGATCTGGAAATACAAACATAACATATCTAAATTATTGCAAGATGCTATAAATAAAACTAATTCTTTTCGTGAATAATGTGAATGTATTTTACAAAACTTAAATTTAATGTATGACAAAAGCATTCGATACATAAACAAAAACTTTATTCAATATATATACCATGACTTAGTTCCATGTCTAACGAAATGAAACTAAAAGACATTACCATTCATAAACTTCAATTAATGATGTTGCAAACAATGACCCTTTGTTTCCTTTGTGTTTTAAAGTGTGTTTAAAATTAAATTAAATTTAAATTTTCTTGCAAAGGAATATATTTAACATAGGTTAGACGTTAAGGTAAGCTGAGAAAATATATGATACATTATTATAAGGAAGAAAACAAATTATAATGCGCAAATGTTTATAACATACTCCAAAACCACTACAAAACTTATATTAAGACAACTAATAACGTATACGTAGTTTATTCCAGAAGTATAAACAATTTTAATTTAAGAAATTTTATTTGAATATCTTTATGTCTAAAATTGTATATAAAATGTAATGTAATTGTATGTAAATTGTATATAAAATGCAGTATTGTATTAAAATAATTTTTGAGAAAATATTTCATGTGAAGTAAAAATGTTTAGTTTAAATGTGATATTTTGTCAATAACTCACATACATGTCGTATATACACTTGTGGGCAATTGCTAAGAAAGGATGACATTATCCACAGCAACTGCTACACATTCGGAAACAGCAGCTTGGGAAAGTTAGTATATGTGCGGTATGCAGTAAGAAAAATTTTTAGTATGCAAATTTTCGTTTGTTCGACACGTGATATCGATAATAAGTTGGCGCGAGTTGGTATTTGTTGAAAGTGAAATTTTAACATTGAAGAATTACTTGAAAGCATTGATATTTTAGATATGTCTAGTCGAACTTACTTAGAAGATACGTGAATGTAGTGAAAATGTCCAAAAAGTACCAGAAAAAATAGACAAGTAATTCGGCATCGCCCACAATATTGATTGCAGGATTTGACGAGCATTTTAAGGAACCGGAATGTGTACCAGGTGTCACAGGAAATGTTGTCTAATATATGGGTATATATTTTACTATCAGGTAAAAGGGACTGGCGCAAAAACTTGTCAAGAGGCAAATACGTTCTTGATACATTCTAGCCTGCCGTTTGCAGTTGTCTGGCGTTGTCTTAATGTCGAGAGTTCACTAAAGCACCCGTTTACAATAGTGTCAGGATCATCGCAATTGAACTGAGAACTGCCGAGCTTGTGTACACTCCTCAGGTTAGAGTAAATTTATTATGTCATTAGATGGTAGATGCAAGTTTCACTGAAGTGAGAGTGTTAGTGCAAATCGTGTCAGCATCATTCATGAAAGGCATCTGTACAAATTCACAATCACTGTTTGCAATGCCAGTAGATGACAGTATCGTAAATGGCACTACATTTAAATACTTTACAAAGAGGCACAAACAATATGTCTTTGGGCGAATAGTTCCATTTGATGCAAACGTCTGGTTACAAATTTTGGGAATTTAAGCTTTACTATGGCAGCAACAAACTGACATACGACGTGGCTAATTGTGGTTGCCGTGCCTTCTTGCCGTTATACACCGATCTTCCGCGGCCGTGTCGCACTGCAAAGAAGATATACACCGTGATGTCTGATACACATAACAGGTTTTTGAAATGCTTTCCAAAGCCGGGCAACAGCACTGTGGAGGTTGTCAAATTCAATATTAAAAGCTGTTATTTTTCGCCATACTTCAAGTTTTTCAGTAATACGGTCCCGTGGAAAATAATTTAATCGATTCCGGCTTAAAATATCTAATAATTCAAAGTCGTCAATTGATATTCTTACGATGTAATATTATTTTCAACAACAACTGCTAACTCGCGCCAAATCATTTAACTCCCTTATCAGCGTTATCACGAGACGCCTAAGAATGGAAATCGCACTTATTTTACTTTTCCATGTTCCTGCAGTCATTTTATCGCTGTTATTGGTCATGGTGTCATCAGTTCTTAAATACTATCCTGAGTTGTGGCTTTATATATTTTGATGAGTTACAAGAAATTTAACTATTGAGTAAGGAATTAACTTTTAGAAGGAGAGAAATGTGTACAAGCAATATAATTAATTACCAAAGGTAAAAACATTTTAAGTAGTTGTAAGTGACAAATGTATTACTAAATATTAATTGCATTTTTCTGAAAAGTATACAATTCTAAATAAGACAAAAATCATAGAACACTTAACAAAAGAAGTTAAAGACAGTCATAGTTATAAAGTTAGTGGCATAGTGACAGTTATAAAATATACTGGTCTTCAGATTGAAAAAATAGTATGGAAATCGTTGGGTTACAACAGTTTTTATCTTAAGATAATACGACTAATTACTTACAGTATTTTTCACTTTTATTTAATTAATATCTATTATTATGTTTAACTGATACTACTAAATCAAATGTCGCAGTTTGAAGGCCACTAGTACGTGTTTCTGAATACAGAATAAAGAAATATTATGCTGTATCAAAAATGTTTTCGTTTTTTTGAATGCTAATACCATAACCTGTAGCAGGTACTTTATCACCCCTATTGTTGAACATAAGATGTTATTTAAGAGAATGAATATCCCCTATATTATATAATCATACAAGGATTCTTTCTTTCCCTTTTAGAGTGTGTAAAGAGTGATACAAATGTTGAGATTTTATGCATCTTATGGCATGATTTTAAACTATGCCTTAAAACCAATGAAGCTGTCTTCGAAACTCGTGCCGTTGTTGGCTAGGACAAGAGTAGTGTCCAGATAGTTCAAAACAACTATAAACGTTTTAAGGAAGGGGATTTGAGTCTTAAAATCAAACACAGAAGTTACAGGTGATGTTTACCAGTTACAGAGTAAAACTAATCGGATGTGTCAATCCCAAAACTTTCTTCTATCACACACAGGTTTCGCATACACTAAAAAGAATTAGTGCCAATTTATATCAAACTGAATCTAAAGTTTTATTAAATTCCGTGCATTAGTTCTTGAGATATGACTATTGCTAAAATCGTTTAAATCCTGGAAAATGCAGCATTGCAGTGACACCCATTGAGAGATTTGGACCAAATCCTAATGAATAACAACTTATGTTAACGTCTAACTGAATCTGAAGTTTGATGCAAATCCGTGCCTTAGTTCTTGAGATATAGTTATCGTAAAAATAATGAAAACAGTTGTATAGCAGCGCCGCTTGTAGGAATATCTACACCAAAACATATTCAGAGTCTATTTATGTCAGGGTCTAAATGAATCTGAAGTTTGATGAAACCAAGTGCATTAGTTCTTGAGATAGAGCTATTGAGGGAATCGCCCAAAAAAACAGCATAGCAGCGCCACCTGTTGGGCGATTCTCACCAAAAACTAATCAGCCCCAACTTATATCAGGTACTATTTGAATATAACGTTTTAATAAATTGCATGCATAAGTTCTTGAGATAGAGCGCCCACAATTTTTTTTTCACATACTGACAGACAGAGTCACAGACTCACAGACAGACATTTTCTAAAAACACTCAAATCGTGTTCAGGACCTTCTAAAACGTATAAATCCGTCGAAAACAAGAAGTCGAAAATTTCCATAAATCCAATACTTTCTTCTTGTAAAGATAGAAGAAAGTAAAAAGGAGAATTCATTTTTCGCAATACATTTCAGTGCTAAAAATTAACAAAGCTACACTTTCAAACATTAATAATTGTTAATTTGTGGCATCAAAATTTAATGTAGAGTATGGATTATCCTCTTTTTTTTTCTTCTACTGCTCAAATTTCACCTGTCACTTCTGAGTTCGATTTCAAGGTTGAAGTCCCCTTCCTTAAAACGTTTGGATTTGTTTTGAACCATCCGGACACTAGTATTGTCCTGGCCAACAACGGCACGAGTTTCGAAGACAGCTTCATCGGTTTTAAGGCATAGTTTAAAATGTTGTGTAACCTAACGTAAAACCTAACGATGTAAAAAATCTCAACATTTGTATTCTCATGTAAATGTTGTAACATTCTTTGCGTAACCTAAAAATGAAAGAAAGAACCTGTATTGTTATAGAATATAGAAGGACATGTATTCTCTTAAATAACATATTATGTTTAACACTCATGAAATTTAACGCAGAACTTTATTTGCAAATAAATATGAATACATTTATATGACATCTACTTTCAATATTTTTAATTAAAAAATTGATAGTGTTAATGAATGTTGAAACTCACTAGACTTTTATTGACCTGCGTATAAACACAATATATAGTACGATGAATTACAGAAATGAAAATACTATAATCATTCTAAATAAAAGAAATAAAGATTCAATTTAAAAAATGAAACTATTTTTCCTCAATAATGGAAATATTGAAATTTTAAAATACAGATTTCTTTTTAGCGGTGAGACGTTTTCTTTTTTCTTTTTTTTTTTTTTTTTTTTTTGATAGAAAAAAAGAAAAAAAAAAAGAATCAACTATATGTGCGTGTCAACATTGATGATTGAGATATTTTCTTTAAAGTTTATTTCAAGATCAAAACTGAAGTATATCACAATAGCTTTTCTTCTGTGATGCATCTCTTATTCTCAAAAGACAAACACCAGCAGGATAAATAAAAAATGCATCTTTACACTTAAAATGAGACCAAAAGCTATTTCTCCCAAAAAGTGTCAAACTAAGTGCTTGGATTCTCAGAGGAATAAAAAAATATTTTCCAAATTTCTTTGTTATATTACGAGAAATAAATTATTTTACATTAAAAGGGAGCATTACGTAATTATAATAAATAAAAACTTGTCGGATGCGTCAATCCCAAAACTTTCTTCTATCTCACGCAAATTTCGCATACACTATGAAGAATCAGCACCAATTTATATCAAGTTCTAACTGAAACTCAAGTTTTATTAAATTCCGTGCATTATTTCTTCAGATATGACTTTGACTATCACTAAAATCGTGTAAATCCCGAAAAATGCTGTATAGCAGCTCCACCTGCTGGGCGATTTTTACCAAAAACTTATCAGCAAAAATTTATATCAGAGACTAACTTAATATAAAGTTTTATTAAATTCCGAGTATTAGTTTTTGAGATAGAGCTATTGCGGAAATCACGAAAAATGCTGCATAGCAGCGCCACCTGCTGGGCGATTTTTACCAAAAACTAATCAGCACCAATTTATATCAAGGACTAACTGATTATAAAGTTTTATTAAATTCCGAGTATTAGTTTTTGAGATAGAGCTATTGCGGAAATCACGAAAAATGCTGCATAGCAGCGCCACCTGCTGGGCGATTTTTACCAAAAACTAATCAGCACCAACTTATATCAGGGACTAACTGAATATAAAGTTTTATTAAATTCCGAGCATTAGTTCTTGAGATAGAGCGCCCACAAATGTTTTGTCACATACATACGGACAGACAGAGTAACAGAGTCACAGACAGACATTTTTCTAAAATAGTCAAATCGTGTTCAGGACCTTCTAAAACGTATAAATCCGTCGAAAACCGGAAGTCGAAAATTTTCATGAATCCAATACTTTCTTCTTGTAAAGATAGAAGAAAGTAAAACTGTAAATTTCTCATTGTTTAAATTTTCAATCAAACTGATCATAGCTACAGAAGTTAGAAAATTGTTATCCATATTTCTCATAGTTACAAAATCGAGCTTTTGACGATAGCCACCCTTCTTTTTACCAATCTTCACATGCAATTTTTCAAAGAAATTTCATATTTCGTATCCCTTTTTATCTGTGTTTTTAAAGGATTCTTACATTATTACGACGATTGTTGTATTGTCAAACATTGTATTCAGATTGTGAAACATTGATAGTATGCCTCTCAAATTATGGAAATGACATGCAACATTTTACAGAATTGGATTAACATCGTTTTTTTCTCGCATCTTTCGATTACATTTTATATGCGTAATAAATATTTCTATACTTGTATAGTTCTCTTTTACTTTAGAAGAAAAAATAACGGATTTGAAATCAATTATTTAAAAATTCAGTAATCTACTTTTAAAGAATAAAAAAAAATCAAAGAATGAAATGTACCCTCTTATTGCTTTGTCAAATTTCCAATCGCACGGATACCATCAAAACTCATTAGCTGAGATAAAAGGTTTTTCTTGTTATGTCGTCAGTAATAGTTTCCAAATGATCCGAAAGTCTAGTTTGATAAGGATAGCTTTCCCGAAAATTGTTCTGTTAAGAAATACGTAAGTAATTTATTTCCTAGCTACAATTATAGTGATAATAAAATATTTGTTCAGGAAATAGGGGATTTATTTCATGGATAAGTTTATTACGCTATCAATATGTTTGTACACTCTAATAATTCAATCACTGTGCTTAAGGTACTAAAAGTACTTTGTAATTTGTTTATCTTTGAATCATATTTATATTGAGCAACTTGTGTTATACACACACACACACGCGTCTACCTACATATGTAAATATATAAATACCAATAACATTTTATTACAAAAAATTATATTTATTCATTCATTTTCAATGTATGATTGTAAAAGACTCTTTTATAAAGTGAAAAAAAAAATGTTTATTTTTGATTTTACTTCTTATTATGTATACTAGAAGAAGAATTATAATCTATACTGACGGTTTTTAGCTCACAGGCTATCAAAGTCTGAGAGCTAATGTGCCAGCATGTTATGTATGTACGTATGTATGTTCGTAACATGATAAATCTTGATAGAAATATTCGATTGCCTTCAAAATTTGTATATAGGTTCATTCTGATAAGACGCTTCCCTGATTATTTTTGGGGGTTCATTGGTTAAGTATAGATTGGGGATCGGGGTGCTAATACCCTCTTAGTTCCGATAAATGGGCTTCTCATGCAGAATTATCAGATTTCTTTTAACTTTTGTCTACAGGGTTATTCTGATAAGACGCTTCCCCGATTAGTATGTGTGTGTGTGTGGGGGGGGGTTCATTGGTTAAGTATAAAGCGGGAGAATAGGGGGCTAATCCCCTTAATTTAGATAAATGTGTTTTTCGTGCAGAATTATCTGGTTTGCTTCAAATTTGTTATACAGGTTTATTCTGATAAGGCGCTTCACTAATAAGACTTGGAGGTTCATTGTTTAAGTATAAAGTGGGGAAACGGAGGCGCCTATCCTCACCCCTTAATTTAGCTAAAGGGGCATTTCATGCATAATTATACGTTTTTACAAATTTGGTACACATGTTTAGTGTCGATTTCTTTATTTTTCGAGAAGTATTATTCTTTAAAATAAGAGTATAATATGCAATTAGTTTGAATAGCCTGTGAGCTCAATCCCATCAGTTGAACTGTGCACTTTTTACTTTAATGAAAATCATTTACTCGAAGAGTGTAAACGTGATAGGCTACATGGAAGCAAACATTTCGGATGATTCAATGCATTATAGTGAATACAAGCACTTTGGCAAAATCGAAATTTAACTAATTTTAAAATAAGAATGCAGAGTTAAACTATACATTATAATTTGTTTATTGTAAAAACATTATTCGTTTATGATTCGTTATATGCTGATAATTCTGAAAAGGATTAGATATGGCGAGCAAATCTTTTAATTCTATACAAATAAAGAAAATTTTCTATCTTCTGTAACTTTACCACTTTGTATTTATTTATTCATTTCTACATGTGACTCATCTTCGAAGAAAATAACATAAATATATTTGTCTTAGCAATTATGTGCTAGAATTGTAAAGTAAACATATTATTTTCTAATTTTGCAAAGACACATGTTAAAAATGCATATATGACTCAACAATACTTCATAATTTTCAAGATTAGTTGCAACCCAAACATGTTTTAGAATGCAATATAGTGCTTCGTAATTTTAAAATAATGTACTATTTTGTTAATATAATGTTATGGAAAATTATACAGGATTATAACCTCATAGTTCATATATATATATATATATATATATATATATATATATATATATATAGACAGATAGATATATGCCTATATACAAACATACCAATATATATATATATATATATACACACACACACACACAGAGAGAGAGAGAGAGAGAGAGAGATTTTAGTTTATCACACATGTGATGTAATATAGTGTTTTGTGAAAATGATATGATTTTAAGTCAGAGTTCATTCATATATATGTATTTACAAATGCACATCAAATGGTATATCAATAAAAAACGAAACAAAAATTTTAGGACGAAACAAATTATATATAGATGTTTACAAAAAAATGCTCAAATAAGATTTTTGAATTAAAGACAATAAAAAACATATTTGCATACAGATAATGTAACTTTTCTTTGTGCAATGCTCGTATACATATAAAATAAAAAGCGATTTAGATGCGGAAATAAATGGTATATTGTTTAATATAGAAAAAAAATAGTAAACTTGGTTTGTAGAATGAAAGGTTGGTAGATTGAGAAAGGAAGTTTTTTATAGAACAATTTTCATAACATACAGAATTTGGAATTTTCTAATATATATATATATATATATATATATATATATATATATATATATATATATAGAGAGAGAGAGAGAGAGAGAGAGAGAGAGATCCGTTGCACACAGAACACGCAACGCGAGCGGCTGTGGAGAGTTCCCTTCCTTTAGTATTAGACCCGATCACGGAAGATCGCTACCGGCAAAATCTGAAAGCTAAACTCAATAACTTATATTATACTTTAAACCAGCGAAGATTAGACTTTTAAGAAACTTATATAAATGAAATTAATTTACTTTTCTATAATTTTAATAATTGCTTTCTGGCAAAATGTTCACATACCTTAAATATTCAAATAATGTTTAATTTTCAATTAAGAAATTTCATATTGACAAACAATAAAAGTAAACCGTATTTTGTATACATTTTCTTCCTGAAATATTATGAAGTATTCTGTTGGAAGTAATGTTCAAAAGTATTTTAATAATATCATAAATTTATTGTTATTAAAATAAATATTGCATTTTGAAACTATACGTAAAATGTTATTAAACAAAACAAAACAAAAAGAAAAAGTTCATATATTTTTTAAAGTGTATAATGTATTTATTCTGCCATGATTTTTTTAATGATTAAAAATCATTTAGCATTCAGATAATTGTTTTAAACGTACATTAAATTAAATAAATTCTGCTTATACAGATATAATAATTCAATTATTGTTTTCCCCTGTAATACTATATTTGGATCATTTTTCAGGCATAAAATTGTGGCAAACCTATCAGAGTCACCACATTGAAATCGAGACATAGTCAAGTTTAGATTTAAAAACACTCTTTATTTAAATCAATTAGGGAAGGGCTCCGATAATCTTCTTAATTTAGCCTGTATGGTACTCTGCACTTAACGGTAATCTAGCCCAGCCATACTCAAACTTTTTCCCCCGCGGGCCGCAAACATAAGTTTGCTTCGTTAGGCGCGCCGCAGCACACTATACTTCTATAATAATGTAAAAAAAAAGTAGTTAAAATAGAAACATAACAAAGTAGCGTAGCAAAGCAGTGTCACGAAATATAATTAGCTTACTATACTGTATACTTATTATATATCTTCAGCTATATAATAAGTATAAAACGAGATAATATAATACTGCAAAATTTCTAAATTCTAAAGATCTCAATATAAATAAATAAATAATTAAATCATATTTTATTGAATGAATCATACTTTCCTCAATACAAAAGCTTCATATCGTTTTAAAATTTGAAAATATATAGTTGAAATTTAATTAATTTGAAATAATATTTGTTTATTGATGAAGATTGAAAAATATATTCATATCCATCATACAAATATGATTATGTAAGAAGTCTTTCCCTAAGCAAATGATGTACTTTTAAATTTTAAATATCTGATAAGATTTTGTCTTCCCATTAAAACATATAAAACAAATATGAAGATCTTAAATACCTTTCTTCTCTTTTATAAATATGGATTAATGATAGTGTGTCTCAGGCCGCAAATAAAAGGTCGCTGGGCCACATGGCCGCAGGTTTAGTATGGCTGATCTAGCCCTTAGACCAACACTAAATGATACAATAAATGTTACATTACTAATTCAGAACTAACTTACGTGTCAACGATTGGCTGCTCAAATGGCACAAATAACTGCACATAACACAATAATCCCATTTCACATAATACAAATAATTTTAAATAAACTTCACAAATAACTTTAAGATTGAACTTCACTATCGCTGTAAATAAAGATTTGATTACAATTCCAAACAAAATCTAGCAGCCAGTAGTTACCGACGAGTTTATTGAATGATAACTAAATTTCACTCTTACCAAAACTGGGAAATTCAACTCGGCTGAATTCTATACTTCCGATTCTTTAGAGCACGGGATGCATTAAGTTGCACTTCTAATCCTATAAAAGTAAGATACCAATTCTCAATACCGACAATACAATTAGGATACCAATTCTCAATACCGTTTTTATACTCTGAATATTGACAAGCGTAACCTAATTTAGATTAACTATAGCGAAAACTCATAGATAAAATTAATAGCAAATTCCAAGAGGTACAAACACTATTCGTAAAATTAAAGTAAAACGAAGTATAGAAGTTGTTTTCACGCAAGTAGATTAATATCGACAGAACTGCCTTATTAAAAAAAATAGATTGCCTTTATAAAAGAGTTTCTGGACCTCTATAAAATTTGTCATACATTGATTGTGCATCATTGTTGCTGTTTCAGACAGTATGAATGTATCTCCCATATTAGACAGTGAACGAGTTTTTCGTATGTATATATTATTTGGAAGTGAATTCATGGAAGATTTATATTATTCGACAAACTTGAAAACATTTTAAATATTATTTTTAAGTAAGACCTGTTGGGTACTATACACATCCAAAACTAAACCTAACAGCGCTTTTAACCAATTAAAACTTTACAGGAACATGGTGTATATATGTATAATTATGCGTTTACGGTCATGAAATGGAAATTTAAAGAACTGTGTTTCCCGTTCTTAATTTTAATACGGATTTTTCATAATATAATAAAAAAAATGAAATATGATCTTAGAATTAACTTATGAGTTTATATTTTCAATTAAAAAAAATTCCATTAATAGACAACGAGCGATAAATTTGTAAAATTGGTGCTTAACCCCTTGACTACGGATCAAAAAATATACGTCCAGGTTGACCAATTTTTTTTATTCCATTCGTACTAATTTTTTAAAAAATAATCGCTGACATACACTAAGAAAACTAAGTTATTTAAGAAAAATCTACCACAATAAATACATTCGTAAATTTTATTAATACACACCATTCACAAACTTTTAAGCTTGATTTAAAATTTCCCTGAAAAAATCTTTTGTGATTTCTTTGTATATGTGCTATGTACTGTGTCACGCTTCTGTCTCTATTACCACTTTATAGGAAAATGAAAATTTCGAAGAATTGTGAACGCAAAATAGATCAATTTGAACAGAATAGAAATGTTTGCAAATTATATAAATTATAAAATCTAATTGTTTTTTATTTTATTCTCTATGTTATAGTATATTTTATTTTCTGTTACCTTCAATAGTTTATCTGCATCCTTATATTAAAATTTCAGTGGCATTTTAATATGGTGGAAAATAATAAACTTAAAAAAATATTATTATCTTCATTATATTGTGATTGAAAAAAAATTATTGCCAATATTTGATTTGTGGCACAGACTGCAAAATACCCAGTGAAAAAACCTTTGAGTTACTTAATACCATTGATCTAAAAGTGAAGTAAAAAATGAATCTTGTGTATATCCTTGTCAATTAACAGAAAGCAGCGATCCAATAAAGACTCAATAACTCTGATAAAAGCTTTTTCTAGTAATGTCACTTGCAATCGTTTTCAAACAACCTAATGGTTTAGTTTGTCAGATATATTTCCTTGAAATTCCTTCTACTGATAAATGAGTGCGTAATTTGTTTTGTACAAACATTTATAACACTAAGTATATATTAGTTTTCTCTAATAATTTGTTTTCAGAACTACAGAAACATGTTACTAAAAAGTAATTTTTATGACGTTTTTGTAAATTAAGGCCTTGAAGCTAAATTATACAGCAAAACAATTTTCACTTTTGTATTCTAACGTTAAAATAATTCCATCATTTTCTTTTTGAAAT
Source organism: Maratus michaelseni (assembly GCA_963931845.1). Taxonomy (NCBI): domain Eukaryota; kingdom Metazoa; phylum Arthropoda; class Arachnida; order Araneae; family Salticidae; genus Maratus; species Maratus michaelseni. The sequence continues at coordinate 95,017,684 of OZ007593.1, forward strand.
AATTACTTTTAAATATTTATATATACTTTTATAGTGCTCTCACACATTACAGAATGATTTTGAAATGAAACTGTATTCGGTATTACTATAAATGTATATGAAGTCAATGCTTTATTTTTATTTAGAAAGAAATTTACAAAAAAGTGTATTTTAAAAATTATTTTTATTACATATAATATTATTTGTTACTCATACTTTTTTATAGAAAAAAATTATTTCGGCATGTATGACTGAGACACAAGATTTTGAAAAAGAGGAAAATTTAACGATTCAAAAAATGAAAAACAATAATCATAAAACAAAGATCCAAAATTGTAATTGTAAATAAACTTTTTTTGAAATATAAAGATAAAACCTACACATTGTATACTTAAGGAAGATTTTCTGAAAAGTTGAAGATATTAAAATTTTATAAGTAAGTAAACGGTCGACTCCCATTATGACAATCTGTGAATATATATAATAAACAACATTTGCAACTGGGACACTAACTAGGCGAGATCAAAAGACAAAATAAAGTTTTGGAAAGCATTCACAAGGAAATTCAGTAGGTAAAGCAGAAAAAAATTCCTAATGAATTTTTTCATTACTGTACCGCTAAAAAGTTTAGAATTTAAGAGTCAAAAGAAAATATTAAAATAAAAGAAAAATTATTATTATCTTCCTACCGCGAATAGCCGTTAAGTTTATGGATGAGAGGGAAAATCCATTATATTACGTTATTTTTATTTATCATTAAACTTTCTAATACGCTACAACAACTCAAACGCTATAACTCTAGCTTCTAAGTACAAAATTGTTTGAGAACATTAGAAAAGTAATTTTTAATGTTAGACAAAGCTTACTGAATGCGCAGAAGAATGGAATTTTTTTCAAATTACTAAGGAAAGAAATTTGCGCTTCCTCTATTTTGTGTATTATTTCTCTCATTCTCTATATCCATCGCATTGTTTCATGTCCAGTTGCCAGTTCATTTTCTTCGTTTTCTGAAGTTTCTGTGAGATATTATGACTGCATCTAAGAACATAATCGCAAAACAGGTAGTTTAATGTCCTGAAATTGACATTCTTAAAGACTCCAAATAGGATAAGTTTACCACACATAAAGACATGATTCGGTGCTGTTTTAAGTAAAGTTATAATTGTCTCTAAATATGACAAGAAAGACCGCCAGTTTAAAATGAAAATTACAGGATTAGTAACTCGTAAAACACATTCATGCTTATAATTTAATGTTAATTAGCTAACGCTTTTAATTATAGACGTCGTGTCCAACATCTACGGAAATACTTGACTAATCGTCTTTGAGCAACGGGATGTAAAATCCATGTTTGACTTCTTACGTTTCAGTGACGATTTAGTCACGAAATTGTTCAACTTATAAATAAAAATATAAGAATCTAAAGATTTTGGTACAAGAAAGATAAAAACAAAGTGTCTCTAAGCAACAAATCAAAGAATTGTAGCGATCATCTAGTTATGTTTTTAACGTCGCATTTTGAAAACGTTTTGTTATTGTCAAGTGTACAAACCCACAAATTTGTGTGTGTGCGCATTTCTGTTAACTGTGTCAATACAAAATTGAACAATACATTTAATAATGAGGTGAGTTTTTTATTTTTATTTTATTTATTATTATTATTATTATTATTACTTTTTAATGGCGAAATTGTAAAAAAAAAGAAAAAACGGATTACACTTGTTTAGGAAAACTCACAACTTCAATCTCACTACGCAGGATGCTTTGCAACCTGATACTTACAGTGAACGGTTCGAAATGGAAGACGACTATAATTTTGATGAATAATTAATAATGGACAAGGAATTTAAAAATCGCTACCAAGTTTCCGCCGGATGACGAAAGTGAAATGAAGCATTACAGTATCATGCTTCGATCCTTTTGTTTTTAATTTGCACATTATTTTTATTCTTGTATATGAATGAATCAGAATGAGTATTAAGACAAATATATTGAAAAAAAAAAATCAATCGCGTCAGATACGAATTACAGTAAATTTTCAATTCCCTGTCATTTACAATTTAGACGGAACGTGATGTCCCGTCTTAACGTCGATGTTGGTGTCTTAATTTTCACCAGAAGTATATTCATATTCAGTGTCTAAATAATAAACCATTAGTTTTTAGAATGTAGTATTGTTCGGAATTCAACTGAAGATATTCAAGATAAAATTTACTGATTTTTTTAGTTAGTTTTAACTTGTTTTATCTTGAGAGTCTGTTCCTTTCAATTTTAAATCGGAATATATAAATATTTTTTTTATTTTTTTTTCTGTTTTCATTTGTCTGTAAAATTTGCAAATTTGTCGCATTACAACTGTTCAAAAATTTGATTTTGAAATTTTCAACTCAACCTATGCCATGCTGACAGCCGTTGGAAGGTAGGGAGTGGTGGGTTTATGGAGTGAATAATTCCATCGAGGTGGTCTCATAGATGCTCGATTGGGTTTACGTCCGGGGAAATCGGGACTAGGGAAATACAATAAAGTCTACCTCGTGCTTTTATAACAACGCACATTCAATTTGAGCTACATAATTCCTCGCGTTGCCGTGACAGAAGATGCCACCATGTGAAAGAGGAACTATTTGAAAGTATGGTATGATAGTCGGCTGAAACATAATATACATTTATATTCCTATTTTAATTCCCATATTGTCCTAGAAAGAAATATAAATTTCCATTCGACTGGAAATCATGTCGTGTTTCAATTTTCGTTAAAAAAACAAGCTTAAATGTCATCTTTAAAGTGAAATTGTACTAAATTCTGAAAATTTCAATGCGAATAACACCAAATTTTGATAACAGATTTGGGTCTTTGCGGGAAAATTTATATTAGGATATCAAACAGGAAATCATTTGGAAAAGTAGTTTAGGAAAAATGATTTTTTAAAGTTTGGAGCCCCTAATGTTAAATTCATTTGGTATTCATTTACCATTTGTAATCTTTGCAAAACAGATCGCAATGCGAGTAGTTCTCGAAGCATTACAGAAAACCATTTAGCGTAGTCAGCTTTAATTTTAAATTCGTATCTTTAAATTTCCTAGATTTTGATTTTATGTTAAAAAAGTTGATACGTTACTATTTTATTTATTTCGAGAACTTATTTTGAAATTGTGCATTTTTAAAACAGTATATTTTTAGAAAAATATGGCTGGATATCGATAAGTTTTTTAACTCAAATCGTTTTTAGAAGCATCAGATATACGAATTGAAAAAATACAGCTCAATTTACAAAGTAGTTTTTTAGTTATATTTAAAAAAAAACTACACGCATTGCAATCTTTTTTATCAAATAGCCGTTTCCGTTTTTTCTTTGAAAATTTGAAGATTAAAATGTTTGCGGTTTTTCTTTTTTTGGCTGACTGTAGAAATACCACAACTATAGATGCATAATTAAATTCATCCATATTGCCATGCAACATGCTAGGTGACCCAGACAACGACACTAAATACTTACTCTCCCCCTAACTCTGCCACTGACAGTTTTTACCAGTGGACAAATGGTTTAACGGTTTTTGTTTTCTGACATTTCTCGTCTTTCAGTGTACATCTGTTCCATTGAGTAGAAAACATCGATTGTCGTAGAAGGTAGCCGTTTCCAATTTGTGCATAACCAGTGTAGGCACTGCAGTACAAATTCCTCGCTTTTCCTCAATGTACAATATTCAGCAAAGGATTTTTAATCTTCCGTCCAGTTCCATAACAATACGCCACAACGTTCGTTGAACTGTTCTTTTGGACGCACTTTCGGCAGCAAAAAGTTTCATTTAATCAGTAATGTGTTCATTTATAGCACGTCGGTTCACCAGAATGCACAGCCACAGCTTTAATATTTTTATATGTCTTATATAGCATCTTTCCACGTCGTACAATGTATATCGTGCCGTATTGCCGTGCACTGTAGACTTTTACCACAGTAGCACACGAACTCTAAAGTTTCTGAAATGTGGCCATATTTGCTAATAATAATTTATTCTTCCACCACTCATAATCCAATAACTTTGTGCATCGCAACTGCAATTGAAAGATTTTCCGAATGGCTACAACGCACATTATATTACCAACCACACAGTTAATTATATGCACCTTCTGCATTTGGTTATTTAACCCTGAAATCAGAAGTAGGATGTGGTCATATTAATTTGACTCAGTTTATGTAGCATTTATATTACTGTAAATATTTTTTTCTATTATACCTATTATATTATTTTGTGTGTACAGATTTGTAAATGTCAGAAAACGGATATGTATATAATACTTCTTGAATAAAAAAAAAAAAAAACGATTATAATGTTTTATAGGTGGCGATATCAAAATAAATACAACGATATAATATGGAATGATTAAACATTAAGCATTCGTAAAAATATTTATATGTTTTTTATCTAAAATTTTACTTCTTGAATTTAAAAAAAAAATTAAACTATTATAATGTTTTACAGGCGGGAATATCAAAATGAATACAACGAGATAATATGGAATAATTAAACATTAAGCATTTGTAAAAATATTTATATGTTTTTTATCTAAAATATTACATTAAATTTTAGAAATTGAAAATAGAAAATTCTCGTAAAATATTTTGGAACTCGAAGTTTCTAATAGATAAGTATTTTTCTTCAGTAGTCAGAATTCTCTCAACATATATATTTTAAGCATACATAAATATTAAGGTTAAATAAACTTTGCACTGCCTCATTAAAACTAGTCGGATCTGTCAATTCCAAAACTTTCTTTTATCTCACACAGGTTTCGCATACACTAAAAAGAATCAGCACCAATTTATATCAAGGTCTGACTGAAACTCAAGTTTTATTAAATTCCATGCATTATTTCTTGAGATAGAGCTATTGCGGAAATCACAAAAAATGGTGCATAGCAGCGTTACCTGCTGGGCAATTTTTACCAAAAACTAATCAGCACCAATTTATATCAGAGACTAACTGAATATAAAGTTTTATTAAATTCCGAGCATTAGTTCTTGAGATAGAGCTATTGCGGAAATCGCAAAAAATGGTGCATAGCAGCGTTACCTGCTGGGCGATTTTTACTAAAAGCTAGTCAGCACTAATTTATATCAGGGATTAACTGAACATAAAGTTTTATTAAATTCCGAGCATTAGTTCTTGAGATAGAGCTATTGCGGAAATCGCGAAAAATGCTGCATAGCAGCGCCACCTGCTGGGCGATTTTTACCAAAAACTAATCAGCACCAATTTATATCAGGGATTAACTGAATATAAAGTTTTATTAAATTTCGCGCATTAGTTCTTGAGATAGAGCGCCGACAAAATGTTGTTACATAAAGACAGAGTCACAGACAGACATTTTCTAAAAATAGTCAAATCGTGTTCAGTACCTTCTAAAACGCATAAATCCGTCGAAAACTGGAAGTCGAAAATTTTCATGAATCCAATACTTTCTTTTTGTAAACATAGAAGAAAGCAAAAAACTATGTAATTTTTAGAGTATGGGTCAATATGAAAACATTAAAGAGAAAAACATTTCAGATTTTTATAACTAAGTTTAAAACATATTTCAGAAGACTAATTTAAAAATTTATTTTCTGTAACATTGCCATGAGACCTTAAAGTTTAAGTTTTACTCTAAAAGTTAATAGCATGCTTAATAGTTCTTAATTTCTTTTTATTTATACTTTCTTATTTCATACAATAACGAACCGTTTCATGCGTATAAATTATAATTTCTTAAAAGTTTAGCAGACTTTTTTTAATAAACTTTCTAAATATCGCAACGCCACAATTTTCAGTGTTGTTCAAAACACAAGAAATATATATGAGAATTAATCTTTAGTATTTATGTGTTTAAGATATTCCAAGTTAGAGGCGGGATTTCCGGGAAGTTTTTTATGCAATCAATATGCAAAGAATGTTTAGCTGTATTAAAGCTATTTCTTACTTTTTATTCACCCAGTGCTCTAAAATATTTTTAATGTTTCAAAAAGTGTTGTTACAAAGAATTACAGAACACTCTATATATGGTAGTATTATCAGTGCAAACATTTATGTGATTAGTTTTAGTTAAATTGTGATATGCGTGATAGATATTTTCATAACAAAAATTAAGCTTATGGAAATGACAATGAAATGTGCAACAACAACAAAAGAATGTTTATCGAATACAGAATTTATTATCTATTATATTTACTATAAATCCAGCAAAGGAATCTTGATATAAATTAAAATTATATTTCAATATTTGAAAAAGACTGGCAACGCCTAAAATTGCAAATGGTTTATAAAAATATATTCCGAACAGTCTTTCAGTCACGGATATGTCGCATTTTATCTACTTAATGTGAAAATTTCAAACGTTCATTCATTTCATGGAAAATTGTGTATTTTTAGCGTGTTATCGTTCGACAAATATATTTTGTAAAATTTAAAAAACTTCAACGATAGCAAATTGTATCATGTTTCACTTTTAATAAAATTAAATACAAGTGTTTTAACCCGCTGTTGTTACATTTATTTTAATTAGTTATGTACTTTGAACGGTTTTTTAACTTCGCAATTTTATATCAATCAATTATCATGCTCGTGATTACTTCACAAAGTATATTTTACATACCACAAGTCACATTCCGTGATTGATTAGCGTGTTTGATACCAATAAATTATTGGTATTTAATATTATGGTACTGTTTATATGAATATAAATACAATTCTCATATAACTATCAGATACCTATCAAATATGTTGTATTTCTGAACTAACGAATAATATTTCAATTTATTATAAGGATATTTGAATGTTAAGCTTCTTTAAATATACTTTGCCTTATTTCAAATGTTTTATAAATGTATTCAAATATGGAAAAATATATTTTTCTATAAATCAATATAAATAGAAAATAAATAAAATGTAAAATTTGAATTATTCTTGCATTTTCTCACTAATTCGAAGAATGTATTTTTATCTTATGCAGATTAAAAAAAGAATAATGTACATTGTAATGCATAAACTCAAATACTCGAATTTCAGTTTTAAATGAGGCGTCAAGTCTTTATTTTAATTCAGCATTATAACTTTCCGTGATGCACTTGTTACTTATGTCACTTATGTGTAAAGAAAAAAAGTTAAAAAGTTTTAAGGTCCAAGTTAAAGTGAAAGCTGTTTAAAAAAAGATTCTGTTTGTATTCTTGAACGGAAAATTACACAAAATTTTAATTTAACTATTTTTGCAAAGAATGAATCGTTTTTATTTAAAACATGTACTGGCTGGAAATGACATTATTAATTTTTTTGTCTCTTTAAATAATTTTACAATCAATCAGAAATACAAATTAGGAAACACAAATCACGAAATATTATTCTTGCTTTTCAAAAAATTGTTTCCAACAATTATGCGATTTCCAAACTGCAGCCCATTTTTTATAAACGCTTATTAAAATGTATTACTATTAAACAAATATTTGTCTCTCATTCTAAATATTCTTTCAAATTAAATAAAAAATGCATATGCACTTTTAAAAAAGGAATGCTTTAATACACATTAGAGAAAGACAAATCATATTAGGGAAAAATATATTATAATAATTTATACTTATAAAAGAGTAGCTTGATTTTCTCATAATCAACGCCGAGCCTCAACCGTTTGTCCTAGAACAATGAAATTTGGAAGACATGTTCTTTACACAATGTAGGCACGTACTAAGAAAGGATTTTTGAAAATTTTAGGTCATTTTGCCTATTCGCTATATCTCAGCAGCATTTTTAGTTAGAAGCTTGGAATTCGGGATAACATATCTACAAAAAATATAGTAAACATATATTTCAGCAATTTTAGAAATTCAACAACTAAGGGGAGTTAAATAAAAGGTCAAGTGTTTTAGGTTACTTTGCCATATCTCAGTAGAAATTATAGGTAGAATCCTGAAACTCAGGATAACAAATCTACAAAATATATAGTTAAACACGTATTTCAGCGATTTTAGAAATTCAGACACTAAGGGGGGTTAAATGGGAGTCAAATGTTTTACGCCAATTTGCCATATCTCAGTAGAAGTTATAGTTAGGAGCGTGAATTTGGGAATAACAAATCTACTAAAGAATAGTTAAACATGTATTTTAGGCGATTTGGGAAATTCAACTACTAAAGGGGTTAAATGGGGGGGGGGGGTCGATAATTTTCAATGATTTCACCTTTTCACCATATCTCATCAGTAGTTTTGGATAAGAGCGTGTAAATCAGGCTAACAAATCTGCTATAAAATAATTAAAAATATATTTCAGCGATTTTAGAAATTTACCCAGTATGAGGGCTAAATAAGGGTCGAAAACTTTAGGTCATTTCGAATGTTTGCCGTATCTCAGCAGCAGTTTTAAGTAATAATGTGAAACTCCGCTTTACAAATCTACAAAAAAAAAAAAAAAAAAAAAAAAAGTTAATTATATATTTCAGCAATTTTAGTGCTAGCGAGTTCATGGGCAACATTAGCTGTGAACCAGAATATGGAAGATTAGACGGAAAACAGAACTATTGCTGATTTTTATTATATACTAGCCAGTCGCTTCCGAGTGAGACCCAGATACAAAGTACTACTTGGGCCCCACCCCTAGATAATCACGGGTAGGGGCCAGCAGTATTTTGTCAGGGGGCTCATAAAAAATATTTATGTCGCGAAATCTTTATTTAAGTGCTTTTTTTATATTCTTATTAGTTATTTCCGTATACTTTTAATATAAAGTATTTTATTTCTGTTTTACTGGTTGCATATAAAATGCACTTTCTGGGCTCCGAGCGAAGTCACAGTGGTACGCTGCGCTATGTATATGGGCCCCTCTCGGAAACGACCGGCTAGACGGGCGAAGACCGGCTAGTTTCTTTATATTTATGATTATTTGAAATTTGTATTTGTACATATAATGAAATAATGTTTTCTTTATTATGTTATTATTTTGGTGAAATGAGTTTATATGACATTTTACTCAACACTAAAAATGTAAATAATTAAATTATAAAATTTTGTTTATTTTTCTTTAAAAAACATTATTTATTTATATCTGAAGACTTCTTGGAAATTTGTTTAGATTAATGAAACTTGTTTTTCGAAATGTCAAGAAACATTGTAATTCAAAAACGTAAATATGTTGATGAGTCTGAATTAGTCTTACAAATGCAATGAATTTATATTCAAAATGTGATCTAAAATCTACTTTAACTACAAGATTCTGTTGAAAGCTAATCATTTTAAAACCAGTCTTCTTCAAACTACATTTCTGAAAAGCAATAGACAAAAAAAGTTAAACAATTCTAATACAGAAAATTTATTTAATTTACTAACATTAGCAGAAAGATTTCATTCAATCCTGCTTTCCTTCGCCAAGATTAAGTGGTAAAGATTTAAAGCCAGAAAATTTTAATCAAAGTTTGATTTATATTTATATTTTCTACAAAATGTCAGTAGAATTAAAAATATTACGGAACAAAAAATATTTATGTAATTCAATTCATTTTTACTAATATTTTGTGACGCTTGATAGTTATTTTATTCTATATATACACTTTTAGAAATACGTTTTTATAGTGAAAAAAATAAGCATATTGCCTTCTCATGTGCTTAAAATTTCACCATTAAGTGTGTTTTCAAATAAATCTCTTATCAAATATTAAAATATAAGTTAAAAATCTTTATATGTAAAATATAAAATATATATAAATAATTTTGACTACATAATAAATAAGTTTAGTAAACTGAAATTTGAGCTGAATCGCAAAGTGTTTACGCTTATTTAAATATTTGATTTGAATTAATATATATAAATATAATTTTCTGTTAAAATTTCATATACAACGCATTGAAAACGATTTATGTTTCTCCTATGATTTCAAATATTATTTTGTAAAATATTATATTTTATAAAATGAAAAATTAATGTAATACGTTAATATGTTATATCAAATAATACATTAAATTGTAGTCTATGAGATTTGATATGCATATAAAATTCTAATTTTATTCAATGCAGTGAAAGTAATATCTCTTATAAAAGCAGTGAAATTTAACTTTTTAAACTGTGATTTTACATTACATTATTTGAAATATATTTATAATATCATTGTTTAATTTAGTTTCTACATGTCGGAAGTTTCCAGAATAGTATTGGTTTAAGTAATATATAGAAAAATATTCAAATCATTCATTTCCATTACATTTTGTTTAGACTTTAAACATTCGTAAATGATCTGTTTCGAAAAGTCAGTTCTTATCTAAACAATAGTTAAACAAACAATATTTAATTAAATGTATACAATTTTACTTGATGCTGAAAATTTTATAGATTATTAATTTTGTAATTTACATATTGGGCTGTTTCTCACGTTATCGGAGTTTTTCTGCATTTTTATTAAAGGTATTATTGTATGCTGTACAATTTATTTATGTTGTGTTTAAAAAAGGTGATAGTCTTTCTTGTTATAGAGAAGATACCTTACTGATTAAATAACCATGCGTCGTGTATACAAACACGTATTTTTCAATGAGAATCGCAATGTAATTCCCCTTCTCAAAATGTTTATATGAATACGAAGTTGGTTTAATATTAATTAAGAAGTATTGTATTAAAATGACATAAAAAAGTCCTTCCGGCCTGTACCGGGAGGAATAGGTAGCTTTCCTATATCTTCGTTTTAAAATTTTAGCTAATGTTACACGAAAACAGCAAGCTAAAATGCAAAGAAACGTTTACAAAAGATTCGTTAATACTGAATTTGAATAGGAAATTCGCCAAATTATTGAGCAATAGCCAAATTGGCTTCATTTATGAAGACATATTTTGGTCGCCAAATTTGGCGATATTTCGCCAAATGGCACCAATTTTGGCGAGAATTTGGCGCTAACGGATATGAATATATAGTTTTATGCGTATGATTGGGAAAATTATTACAACAATGAAAGTAAATAATTTGCGAGTAATCGCTTTAATGTGCTGTTTTGTTTCAAAATGTCAGCCATCCTAGAATTTCAAACTGCTATATCTCAGCCATTTTTTAAGATAGAGGTAAACAAAAAAATGCTCGGGAATCCTTGTATCAAGGCCTAACAAGTAATTAAAAAATAAATTTGAATTTTTAATTTTTTGTATATTTATTTTAGTTTTAAATTTTTAATTGGCCGCCATCTTGAAACAAAATGGCGGACCAAGCTGGCCAACGAACTCGGTCGAGACATTGGTGAGCTTAATACACACAATTGGTTTAATTGAAATTGATTTATAAATACGAGCGTTATCGTATGACATAGGTCATATATATATATATATATATATATATATATATATATATATATATATATATATATATATATATATATGTAGCATTTTGACGAGGTTGAGATATTACGATGAATAATATTCGATGAAAAGATGGCAGTCCTTCAACGATATAGCAAGTTGCAGTCGATATTAGCGAGTATGGCGAAGTAGAAGGCAATGAAATGAGTCCACCAAAGTTTTCCAATAAATCCAGCCAATCTCCAGACAAATAATTTTATTAAAAAAAATTTTCTGTCTGGGTTTTTTATTCTTTTGACAAATATCACAATGTTTTACAAAATTGGTTATATCTTGCGTCATGTCAGGCCAATAATAATTAGGGGAGATTAAATTTAACATTTTTTGGACACCAGGATGACCAAATTTTTCATGAGCAACATTTAGTATTTTTCTCCTTAAAGATATGGGGACTACTATTTTTCGAAATCCTTTCCTTTTAATAATCATAAGTCCATTTTCATTTAGATAATTTTTACCACACACATTATCTTTTTCCTGCCTCTCTATAATTTCTTTAACGTCCAGAAGAAAAGTAAGTGGTTGAATAAAATGTGAAAATGGGTTTCTCGACAACATGTCGGCTTCGACATTTGTGGATCCCTTTTCGTAAACTATATTATATTCAAACATGCTCAACTTCAAAGACCATCTAAATAATCTGCCTCTCAAATGTTTAGTATTTTTTAACCATACAAGAGATGCATGATGAGTATGAATGGTAAAATTTACACCATGAAAATAATGATAGAATTTGTCTAACGTGTCAATGATGGCAAGACACTCTAACTCGGTAATAAAATAATTCTTCTCATAACTTCTCAATCCTCTAGAGTAATAAGCAATTGTATGTAAAAAATTATTACTATCAGGTTGTTTTAAGACTGCACCTGCTGCCACCTGTGAGGCATCAACAAACATATGGAGGGGTAACTTCGGGTCATAAATTTTTAAGATAGGTTTGGCTATTAAGGCATCTTTTAATTTTTGAAAAGAATTTTGACAATCTGTATTCCATTCCCATAATGTATTTTTCCTGAGTAATCTGTTAAGAGGGACTCGAATTTCGGCATATTTATCTATAAACTTGTGATAAACATTGATAGATCCTAAGAATCTCTGAAGTTCTTTTACATTTGAAGGGGGTTTTAGTTTTTTTATTACTTCAATATTAGCATTAGCAGGAGTTAATGTGCCATTCTGGATGGTATATCCTAAGAAGTTAATTTTACTTTGAACAAAATTGCATTTAGATAGTTTAAGTTTAATGTTTTCACGTCTACATAATTCAAATATTTGGTTTAAATGTTGCATGTGTTCTTCTAATGAGGAAGAAAAAATAATGATATCAACAAAATAATGGCAAGCAAAGTCTATTTTGTATTTAGTAAGTATTCTTCTAAGGGTTCTATTAAATATCGGGGGGCCTAATTTCATCCCGAAGGGCAGAACTAACCATTCAAAGAGGCCAAAGTTGGTAGCAAAAGCCAATTTCTCAGTATCGGATGGATGTGTGGGTATGTGCCAGTAGCCAGAGGCTAAATCTAAAGTTGAAAAATACTGTGCACTACTCAGTTTATCTAAAATTCCATCGATACGAGGTAGGGGTTCGGCGTAATTTTTCATTATTGCATTTAATTTTCTATAGTCAACACATAATCTAGTTTTCTTACCTTCTTCTCTTTTCATTACTAATGTAACAGGGGCAGAATAGGGACTATTGCTCTCGTTAATTAAACCAGCATCTAATAGTGAATGAATTTAATCCGAAATCTCTTTTTCTTCTAAAGGGGAAGTTCTGTACGGTCTCAGAGATATTGGTAGGTCAGAATTAAGAAAAATACGTTGCGGTTCTATATTAATTCTCCGACATCAAATTTATTTTTAGAAAAAATGTCTAAATAATCCCTTATACTTTCCCTTAAAATTTCATTTTCTATAGAATTTATTTCCCCAATTAATTTAAAATTATCAACATTAGATGGAACAAAGGATTGAGGAGATATGATCTTTCCATAATCGGGTTGCACTCTCTGATAATCATAGTTAACATTAAAATGAAGTAATCTTAATTTATCACTGGATATGCTCTTAGATTCATTTAAAACAAGGTCTCCATGTAATACTCGACATGTAGCACAGTCAATAATTAAATCAAACTTACAGCATTTTTTTAAACCTAATATAGCATAATCTAAATTTGTATTACATATCAAAAATCTAATATTTTGTTGCACATTACCTAATTTAAACAATAATTTACAAGCTTTATCTATTACAACAGTTCCTTTGGCTTGGCCAATAATAACATGTGGAATATTTATAACTTTAGCATTTAACAATTTAATAATTTTAAAAGGAAAAATACTTATGGTTGAGCCAGAGTCAATCACACAAGGTAGTTCCCTGTTATTTACATACCCTGATACAATTAACTGTCATATATTATCAGTAGATCGTTGCGCTTGACTAAGAGGGGGTGCAGAAGATTGCAAAGGGTTCACATTGAATACACAATTCCTCTCCCAGTGATAAGCATTTTGGATACCTCTATTTAAACACATTCGACATGGTCTACTTGGGTAATTTCTCTGAAAATGGGTAGTAAGCAACCTAGGATTGATACATCTAGAATTTGGAGCATTAAAATTGCTCTGTGAATGAAAATTGGAATTTGGCACATGAAAATTTAGACTTGGGCGAACCCAATGTCTAGGTGCCTGATCATATTGTGGCAATGATCTATAATTCTGAAAATTACTCCTAGAATTACTATTGTTGACATGGGAAGTAGGAATTACTACTAACTGTTTAGCCATTAGGTACCAGTCTATTGTATTTTTTGGAGGATTACTAATCATATAATTCTGGTATTCAGGTTTGAGACCGTCTGTTAATCCCTGTACTATTATAGTTTCACATAAACAAAGTTGTCTACCTATTTCAACCTTTTTTCGAAAGTACTTATCCAAATCATTGAGATCATTTAATTTCATAGAAGCAAATTCTGAAAATCGAGGAACATGAACAGTTATGAATTTTTCAGTAAGAATATCAGTTATTTTGTCAAAAGCTTTACATTCTAAACATTCATTGATAAATACCTTCAGAGCCTCTCCTTTCAAATATTTTGAAATATTTTCAATCTTCCAATTTTCATCTTTCTTTTCAGAAAGGCATGTTTTGTCAAAATGGTTTAACCAAGATTGAATGTTAATTCCAGATTCGAAATCAAAAGGAATGATGTTTATTTCGTTTTCACTCATTTTGTGATCACCAAGGACTTTTACAAGTCCAGATCGCAATAACATTAATATAAAAATTAAAGAGAATTAACACAATAGATGTAAAATAAAATTTAAATTAAATAACAAATGTAAATACCTCCATCTCTAATAAATAATGATAGTAATAATAATAATACAACAAATAAGAAAATCTGAGCAAAACTTAAATAACATAAAAATAAATAAAATAATAAATAATACATACAATAATAACTTTTTTCAAACTTACGTAATTCCGTTCACAAGTTGTCTGCCTGTTTACTTTTTGAAATTTTTGAGACCGATCAATTTATTTATTTTTTTGTATAATGACACTTTTTCATTTTTTTTTTCTGTAAAAGAAAATATTATTTAGATCATTCCGTCATTATTGAGATGTTGTTTTGTGGAACATTCACACTGGTCTGCATCTGATGTTTCCAGGGATAAATTATTCCAACACTTTTTGAAAAATTTGATGCATATTTTGGTGAGAATCAGTTGCACACACCACAATGGAAAATGTGCAGCATCCGCATTCAGCAACATATCACAGCTTCTCCGTTTATCAGACGATCAGAAGAACAACTAATCGACATACTCTTCGCGAGAACAAGACGCACACTCTTCGCTATGAAGATGTACAACAGTAGCCGGCAATACATTCGCAGCTCATCCGTCCATCAGAACATTGGCATAGCTCAGCGCAAGTTCATGGAATCCTACCGGCTTTTTGTAGCATTTTGACGAGGTTGAGATATTACGATGAATAATATTCGATGAAAAGATGGCAGTCCTTCAACGATATAGCAAGTTGCAGTCGATATTAGCGAGTATGGCGAAGTGAAGGCAATGAAATGAGTCCACCAAAGTTTTCCAATAAATCCACCCAATCTCCAGACAAATAATTTTATTAGAAGACGAACAACACAGAAACAATTCTCAAAGGTCTAAAACTTATAGCCATCGGGCTAACGTTGCTTCACTTCATTGAATTAAGATGTTACTGGGCCAGTTGAATATTCTACGGACATAAAAACCCCAGACACATATTTGTTTAGACTTCCGAAAACGTCAAAAATCTGCCGCTCCGAGGGCTGCGGGCGAGTTTTGTTCTCTCCGCGGAGATATACAGAAATTACGTCACGAGCGCACAACCCAATGAGTGAGAAGCTAGCTCCAGCCCAGCAAATGAGGTGCGAAGGAGGAGCTAAGACAGTAAAGAATCCCGTACTTGGGTGCGGAGAAATTTTGAAGTTAAAATCCCAAGCGCGCGAAAAAATCAGAGCAATAATAGTAATAATAAAAAGAAAATGGCTTTTAAAAAACATTCGAAATGAGAACGCGTCTCAGAATTTTATAGATTGGGGAACTGATAAAAGCTACGAATGATCTTAAATTTTAGATTAAGATTTGGAATAAAATAATTATTAATATACGGATATTTACTTTTAAAAGGACTTTAAATAGGAAGAGATATTATTAAGAATTAAGGAAATACTGACTATGACAGAAGTTAGATTAATTTTAAAATATTAATGCGAATAAAATGGAAGGATACGAAGGAAATAAATTTTTATATAACATATATATATATATATATATATATATATATATATATATAAGTGGTAGGCCCTTATACGAAGATTCCAGAGCATTTTTTGGTTTACCTCTATCTTAAAAAATGGCTGAGATAGAGCAGTTTGAAATTCTAGGGTGGCTGACATTTTGAAACAAGACAGCACATTACAAAAATTTTCATTGTTGTAATAATTTTCCCAATCATACGCATAAAACTATATATTCATATCCGTTAGCGCCAAATTCTCGCCAAACTTGGCGACCAAAATAAGTCTTCATAAATGAAGCCAATTTGGCTATTGCTCAATAATTTGGCGAATTTCTTATTCAAATTCAGTATTAACGAATCTTTTGTAATCGTTTTCTTTGCATTTTAACTTGCAGTTTTCGTGTAACATTAGCTAAAATTTTAAAACGAAGATATAGGAAAGCTACCTTTTCCTCTCGGTACAGGCCGGAAAGACTTTTTTGTATTGAAAGCTACCTAATTGTGTGAAATGAATGT
Organism: Maratus michaelseni; assembly: GCA_963931845.1. Taxonomy (NCBI): domain Eukaryota; kingdom Metazoa; phylum Arthropoda; class Arachnida; order Araneae; family Salticidae; genus Maratus; species Maratus michaelseni. The sequence continues at coordinate 95,034,349 of OZ007593.1, forward strand.
TACAATTGTTGTGAAGTTTTTGAAGAAATTTACAACTGCAATTTGAAATTCTGCAGTTTTGTGGTGAACTTCACGTGGATCAGTTGTGACAATTTTCTTTTCTGTAAATTGTTTTTTGCCAAATATATTTAAAATTTTCATTTCCTTCAAATCTAAAATCTGGTGATTAAAATAAATGCAATTCTTTATCAAGTTTAGTTTCGATTTTTTCTGTATACGTAAAATCCGACGTCCCTTGTGCAGAAAGTTCCAGGGATTCTTTAAATCCATTTGCTGATTTGATCACTACGGCTGGTATTTAAACAATAGAATTTTAGTTTATCGTAATGTTTTCTCACTTAAAATTTTTAAATGAAAGATAATATATAAGGCTAAAAAATAGATAATGAAGGCAATAGATAAATGCTCAGTGGAATCATCTTGAATTGGGTGTGCATTTATGTATTGATAAAGCTCATTAATGTTTTAGAGCATGACGCATAATCTATTTAAGGAGACTGGAAGATATCATCTTTTTAAAGGACAACGATTATTTTAAGTCATGTGTATGTCCGCCAAGTTAACTAATCAAGAGTTCCAATCAAGGTATCCCAATATAAAATTTTGTAAACTTACAAAGAGAGGGCCAAGCTTGGTAATCACAGATTTTGATTATTTTTATATACGTTGTAGGGTAGAAGCCCCTTAGTTCTCGAGAAATAAAAAGGTCTAATAACACAACTAAAATACTTACTTTGTAAAGAAATTACTGTGTTGGCCGTAACTCAGTTGGTACGTCATCTGCTCGTTAATCTACTGGCCCGGTTTCGAGAGAGGAAAGCGTTACGTTTGTTTTTCTCTTTTCTTTGCTTTATAAATATAATTGAAATTGAATTTAAACAATCGCAATTAAAAATTATAATATTGTACCTTAATTATAATCTTAATCCGTTTATAGTTTTATTTGTGACTAAATCAAGCTATAAAACATCAATAAATGGTTAATTTTCCTTTTATATCACTTATAAAATATGTTTCATATATGCTGCTCTATCGACACAATGATATTGGACAATTGTGTCAATCTGTGATTTTAAAGAAACATCATTTATATGTTGCCTTAACAAGGGAAGTCAATGCGATGGTAATACTACTGTTTTTAAAGTAAGAAGCATAATTATATTAAAAATCAGCATAAGAATTAAAATACAACATATTTCTTTGCATATTAAAGATTGTAATTTATATGATGTTATTAATAAAATAAGCTATAATTTTGTAACGATTTTGGAATTTTTACTAGTTAATAATAGATCCAATTTTTAAAGAGCTCTCATTAAATGATGGAAAATGTCTAATAATGGTTTAAAAATCAAAAATGCTAAATTAAAATTTAAATATGTTAACATTATAATTAAGGTACGATATTAAAATTTTTAAGTGTGAGATTATTAAATTATAATTACAACTATATTTATAAAACAACAAAATTGAGAAAAACAAGCGTAGTGCATTCCGGTCTCGAACCCGGGCCCACGGATCAACCAGCAGACGCCATAACAACTGAGCTACGAGTAAATCAGTAAATTCACTACAAAGTAACTATTTCAGTTGTGTTATAATATTAGACCCCCTATTTCTCGAGAACTAAGGTGCGTTGTAAAAAATCCGTGGAACCTGAGACTGAGAGGCTTCTATCCTACAACATATATAAAAATAATCAAAATATGTGATTACCGAAATTGGCCCGCTCCTTGTTAGTAAAATGCTAACAAAATTAACAATGTTCTCTGAAATAGAAAATATCTGTTAATAATCAGCTGTTTCCTTTCCTCTGTAGCTTGAAATTATAGGGAAAAATATTTCATTTTTATCAGTTTAGATCGTTTTGTTTCATTAATGATTTCAATGTCAATAAGAAAAAGTACGAAACAATTTTTTTTGTATGTAATTCACATTTAATCGTAAGAAATGAAACGTGTTTAGACCTCTCTCTGTTATATCAAAAACATATTGTTTTCAGTTATCAAATTATAATAAAAAATCATATAAACCATTTTATTAAAAATGTAAAATACGTGATAAAACTTTCAAAAATAAGTACGTTCTATCTTAAGTTCTAAGAATAAAAAGATCTCTTACATCCTAACTATTTAGCATTCCACAGTATTTCACTTCAATAAAAACTTTAGTTTTAGCTAATGTTTATCTTTACATGAAAGGTTAAATAATGCATGAGTTCCGTTATTGATTTTTTTTTTCAGTTAGGCAATAAACATTAGCTTATGCAAAATTATTGGAACAGTCAAGCGCATTTCCATTTTTAATATTATTAAAAAAGGTATCATATTTACAATTTTAAAAAGTATAATGAGCATATTTAATTATTATTTTGATTCATTTATGTTAATTATGTCTTTTAATCTAGTGTGTGTTTAAATTTTTTGAGACTTAATGAAATGTCTATGTGAGACAAGCATGCAATTTGAGACTTTTGTCATCAATTTCAAAACAGTTTGAAATTTAATAAACAATAATTATTATAAAACAACTAATTTTTAAATTCCTATCATATATGTTCAGCTATCAAATTTATAGGGTTCAGATATAGTTTTTTTAATATTAGTTATATTATTATATCTCAGATTTATTTTTCAGATAATTATAAATAATTTTCCTTTCGGTGAAAAGGAATAAACAAATATACAAAGCAAACATTATTAACACTTTAAACATTAATGTATTTTCAGTTAGTTTTTCAAAAATGATTTACATACTAGTCGTAAAGATAAAAAAGTTTAGATCTCCGGATGATAGAAATCTATTTTATTCGAACGAGATTTCTAGTTAGTTTTTTAATTATGTGTGTTTATTGAAAGAAGGGCACACCAAATAGCTTGAGAACGATAGAAACACTAGATATTCGAGATTCATAAATTATTTTTATTTTTTTGATGAATGAAATTTACCAATACTTGGCATCTGAGGCTTCTCAAATAAATATTTTTATGAATGTTATTACCATGTGATATATGTCAGAGAAACGGTGTCGTTTTATAACAGGATGTCATGGTTACATGTTATCTCTTTTAATTTGTGACTCTTATACATATATTGTTTTTGTTTCACATGATACTTGTCAGATAGCATTATCGTACACGCAAACTTTTTCTGGTAATCAAATGTTTACATATGTCCACGCATAGCTATTTATAATCATGCAAACTAGCAACAATCGTGCGATAGTTGAAAAATCATTTCAATTTCGTAGAAATCATGCTGTTAGTTTTGGATTATTGAATGATTGTGTTACACTAGTGTCATTGTATCATGCATCAATTATTCGGCCATTTATCATACATATTTTGTTTTCTTAACTGCTAATGCGAAGTTCTTTTTGAAAGCAAGTTCCGTCAATTTTGGTAGAATTGAACAAAGAAACCAAAGTGTGCCATATCTTTATTTTGAAAATTATTGTTTTGACTGATAGAAGTTACAATAGTGCCATTTAAAAATAAATATCGTAACATTTTGCACAACGTACATCTCATGAGTTACTTCGGCAACCTCGGTAACGTACTCGTTCAAATTTAAAACAAATAGCAACAGGTGTCGCAATATCACCCAAATATGAATTCTCTTTTAATCACTTAAAAATAAATGAGAATTAAAGAATATAACATGTAAGCAAAAAAATATAACGCGTGATATAATTCTCAAGCCAATAGATATAAATATGTTTGAATTTGCTTAAAGACACAATTATTACTTTCAATACTAGTAGTTTAACCCGTTCTACGCACGGGAGTTCATGAATTTAATTCTAAAACCAAAATTATCAATAAAAATCTGCACAATCAAACTAAAGTTTATGAATATAAAAATGTGTCATGTCTATAAAAAGCAGTATTTACACAACCAATATGAAAGAAGTGTATACACAAAAAAAATAGTTATGATGCAGTTTTTGCTAATCATAAAATCATTAATATCAGTTATGATGCGCGGCCCGTGTAATAAACTTAAATATCTTAAAAAAAGAAACTCTGGACAGGTCTCCGATGGGTTCGGCACCGTATACCGGGCATGCTCGTACTCTCCGGAAAATCTTTTATTTCCACCTTCCACCACCAGGGGAGCATTCTGTTTTAAACCAACCTCTTTCCGAACGAACATCTGACACACGTTCCCGCTGCCTACGACAGCGTTTAGTAGACGTACCACAAAAGTAAGCTGGTTTGGAGAAGATGGGAACATTATCAGCCGAGGTATTGAAATATGGCACAGTTAGAGAAAATAACCTTCAGAAGGTGCCGGGGGGAGAGGATGTTCAAGTGTCCTTCAGAAAATGACTAATTAGAAAGTCCACTATGAATCTTTGAAAATTCATTCGTATGGTTAAGCTGGGAACTTAATTACAAACTTGGCTTAAACTATTTTCCGGAAATAGTGTTAACCGCTACTCATAAATTTACTTTAATGTTATAGAGGGTAAACAAAAAGTTAATTATAACGTTTGTAATCACTTGCGTTGGAATCGTAAAGATAGTTGCTGAGATATGGAAACGGGGCATAGTTAGACAAAAAACCTTGAATGAGGGGTCAGGGGGGGGAAGCGGATGTTCTTGTTCAAGTTCCTTCAGCAAATAACTAATTAGAAGGACCACTATACATCTCTGAAGATTGATTCATTTGGTTAAGCAGGGTACGGAATTACATATTTGGCTTAAACTATTATTCAGAAATAGAGGTAACCATTACTCATAAATTTAGTTTAATGTTATAGATGGTGACTATTAAGTTAATTAATGTGTCTGGAATCACTTGCGTTGAAATCGGAAAGATAACTGCAAGATATGGAAAAACAGGGTACAGTTAGACAAAAAGCATTGAGGGGGGGGGGGGGAACGGTTGTTCAAGTGTTTTTCAGCAAATGATAAATTATGAGAAACACTATATGGATCTTTAAAGATTGATTCATTCGGTTAAGCTAAGAACTTAATTTGAAATTTGCCTTAGACTATTATTCGGAAATACTGGTAACTGTTTTCTAGAAATACACCCTGAAGCTATGAGTGTTGATTTTTATGATAATTTAGCAAAATGGAACTGGTTCAGAGAAGTTCGGAACATAATTATCTGAGTTCTGGAAATAAAGCGCAGTTAGAGAAAAAACTTTGAGGGAGCGGCCATGAAAATGGCGCGGTCAAGTGCTCAACAACAAATCACTAACTATGACTGTTGGTATGCATCAACTGAATACGGGATCTGTACTTTTATTAGGAACATAAATTTATTTTTTACAAAAACTGTTATTCTAAAATAGCGGTATTATCTATATAAAAGTGCGATTAAACGTTACGGGTCAAACTAAAAATGTTAAATTTTTTAAATGGAATTAGTTCTGTCAAAATCAGAGCAGTATATTTAGATTTATTAATAAGGAGGGTCAATTAATGAACAGCTACCGCCAGGTGACGCGCGGTCAAGTAAAATATATGGGATATTTAATAAAAAGTCGTTTACCCCCACTCCTCTCCATTATCGCAAATTTAAGAAATAATATTTTAAATAAAGTTTTCGTATTAATAATCTATATCATACTACTAATCATACAAACTAATATATGTCATGTAAAAAAATCCTTAAACGCAGCTAATTATCATTCATACAATCCTTTAAATGTCGATAAAATCCTTTAAAATTAAATTTTTCGCATTTAGCAAGGGTTAATAATCAAGTTGATTGTCTACATGTCTTATAATCTCTGATCCATCGATTATAAATACCCGACTCCCAATTGTAATGATCCCTACCTTGATTTATTTAATGACTCTTGCGGATATTTTATACAACCAACCAATTGAAGATAAAAAGGCGTATTTTTGATGAGATAGATCTCTTTGTGGATTTTAATTAATATTTAATCTATCAAAAATCTATTTAAAATTTTCGAATTTTTTGCCCCAATCGTTCATGGGCCTCCTACCAGCAACCCGTGTTCCAAATTTCGTAGTCCTGCGCCCTGTGGTTTCCAAGTTTTTGAAGTTACATAGATACGCGCGCGGATTTTAATAGTGTAAGTGTTATTAAACCTCCTTCTTTTTACTAATTCACGAGGAAAGATTTTTTACTGATATATATATAACCTGTTCTGATATTAAAAAATACATCGATTAATTTATTAGAAATAACATATTTTCATTATGATTTGAAAAATATTGAAGCTTGATTAATAATACTCATAATAATTACTTTTTAAACTGTTTTATGTAATATTTTATTGTTATATTTTAAAACATCATAAAATCACTTTTTTGAAATAGGCAGTCAAAATAAATAAAAACGTTCCTATATTAAACTACACTGCTCAAAACAATTAGGGGAGCACATGGTTTTAAAAAAAATTACGCAAATACTTAAGTAACTTAAATTAAAACATCTATCATTTAAAGCGTAACCAGAAAGCAGAAAAATGTAAATCAAAGTTTATGACGTCAAAAACAAGAAAAAGGCGATTAGTGCAAAAATCGGGATTTCGCGGAAACGTCTATTCGTCAGTCTCAGTTGTGAAATTCAATTGCTCAACTTTTGTTTTGAGAAAACGTGATGTAGAAATGTCCCAACAAAGTGATTTACCGGGATCCATGGCTTGGCCTAATAGCGGGAGACTTGAATCCAAACAAACACAAAGAAGTGTAGCGGATGCTGTGGGAGTCGCAAAAAATGTCATTGCAAAGCTGTGGAATCGATTCCAAGAAACCGGATATGTTAGCTGTCTACCAAGGCAATGTCGGCTTGTTGAAACAGAACATGCAATGCTACTCAGCTGCAAAGACAGTTGTTTTTGGTAACAGGGCGAAGTGTGTCCAGCCAAACATTCCGGAATAGGCATCATCAGGTGGTCCTTTTGTATGTAGGCCAATGGTCTGCATTTCGTTGACCTCAAACCACCGAGGAGTCCGAAGAAGGTGAGCTGCTGAACATCGAGATTGGAGGCAACGTGATTAGAGTCAAGTGCTGTTTATAGACGAGTCCCAATTTAGTCTTCAGTGTGACACCCAACGTGTTTTGGTATGGAGGGAAAGATGAATTTGAAATAATCCAACATTCGTTCGTAAAACATCACATTGCAAACGAGGTGGGTTGATGGTATCGGTTGGAATCATCATAAGGTGCGTCTCAAAATTATATAGGCAGGCGATTTTTCGAAATAACAGGTAAGAAAATAAAGCAATAATCCTGAAAAAAATAATTATCATAAGAATCATAACATAAGTTTATTACGATACCGAATTGTTATGTTTACATCACAGATTTTTTGTAAAAAAATGAAATTTAAAATAAGCTGTCTCAAAAATATATGGAGAATGAAACGAATTGCTTTTATTACCACCGTATCAGAAAAAATTAGCATTTTCTGCGTTCTGTACTTGTGACGTAACCACTTCGAAATATAAAATCACTGCTCTTTCTTCAATTGTCGAATAGTTGGAAAATGCCTCGCAACGATGAATTCTCTGCTGCTGATATTGCTAAAATTTGGCATTTAAAGGATCAAACTGTTAAAGTTTCTTATATTGCAAAACAAATTAGGCGTAAAAGATCTGGAATTTATGCAATTTTATCAAAAAGTGACAATACGATTGTAAAAAAGCGTTCAGGTCGACCAAAAAAAACATCTCTAAAACAAGATAGAGAAATTTTGCGAGCAGTCTCCACCCAAAAGAAGTCTGTTCGGGAAATTACGAAGACTTTGGCGTTTCCTATTTCCAGATCTACTGTTCACCGTCGCATACAGATAAGCGAAAATCATAAATATCGCAGAATGTGTCGGACACCTATGCTGAAAGTGCACCAGAGAAAGGCTCGAGTTCTTTGGGCTAAAAACCACATGCATTGGACGGATGAATGGTTAAGTGTTTTCTTCAGTGACGAAAAAAATTCAATTTGGATGGCCCTGATGGCTGGGCATACTTACGAAAAGAACCTCGCGAGTTCTATAGTCGACAAAAAGGAGGGGGTTTACTAATGGTGTGGGGCGCTTTCTGTTTCAACGGTACAACGGATATTGCTTTTCTTAATGGTCTACAGTGCTCTGAGCATTATCAAATGTCCTTAAAAGCAATCTACTTCCAATCGGAAACATCTTAGGGGGGGGGGGAACTGGAAATTCCAACAGGACAATGCGTCGATTCACACCTCCCACTCAACAACAGCTTGGTTTAAACAGAATCAAATGACTGTTATAGACTGGCCAGCCATCAGCACAGACTTGAATCCAATTGAAAACCTTTGGGGAGTACTTGCACGAGATGTATATGCCCATGGTCGGCAGTTTTCTACTATTAAGGAATTACAGCAACAAGTAGAGCAGAGTTGGTTCTCTTTACAGCCGCACATACTCCAAACACTAGTTGGAAGCATGCCTGATAGGGTTTTCAACATAATTAAAAGGAATGGATACAAAATTGTAATTTAAATGCAAAATATTCGAAAAGTCCATATATTTTTGAGACAGCCAATTTTTATTTTTATTTTTTTACAAAAAATCTGTAAAACTTATACTTTATTTCTTTGCTGTAATAAATGTATGTTATGATGCTATATGCATATTATTTTGTTCGTGATTATTGGTTTATTTTTTTAACTGTTATTTCAAAAAATCGCCTGTCCATATAATTTTGAGACGCATTACAGATGGACGTACTGACCTGCATATCATTAGGAATGAAACTTTGACTGCTCAAAGCTATGCAGACGAGGTACTGAGATCTCATGTCGTAACGTACGCTGCTGCCATGGTGATTCCTTTGTTTTTATGCATGGTAAAGCCAGATCGTATACAGATCGTCTGATGGAAAACAGGCTTGAAGTTGAAACAATACAGCGTATGGAATGGCCAGCATGCTTTCCTGACCTGAACCCGATCGACCACGTTTGGGACGAAGCATTGCAGCGAGAACAAGAACATCTTTTACTATCCGGGACTCGGTGACTGCAATTCTTGAGGAGTGGAAAAGTATTTACCAAAGTGTTATCGAAAACCTCATTGAATCCATATAAAACAGGTGTGCAGCTTCTCAGCTGTCCGATGGGACCACACTCCAAATTAAACATCTTGAATCATTTCTAAACAATACTTTTTTTTACCATTTACGTGTAACCAAATTGTTGCCTTAAACCAGCTTTTCATGTTCTTCCCATCGTTTCAAAAAATCAAAGCTACCTTTCAATTTTTTGTCATCTTTTATTCTTTATTGCACATTTATACACGTGTACTCTGCCTTTTATGTCCATGCATGGTTGTTTCGCACGGTTCTCTTCACTTTTTTGCTTGTTCCCCTAATTGTTTTGAGCAGTGTATATTAAACATCTAGCTATATTAAACATTCATGAACATTTTTCAATAAATAAAAAGTCTCGAAATAATTATTTTAATCCAAAGTAACATTTAAAATACTTTTAAAAATTATGCTTCGAAAAATTATTATTTAAGTCATCACGTTTTGGAATGTATTAAATATTTTGTACTGTTCAGTTTGATCCACTTAAAAAAATTGACAAGAAGTAATATTTTTTTTATTGTCTGTTAAATATTGAATGCTATTATAAACATGTAATTTTCTATTTCGATAATTTTAAATGTTTCAATCTCTTTAAGTAGAGCAAATGTGTCAAATATTTTTGCATTATTATTATAAATATTAAAAAAGAAGGAAGGGATTTAGAAGACTGAATTCTACATTTAAAAAATATTTTTAATTAAATGTTATAAGCTAATATAATGCTACGAAGGAAAAGAAAACTATTTTAGTAAGACGTGACAGAAAGTAAAATAAATGTGCATTTTCTGAAATACGTCTCTGTATAATCATTAATGCATTTTCAGTAATTTGAAGCTTTTAAATAATTTAGGTTTCATTTTCTTTATAACGCCCAAAAAGTACCGTGATATAAATCTATTCTGCTTCATAAAATTTTACATAACTAAACTCGTTTTCTCATCGTACCATTCAGGTTCAGCTTAATAATTCTTCTAAATTGAAATGCTAACCAAAAAGGTATATTAGAATTTTAGTCGCTAAATCAGGATTTTAATTTTATGCTTGGTAGTCCAATAATTTTTAATGGTCCTTTTCCTTTCAGAAAATATGAAAAGTTAATATATTTTTTAATAAAAATTACTAACATGGTAATTTCAAATCAACTATCGAAAATTACAAGATATACCATATATAAATATTAATATACATGCGTGATATGAAAATGCAAATTGTACATTTACACGTGTAACAAATTGCAATACGAATTTATTATTTTACATTAATTGAAATATTAAATACATATATTTGATTATTAAACGACGTGTATGTTACAGTAAGTTAAAAAAATGCTTTTTGATGAAGAAAGTACTTTCAGAAATTTATGTTTTCGCAGTATGAATCTAACAGAAAATTATGTCTTTGTCACTATATTTATGACAAATTCCTCATTTTATAAAGTTTAGTATATGAACAAAATAATGATAAATATATTTCAATAATGATAACTTATTACTTTACAGGTTTTGAAAATATGTATATGTATAATTAATTATGAAACATAGTGTATAGGGGAGAGTAGCCATATTTGGACCTCCGATTTAAATGGACTGCCAATAATTACAGCCAATAATTACAGAAATAGATGTCATCTACCGCTGAAATCCTACTCATCAGAATGACGTCATTTATGATTATAAGAAGCATCCGCCTACCACGTGCTGTTTTAAAAATTTTTTAAAAACCTAAAATTAGCTCTTTTGATCTTATTTTTTCCTTCTAAACGTAATAGAATATTTTAAAACTAAGGTAAGTTGTTATGTTTTCACATACATATTTAAATGCATGTGTTCATTGTGCACCTTTTTCACGAGGATTTGTTTGCTTTAGTTTTTGTTCTTAGTCTTTAGATTATCTGTATAAAAAAATGGCGAGATTATCTTAATTGGACCAATATGAGTTAATTCAATTGAACCATTTATACGATCATAAATTTGAAAAGTAAGTAATGAATTACGAGAGCTATATGCTTTAGACACAATATTTTTATTATTTAATATTTCATAATGGATTACAAACTCATATAACATACTTCCCCCCTAAAAACCAATTTCCTATAATACACCTTTTCGCGTCATCCTAGATTTAAATTTGCTATTTAACCCTCGTACGATAAGAAGAGCTCTCGCTCCTGCTCCGGCTCTGGCTCATTGTTCCTGCTGACGTCGGAACCCCGTTTTCCCCCTACTGACCCGCAAGAAGGCTGCAGCTACAACCCCCAACCAAAAAAAAGCCAAATAATAATTAGAAATTTTGTCTCCCTTGCTAAAATCAGTTTAGTCAAAGAATAGACGGAGCCCGAAAATAGCTGTGTTAATATCTTCGCCATATAAAATAAACATTGAGATAAAAAGACAAAACAAAAACGACAAAAAGGAAGCTCCCAAAGCACAAAAGCAATTGAAACATCAAGTTTAAAAAAAATAGGCGTAATGCAATTCCAAAGAAAATCATTGAAGGGAAGAACCACAGACATAAGATAAATAAAACTTCTGTTGCAGAAAATTTTTCTAATGATTCAGAATCTAAAAAGAAAAATCCAGACAGTGATGATTGGTTTTGTATAATTTGTAAGAAAAATAAAATAGTTTAAAGGATTCAGTGTTCAGATTACCAAATATGGTTCCACGTTGTGTGCGGTGGAATAAAAAGTGAACAAAATAAATCCATGTCCAAGCCTTGCATCACGTCTTAAACGATATTCAATTAACTGGCAATTAGTTCCATAATTTCTAATCTTAATTACTTATAATTTTGATTTATATTTTGAATACATTTTGATTTAAAACAATTACTCTTACTTTCAGACATTTCATTTAATTATATTTAATTACTGTTGTTTTGTTTGATTGTTTCATTAATCGCAGACTTTGATTTTAATAAAATTAGTTATATTTCCTACTCATTAAAAGCCTATTATTGTTTGGACCAATTTAGGAGACTGGGAGTCTAACATAGGCGACTAGTCGCTAAATTTGCGCTACTTTTGATATTTTTTTTCAAATTAAAATGAAACTTAAGATTTAAAAAAATAAATTGTTCTAAAAATTTATTTATTTAGTAGATGAATACATTGACCATGTGTACTGATATTTTACATATATTCCAAAAACGAAGTGATTTACACCTGACAATAAGTGAAGTGGTCCAAATTCGGCTACTCTTCCCTATTACAATAAGATTGGCCAAAATGGCGTTTTGATGAAAAAGATACTATTCTTCCAGCATAAATCTTACATAAAATGATATATTTGTCATCGTCTTAACCCGTCAGCACACGCGCCCCTTTCCATTACGTTACTACACGCGCGGGATAAATTTTACCTCAATTGGTTTTCTTTTGTCAATTTCCCCCCGGTTTGATTATAAACAAAAATTTATATTTTGAAATAAACTGTAAATCAATAAAGAACATAATTTAACTTAAAATAAGAAGTTCGTTTATATTTAAAGAAAAAAAAAAAACATAAAATCTAGCACTAAGATTTTTTTCTGCATATCATTACATACAAAGTTTTTACAATCCAAATTTAGCCATAAAAATACAAAAAAAAAATATAAAACTGATATATAGAAACTGTATGTGCAAGAGTTGTTAACGTTTAAAAGATAACTTATATTATTATTTGCAAACTATATTTTTTACGTAAACATTTGCATTAACATTATCCTATCATTATGGGTTACGTTATAACACGCGTGGGGTAAATTTCCTCTCACGTGACATTTTTATAACAAAAGAATGGAAAATTTCACAACTGGAGGTAAAATCTTTTTGGCCACATCTTGATATCCTTCAGCTTAAAAGGTACTATAAAACTCAGAATGATCATGAACGATTTTCGCACATGTTTAAGTAATAGTTGTGAGCTGGGGTAGATTTTATCCCAGCGCGTGTGCTGACGGATTAATCACAAATTATTCATTTCAGCAGTTTTAGTAAATTAACAAAATAGTGGTAAATATATCTCAATAATGGGAATACTATATGCTTTAAATGATTATAAATAATTCCAAAATACAAAAAACGAAATTTTACACATTATTTCAATTACATGATATGTTATATTCTATATTAAAAAAAGGGTTAATATTGCATATAAAAAAAAAAAAAAAAAAAAAAAAAATTAACGATAAATATTTTTTCAACAAAAAATCATTTATAGGATTTCAAATACAAAAATAAAAAATATTCAACAATATCGAATATAAGTAATAAAATAATGGTACTTGTCATTTTATGTCCATTGTATTAAAAAATAAATTCATTTCACACAGAAAATTAGTATGCTGAGACTGAAAACGTAGTACACTAAAAATTAGTACTGACATTTTAGTATAGCACACTCATATTTGAATCGTAAATATCGTTCCATTTCCTCCTTAGACGAAGGGCGGCATTTTTCTAAATGCTAGTTACAGGCTTATACAATCTATTTTATACATATGTGTATTTTATTATACGTATACAGCCTATTCTCATTCAAATTCAATATCCAAAAGATATATTTGTGTTTTGTAGTTTATGTAACTTGGAAGTATGTTTAATAATTTCGGGAGAGGGGGCATCATCAGCTGTTTAAGAGATAATGTATTTTCAAACACGTGAAACAATTATTTAATAGCTAATGGTTCACTTATAATGTGCTGAGATTGTATTTTCTTATTTAACAGAACAGAACGGAGCTGAAAATCATTTTTGATAATCAAACTTAAATGCAGCACAGTTATAAGAATTCATAAAAATAATACGTCGCAAAAAAAAAAAAAAAAAAGAAAAAAAAAAAAAAGAAACTGGATTTTAAATAATGTAAACATTTTTAACACAAAATATTTCGGATATATATAAAACTTACGATAAATTCTTTAAAAAATAATAATATTTGACAAATTTCTAATAAAAAAGAGTAATACAAAAGATCATTGGCATACAAAGATATCAGTCAAAGTTCATGCCCAGTTTAAACGTTTTACAAAAGTCTTAAGCTTCTAATTTTTTTCTGGTAATGTTTATGATGACATGTTTTGTTAGAGTTTTCGCTATTTTATCTATAATTCTGCGTTTAGATTAAAACATTAAAACACCATTAGTTTAATCTCATAAATTAACCCCAGAAGACGAATTTAAATTTTCTAAAAAAAAATTTAAAAACACAAATTGCACAAATTGTGCTTATTAGTTGCTAAAATAAGTGTAAAAATTGTTTTAAACTCATAAAAGAGCTAAAATCCTACATGTTTCGGCTTTAAACTTAAAGCCATCATCGGGGAAGAGGAACAACACAAACGACTACTGATCTTTTAATTTTCGACACGAGAAAATTGAAATCAACAGTATGGAAAAATTTAAATAAAATAAGTGGGCGCTCTCTGTTGCCAAAGAGCGAAAAACAAAACAATGAATTAACAAGGGATTAAAAATGTATCCCATAAACTAGGTATGTTGAAAGAAAAATTATCATTACAAATACAATCTTTTCGAATTTTAATTTCCAATGATTCCCTAATGGCGGCTTTAAATGGGTTATTGAACCTATGGATAATTCTTGCTTTATCGAAATTAATTACAGTATCATTATTTTTAGCGTAAAGCCGGGAGAGTGCAGTGGATAACTTTCCAAATTTTATGTCGTTTTCATGCTCTTTTAACCTTTCCAAAAACTTTCTTTTAGTCATACCAATGTAAAAAATTATACTATTATTATTTAAGCTAATGGGGATTTCATAAACACCTGCGAATTGATCAGGGGGGATAGGATCTAATTTACATGAAACTAAGTCAACCAATTTTCTGGGAGGGACAGCAATAAGATGGATATTGTATTTACGGAGGGCCCCTTTAATCCTTTCAAATATAATAGGTATATATTGGAATTTACGATGGTTTGGTTTATTATTGCTAGGGACAGGATGCTGAATTAAATGGTCATTGAATTTTTCTATAATTTTCTGTACGTGATGAGCGGAGAAACCATGTTCAATGGCGATATCTCTGATAAAATTAAGTTCATCTTGGATGAATTCACTTGAACAAACCAGAAAAGAACGCTTGATTAATGAATTGAAGGCAGCAATCTTATAAGTGAAAGTTGTAGAGGCATTAAATGGGATTATTGTGTTACTTCTCATCGGTTTACGATAGACTTTACGTTTTAGGTTGTTGTCATCTTTAATTAATTGAATATCCAGGAACAGCATTGATGAATTTTCTTCTATTTCCAACGTAAACTTAATATTTTCATCTATTTCGTTTATTTTTGAGAGGAAAGATAGGAGTTCTTGCTTTCCATGATTCCATGTGATAAAGATATCGTCCACGTATCTTAGCCAAACTTCTGGTGTTAAATTCAAACTTTTAAAAATAAATTCCTCCATCGGTCCAAGTTGATCTAATCTTGATTTAAATTTTCTCGTGTCGAAAATTAAAAGATCAGTAGTCGTTTGTGTTGTTCCTCTTCCCCGATGATGGCTTTAAGTTTAAAGCCGAAACATGTAGGATTTTAGCTCTTTTATGAGTTTAAAACAATTTTTACACTGATTTTAGCAACTAATAATCACAATTTGTGCAATTTGTGTTTTTAAAATACTAGTTAACAGTGTAGTGTCCAAATGGATTCAATTGTTCTAAAAAAAGTTACTAATTTATACAAATATTGAATAAGTTCATAATTTTTAATTTCTCTTTATTGATTACTAATCTATTTTTTTCAGATTTAAAATGCCTGCCAAGCAATATAAACTAAAAAAATGCACGTAATTAATATATATATATATATATATATATATATATATATTAAAAGACGAGAATAAAATCAAAATAAAATTTTAAGAAAAATAAAAAAATATATAAATTTTTAAAAATGAATTTTGATTATCTAAATTTATTCACTCCATATTCATAAAATGTATTTGAAATAAGCAGTAATTTTCGTGTTTCTTGTGATTATTGCATTATCTTAGAAATAATTATAATAGAAAGAGAGAACGGAAAACGAAAAAGAAATTTCGAGTTTTTTGAGATAGATTATTTTTAAATTTTTGCGTTTATTAATTGATTATTTTGTTCTGAAGCTCATTGAATTGATTATTATTCATTTAACCTTAATATCCTAAATTTACAAACATACGAAAATTTCAAACTATTCTTATGACAATGGAAGCGTTCTTTACAAATCGTTCGTTTCCCTTTAAATTTTTATAATGATTCTTGTTGCATAGTATATCAGAGTGCAAAGGCTAATGTGAGAGTAATGAGCTTTAAATATTTCTGATGTAATTTCATTTTGAAGGCACTTTGAATATCGGGGCCTGTAAGGATCGAGATATTGCTTTCTTAATAGCCTTCTAAAATCCATACGAGGAAATATCTGAAAGTTTTCTTTGAGGTACAACAGTAATCTTCGTCCTGAGACATCCTATAAAAAAATAAATCGATCAAGTGCAGTATAACTCGCGCTCAAAGTGTTCCGTACATTACAATTTTAATTAATTAATGTAATTAATACATTACATTTTTAAATTAATAATCTCCTACTACTCCTAATTATTTCATAATTTAGTTTCAATATAATCGGAAATAGGAGGGGGGGGGGGCTTCATATTTTTCCAGAATATTTTTGACGATATGTTTGATAATATAATATCTAAAATTAAAACAAATAATTTTTGAATTCGATGTTACAGATCTTTCGAACAAATACCCTACACGATAGATAAAAAATATTTTTTTTCAAGTAACTTAATTAATATCTCGGCTAATTACGGACATTGTTTTTTGGAAAACATTATCAAATATTCTTGGATCATTCTGCGTGGATACAAACCTAGATTGCCCGTCAACTGCTCCTGTGACCGTCCGATTGTGTATAACGGAAAAATGCATTTTTTTTATCAAAAACTATGCTCCCTAGTAAAATCTCTATAGTTTTCCTGCATGATTTAATAAACTCCTAATACCCCTAATTTTTTCATAAGTTTAGTTTCAGTTGATTAAGAAATAGAGAGGGGGTGGCATATTTTGGCGGTGCATTTTAGACGATATCTCTGAAAATATAATATCTAAAATTAAAACAAATTTATTTTTGAGTTCGGTATTACGAGATGTTTCACACGATACCCCACAGGATATACAAAAGGAAAACTTTTGTTTTTCAAGTAACTTAATTAGCCCCCTAAATTTTTCCGAAACATATTTGTAAGTGACTAATAATATGAAAATATCTGGGTAAAAAGGCTTTAAAAATTTCCCAAGTTTGAACTTGCCACGTCCCATAGTTTACGAGAAAAAAGGGCTGTGATAGGCGGACGGACAGACACAGGAGTTATCTTAGAATGGTTCCGTATTTATTTTTTAAGTACGTAACTCTGATAATAGAGAAATCTTCAAATTCAAACGTGAAATTTATAGAGACCATTTCCTTGATTTAACATGACCTTGCGAATGCCTTATACTGGCGAATATAGCTAAATAAACATGAACAGTAAAACATATCGTATAATGTTTTTTCAACTCAAATAGAAATAGTAATATGTATTTTCTTTTAAATAAAAGCTAAAATATTCCTACACTAGAGTTTTCAAATTTCACAAATACAATTACAAATGAATTAGAATGACTTTAAAAAATATTTCTTCAACGAACGAATAAATGCCTATGATAGCCGAAAGTAAAGACAAATATGATCATATTTTTGTATTTAAATATCCTATAATATTATTTGCGAAACACTACTTAACAGGAAATTTGGTCTCAACATTAAGATGTAATGAAATATATGAATACAAACGACTTCAGATAAGGAAATCGAGCTCTCAACCCATTTATTTAATAAAGATTTTGAGCATCTCTGAGAAAGTCCAACCTTGATATTTTTTCTATAAATTTAGTATTTAAAACCTTTCAAAAAATACCCGTTACATTATTTACTATTTATTAATATTGGTGATATTTTAGTAAAACTGTAACGACAAATCTTTTACATTGAGACAACTGTGATAACACATATTTCTAAAAGAGCTATGTAATTTGGTAAGTGACACTTTAGACAATGTCAGCTACAACAGATGTGCCAAAATGAATATAGACTGCACATTAAGAATTGACAAACAAATTTCAAAACAAATCAGACAGGATATCAGGCTCAAAAACGACTTGTTTCTTTAAAAATACAGGGCGCATCACTCGAAGCCAAACCCATATTTTCTTCGCGCCTATAAAATAATGATGATAAATTAGTAACATTTTATAAAAAAATATTTTTGCTTTGTAGGAAATGTGATACTTTAGATGGTATGTTGGAAGTATAATGTAATTTGTTAAGTGACCGTATACACTACTATTAACATTTCAAATTATGGGGGGTATCGCTCAATTTTTTTTCACAATATCCAGCCCTATTCTTTTAATCTCTTTACATTACAAAGAAAGCGAACACAGATTGTATTCGAAAGATAATTTAGTATACTTTCAATACTAACAATATTTTATTACATTTATAGCTAAAGTCTGAATTTCAATACCGAGTTCCAAAGTCCCAGGTTTATAGCAAAAGTCCGAGTTTTTTTCATATTTTTTGCATAAATCTGAGTATGTATTACATATTCTATAATTTTTTCTAAAAAAGGTGATTGTTATTCTTAATTTATATACAGAAATAATTGAATTTGTCGTGTCTATGAACTCTTTTTTTTTTTTTTTTTTTTTTTGTATATCACTACAGCCTTAGAATATTAATACTTGAAATATTATGCGATACAAAACACAGCAGTTGTTAGATAAAAAATTTAATATTTAATATATTATATGTATCACAACTTAATAAAAGAAAATTTGTGGGACACACAAAATGTTTATTAAGAATCAATATTATTTAAAGAATAATGAATTTCACATTATTTGAAAGTGATAAGTTATCAGCCAATAATTATTTGTTTACTCAATTTTATTGATAACTGAATATATATATATTACAAAATAAAAATAAATCGAGTTTTATGCATTTAATCATTTCATTTATATAACAAAATCATTTATACGACATAAATAATATACTCTTATTTTGTTCACACAATGTCCCCTCATACGTTGCTAATTATTGTATTTGTTGTCCTATTTCCTGTTTAATATATTTAAATTTTATTTTCTTCAGTTAATTTTCATCATATTTTAAATATTATTTACATAAATTTTTACTTTGTCAATTTTTTTTTTCTTTTTATTCCATTTTCTCTTCATTCATAATATATGGCAGTACCAGACTTATTATTTAAGCAATCTACAATTTTAGCTTTTACTTATATTTTTCTGAGATAGATGGCAGCACTAAGCAATTTTTATTTTCCTCTCATTTTTTTTTTCAAAGCAGTGATTGAGTTCTTAGCAGCCATTTTGAGTTAATGATGACTTGCTGTTTGTAAAGCACATTAAATCTTGTTCCATCAACTGTAAAATTAGCTGTTTTGGTGTATCTTGCACATTGTTTTATGATCTGATTTCTTTTTAAGTTAAATTATAGTTTATTTATTTATTTATTTTGTTATTTGAACTCATGTGAGTTATTTTTTATCTTGCTTCATATATATATATATATATATATATATATATATATATGCATGTGTTATTAGGGGCTTAATATTGACAATTTTTGCATAATGCTGACAATATTTGATGAAATCAGATACAGTTAGCCATCAGATACAGTTAGCCATCTGCAGAATATTTGTGTTAAGTATCGTCGGTCACTTTTAAAGACAGTTTAGCCCATTTTCTTTTTAACGAGACTGACTGACTCTATTTTATAAACACTTGAATTTGACTTTTAATGATGCAAAATGACCAATTTTAGATAATGATGTTTATCAGGCATATAACCTTTTAAATGTAACCCACTTTTGAGAAAAGCACGTATGTATTTTCTTATATATGTTTTTTGCTCACTTCTTGCTTGAACACCCGACTAAGAGGGTACAAAATGTTCAGTCTCAATTTTTATCTTATATTAAATTCTTTCTTTTCCTTTAAAAGTGTGAAGATGATTTTCTCTACTTAGTGTACCACTACGATACTACGGAATACATAATTTTACAGCACTGATCATCTATCTTGTGAAATCATGTAATTTCTTTTCCAATGTATACTCCAAACAAAATAATATTCACACAACAACAAACAAAGTTGTTTCAAAGGGATTACTCGGATATATCACTGACGAAGCTGCCAAACGGTAAGAACATTCTTTTTTTACTTCTATAAGATGTTGTGAAAAAAATGATTAAGTATTTAGAAATAAAAAAATTAGGTAATTAACCGTTCTCACGCCTTAATACTCGTTAGGTAAATATTGTCTAACAAAAACAACAATTCATTTTCAAGTATTAGCGACGTTTATCCCAAAGAAAATAATTAAACCACGAAAAATTTATTTAAACCTCTATTTCTTAATACCGAATATTAATACATAGCTATTTTATGAGTGCATATTTTGCCTCCGATTTGCACTCAGTAACAAGTGGAATAGTTACAATATACAAAATAAGCAAGATATTCAATGTGAAGAATTTTCCCTCATTTTTTGGTCAATAATTAATTTTTACTGTTTACACCAAAGTATCATTATAATTATTCGTAAATGTCTGTTTCGTTAGTTAATCACCACATACCTTTATCCCATTAAAGCCTTAAAATAATTATATTTGCATCAACGGAACTTCCTTCAAATAAATAAAAACTATCTGCAGTAAATGTTCATTTTCGCTAAGAATATAAAAATATTAAGTCCCACGATGATGTTGTTTCAGAACTCAACCAATTTACTTAACTCAAGGAGAATCAAGGAGTACTTGTTAAAGAATTTGGCATAATAATTTCAAAACATAATGATATTTCTGGTTCGTTAAATTAAAAGCCGTACTACTCTTAAATACTTTTTTTAGCAGTGCTTTGTAAAGAAAAATTTATTATTGAGTACGTTAAAAGCACACGCTTGCATCAGATATTATTACACCTTTTCTAAATAAGTTTATATCAAAACTGATGTGAAACCATTTAATACATCACGTATCACTGAAACTCCGAGAAGATGGAAAATATTTTCCTTGGAGATGATTGAAAATGCTCTTCGCGCATTCTCATACAAAAATGTTTTTACATAAAAATAAAAAAAATTATACTCTATATAAATATATACTCCTCACGATCTACGTTCACTTCATACATACACACCATATTCAATGTTCAGTGATAAAGTCAATTTATACTTGTTTGCAGTATTTTTTATAAATACTGTAAACATTAATATAAAGTAGATTATAAATAATAAAGTTTCTGAAACAAATAATCATACATAAATTGAAATATTACTAATGTGAAATACTATTTATCTAGAAAAATGTATGTGCATAAATTTAATAATTTAAATTTCTAAATGTAAAATTCCAAATTTGTTTCTAAAATTCCTCGCAATTCAATTATAAAATTGTGAATCGTAATGTAAAAGTAGGATTTTATTCTGCTAGAACATTGTAGATTCAAATAGAATTTTTGTAGGGAATATGTTATTCAATACCAACGCAATAAATTCAATTGCAGCGCCACCGTCTCAAAGTTGAAAGTTATTTTTTTCAATACGGATAATAAGTGTTCCAAAAAGCATTTTTCATTTCGCAAAATTGCAGGTTTTGCATTTGTATTTGCATCTTTATAAAAATATATTTATTTTTCTGCCAGTATCTTTTTTCCCCCTTATTTATAGTCACAGTCATTGTATAACTGGCACAACCAATTGAAACATGAATGTACTGCAGATTGTCATAATTGGTACTACAGAAAGCAAATCAACATTGATTGGTTTTATCAATGCATGGGTCTATAATATTTTTATATATACACAATATAATAAAAAATAATATATTTTTTTCTTTTTATAATATGGAAATGTAAAATTTTTTGCTTTATTCTTTACGTAATTCACTTTAATATATTGTTCAATATTATTTATTTCAAAAGATTTGTTTCGTCCCGTGTGTAATCATAATATATCACAACATGTTAGATGACATATAATAATGGTAATAAAATGTAACACTATTCTTAATATGGCACATCATATAACAGAAGCAATGAGGGTAATATAAGTAATATACTAACTAAGCGAATATTATAATATAAAATTAAATCCATTAAAATTGTCTCCAAAACACGCATATAGTAATTTTTAGTTTCAAAGTAACCACAAAGTACTTCAATTATTAAAATTGAAACTTATATAAAATTATTAAAAAGAACGGATAGTGTGAAACTGATTATAATATGGAAATACAAAAATGCAATATATCTGACTTATTGAAAGAAAAAAAAAGACGATACCACGAGAAATTGAAATATTATTAATTGACAATTTTAATGATGAAATTGGTAAGCGGTATGCGTAAATATTAAAAACAAAATTACATTTTTTATTCCCTACTTTTGAATGCTTATTATAGTTACTTCAATCAGATAAATGCATGAATAAGCTTAGTAAAGGAAAGAGACGGAAATTGTATTTTACAATTCGTAAAATGGGTTTTATTTTGAATTTAATGTCTAATTAGAATTTAAATTAGAATTCTTCTTAATATAACAAAAAACAATTATATATTTGAATAAGAAAACCCTTATAATTTTTCAGAATTCTACTTTAATATAAACACATAAAATTATTTCATGCATTTTTAATTTATTTTCATGAAATGGAAATTCTCTAACATATTCATTGAAAAGTTTAATTTCTAATAAAAATGTTTATGCTTCTTAGAACAGTTTTCTTAAATTCTCTCAGAAAATTTGGAAAGAACTATTCTCTAAGTAACTAGCCGCCACTGGCGACCAGTTTGGTCGCCCTTAAACGTATGTTAAGCATTGTAACAAATTATTTTTATTCATAATTTATTTTTTTTTCCTTAATCCTTCGCCAAACCGGAAAAATCTAATAGACAAATCAAGAACTTTTGCGATCGTGGTAAAATTTCGCCTATTTTTTGTCGTTGTGTAATTCATCTTTCTTGGCAAAAACCGCTTAACACACTTTTTAATAAATTAATCATTGTATGTGTTTTATAATAAAATTGCGCGTTTTTTAATGTAAAATAAACTATTTCATAATAAAATAAAAGTACATACTGTTTCAGTAATCTCTAATAGGTACCTGAAAATGGGATTTTCTCGCCAAAATGGCGCAAAACAAAAATCGCGCCAACCCCGGTGCGTCCGTGACAGCTGTACCAATTTAAAATACATGACGTTCACACTTTTCTTTAAAATATAAAATAGATAAATAAGAAATAATATCATAATTAAAAATATTTGATTTCAAAATTAAAGTATCGTTTCTAATTCGCTCACGTGAAAAAAAAAAGCTGACAATTTGTTTCGAAATTTGATCCATTACATATTATTACATGAGTTCAACTTACGCCAAGAAAAAATCCAGAAGGAAGTTGAGTTGTATAGAACAGAATTACGGTAAACATTGACTGTCTCACTGGTGCGGATTATTATTTTTTTTTACACCAGGCAGCGGTCCAAAAAATTCATGGTTTAATATTTTAAACGTTCACAACGAATGAATCTTTTTCTTTTTGTTTACTTTCATAGATAGAGAATTTGAACTGCGAACCTAACTTAAACTGAAGTTATTGCAGAATGTATACATAAATGGACGTAAGTCATCTCTCAAATATTAATTTATTTTCAACGATCTTTCTAAAAATGCAACTTTTACGCAGCTTTATTCTAAAAAATAATTTTGAATAAAAATGGCCGCCTGACATATGAAAAAGTGAAGCGGGCATCCCGGAATTGTTGATGACAGTCACATGACTTACGGTTTTATTATATAGATAATGTAATCTTACAATTTATGTTAAAACCAAAAAAAGCTTAGGTGTTGTCTTCATACTGAAATTGTACCAAACCGTCCATTTTTTTCAATACGAACACGTAATTTTCATAGATAATTTCGCTTTTTCGGTAAATTGCAACTTAGGATACCAATTGGGAAATCAATCGATCAAGTATTTCAATATATGAAGGTTTAAAGATTAGAACTTTTAATGTTATATTCATTTTTAACAGTTGCAAAATATTACTTTGAACTGCTGGTGGGTTTTAAAGCATACCTCAAGACCTACTTGGCGGGATGTGCTATAATTATGGATTTGCTTATTTGAAGCTTCTTGGGATGTTAAATATAGTTATTCTTGTCACGTCACATATAATTCAAAATATTATAGGTTTATTCATCTAATCTATCCAATTTGTTTTCTAAATTTATAACCTCATATAAATCATTTTTACATATTATTCATTTTAATTCCATTATATTGTTTTTGTTTGCGTTTCATGAATCAATAATTTAACATATTCTGATACGTAAACTCTTTTTTTATTTTTATGTTGTCCTTTTAATTTAATACCTCCCCTGACTGACGGTAGTTCATAAAAAATAATTTAGGGTCACCTGTAAATGCTAATACGTTACATAATACTTGTTTTTCCCCAATATTCTTTTTAGAAGTATATGTGATTTTTTTTCAGCATCTGTAACGAAAATATGCCGGGACCAGGACTCGAACATCGGTACTTTGGCTTGCCGTGCCAACGCACTTCCTACTGAGCATATTTTCGCTCTCTTGGAAAAAATCTCAACTGTGATACTGCAACCATTGGATATAATTTACCTAGCTGAATATATTTTCCTCTGTTCATTATGACCTAATTACATGGTATACATTCGTTTTCGTGCTATTTCTGTTTCATCATGTAAAATGCTATAGTTATAGCTTGGATGAATGAAATTAGCGCTGCAGTTCGCAGCCTTGTCCAACAAATAAGAGTGAAATATGCCAGCCAAGATATTGTTGGGATAGCTGTATAGGACGAGCGTTAGTACGGCAAGCTAAAGTACCGAAGTTCGAGTCCTGGTCCCGGCATATTTTCGCTCTGTTGGAAAAAATCTGAACCAGGGTTGCAAAAATCTAGGCGCCAATGGGCCGATTCCCACCACTAAATTTTTAGTATTCTTCATCTACTGATAAAATTTACGCGAAGTATACTAAGAAAATTTGACGAAGAATACTAATAAAATTTAGTAGTGGGAATCAGTCCATTGGCGACAAAATTTTTGCACCCTTGATCTCAACTATAAACCTTCAACCATTGGGTACAATTGTGAATGGTTTATACAGTTTAATCAGGTAAATATCAATCCCCAACATAAAATGAAACAGCATTTATTAAATAAGAGTATCTTATTTGAAATTTAATTGCGAAATCTACAGGTTTGGCGCAAAATGAATTGAGTTACTTCATAGATTTTTAGTGTGTTTTAAAATAAAAGATAAGGTAATTGCCTTACTGAAATATTCGCACAATATCAAAAAATGATCCTTCAAATATAAAATATTTTACACATGCTTAAAAAAATCCTTCGACATACACCCGTCAAAAACAGACATAAATTATACATTTTGAATTCCTAGTTATCCTATAATAAAATGCATTTCCATGGGACAAAATATTTTGTTTCAATATTTCATTAATTTTGAATAAAATATTTTCAATGGCCTGAAGCAGTGGGTAAAAATAAAAACGTGATCATTTCATATCTGTGTTCAATCATAAATATTCGTATTATTTGATATGGCGATCCTGGACAGTTTGGTACACTGATATTACCGCCTATTATTTGTTAGAGTCAATCATTTGTTAAATAGTAAATCAATTTTAGACTCAGAGTTCTAATATATACATTTTCAGATTTTCTATGAAGATTAGATATTTTATTGGCATATATATTTTATATTTCACATTTTGAATATTTTAACGTACTACTACTCTTACCTTGTCCTTTACAAATTTTATTTTAATATTTGTATTTTAGTAACTAAAGTTATTTTAGTAATAACACCAAAATTACTTTTTGATAAAATGGAAAAATATAAAATGAACTATCACGTTCCAAACAAAATCTATCTCAGTTAAAAATTCATGAATTCATTTTCGGCAATTTAAAACTTTTTCCCCTTGGTATAAATTCTTCTTGCATATTCATCGCCAAAAATACCTTACTAGAAAATGGTTTTAACCGTAAATGTTTTACGTAATTGACCTCATTTGCCTTTCGAAAACGATTATTATGACGAAATATTCAATAGTTCCACTGTTTTGAACGTGCATTAGAAGGAGCAATGAACTTTAGTCTATATCATGTCACTGAAGTTCCATAGGTACTTTTATGCGTTCAATCTTAACATAGATAACTTTCATTATTTCAACTCTTTGTACAAGATTTTAAATGTTCTTTTTTAAATGTAAAATTAGAAGTATTATTTATGAAGTTTTCAAAAGGCCTCAAAGAGTTAAAACAAATCGTATCTTCAATACTAATACTTTAAATAATTATATATAATATTCTTATTCTATAATACAAAACAAAAACAAATAAAATGACAAAATTATAAAACCTTGCAATAACATAGCTAGACGTTATCTGCATGTACTTTGTTATAAATTCATGCACACTACACGGGTCACTAACACTGCTATGTTATAAAACAGAATATAAATATATTCTGTTTTATATTCTATAGACATATATATTGTTTATATATATATATTCTATATGCATCTATTGTTTTATATTATATATATATGTAGGATTTCAGTTTGAACAATTCACTTCATCAAATGAACTAACTACTATTATTATCCATGGTTAGACATGCGCGAGTTGTAAATAGTTTGGACCGCGAGATTGGGCAAAAAAGCCAGTCTTCTAATTTTTGTTATGAAGCAGGATATAAAAAGAATATAGCCGGTAAAGGCGCTATTAGGCCTAGTTGAATTATTATAAGGTAAATTTATTGTATAGTTTTGACCATAAGTGTATTAGTTGAAATTAAAGTTCGTATTTTGTTGTTCATTGATTATTGGTTCATATAATTCCAGTAAAGCGGCTATTTACATATCGTCTACTTACATATATATATGTAAGTATATAGTAGGAAAAAGAACGATTCATTCGGTTCCTTAGATTCTTTTCTTGAATAACACACATAATAAACTTGTTAAATATAATTACTAGGGTGGGCCGAAAAAAAACTTTTTTTTTGTTTTTTGATTCGCTATACCACGGAAAACTTGCCTGTAGGGTATCTTAGTATAATGTAAAAATAAAATAAATAAATTGTTACGTTTGACGGTAGCGCATCGGCTCTAAAATTTGAGAAAATATAAGATTTTTATCATTTTCAAGGGGGAGCGCGAGAATTTTTTTGTTTTGTGTTTTGATTCGCTATACCACGAAAAACTTACCTCTATAGTAGCTTAGTATAATGCAAAAATAAAATAAATAAATTGTTACGTTTGGCAGTAGCACATCGGCGCTAAAATTTGAGAAAATATCAGATTTTTATCATTTTTAAGGGGCGAGAACTTTTTTGTCTTGTTTTTAGATTTGCTATACCACGGAAAATGAGCCTCTAGGGTAGCTTAGTAAAATGCAAAAACAAAATAAATAGATTTTCGCGTCTCGCGGTAGCGCATCGTCCCTAAAATTCGAAAAATAATATACGATTTTTAAAATTTTTCTAGTATATGGAAATAAATCAAATAACTTCTATAACAAGTAGATATAGACATATTTTAGTAGACCAAAGTATAGAAATGATAAATAAATGAAACAAAAATAGTTCATTTTACAATTTATTCGTAGAGTATTAAGTTGAAGGAATTGGAGCCGATGACTTTTTCTGACGCCTCCGTTCTCCAACTAGAGTAGGAAAGTATGCCAGGCTCACGAACAGTTAATTGTTGAGGACAGCTGCCTGAATTTATATCACAACTTATGTTCAGCAGGTACAGCTCATCTTTGCACAAACTTTGCTTGTCCATTTCTGGAATCTCATACTCAACACTGTCAAAATTTACTACTGGGAGTTTCTCACATTTACTGAGCTTTGTGGCAATCGGACAACGAAATGATTGTGACCCAGTCGTTTCACCATATAAAGTTTGAAACAAATGCCGGAATGGCAATTCATTGAAATGTAAGAGGCACACCCTCCACTGTAGTGGTCGTTTAACTTGTTCTTCAATTGTGCGAGTAACACGGTTTTCCACCCCATCTTAGTAACGGTGCCATCACATCCAATCACGTTCTGTTCATGAAGTGAAAATCCAGCCTCAGTCAAATAAGAAAAAATGCTACTGGAAAGGTTTTGAGCAGAACTTGAAGAGGGTAAAACATGACCAACGCACACAGGTCAGCAGTAAATGCGGGACATAAGTTCTGCTATAAAATCAGGTAGCTGTTTTCAAGATTTATCTGTTCGTGAGCCTGGCACACTTTCCCACACAATGTGGTTAACAACGGAGAACAGAGTTCTCCGATTGTATTTAGGTATTGAAAACACAACAGACGGGAGCAAGATCCTACTTTCTTTTCTCTTAAAGTCGTATATAGCTCTATGGTTTTACATAAAAAAGTAAATACTTCACAAACAGACCAGAACATGTATTTGAAGTTATAAAATCTTCAAGATCCCTGCCCGAAAACGTGTTGAAATCATTGACCCAGTAACTGAGAGAAACGTATTTTTTGCCCGTACAGGAAACTTTCTTTTAAGTATGATAGTAGATAAAAGGAATCATATAATAGAGTTAGGTTTCAGAAAAATTATAATGGCTAGAAACTTAGCTTCTAAAAGAAGTTAATCAGGAGTTTTCAACCACCGAAAATCAATTTCCTAACTACAGACATCAATGAAATGATTCACTGGAACACTACTGCACTTTCACCACCACATTTGCTGCGAAGAATCAAATTTTAGGGCCGATGCGCTACCGCCAAACGTAACAATTTATTTATTTTATTTTTGCATTATACTAAGCGACCCTAGAGGCAAGTTTACCATGGTATAGCGAATGAAGAAAAAAAAAAGTTTTTTTTTGGCCCACTCTAATAATTACAACATTATAAAAATTCAAGTTATTTTTATTTATTTAAAAAAAAAAAACGATAACAATTATATATATGAAGAAGAAAAATTATATAAATGCAGATGATGTAATAAAATAAAATGCTAAAGTCCAAAGAAAAAAATAACAATGTAATTTTAAACTTTTTTTTTAAAAGGAATAAAGTTTTAATTTTATAATATCTTCCCAAAAAAGTTTTCTTTGAAAAATGTTTATGTTTCATAGTACATTTTTTTTAAATAATTTATTATGTTATAAATTAAAAAAAAACTATTATTCTTATGGGAAAACTAACTAATTCAAATTTCATTTATTGAAAATTTATAAAATAAAATTTGCGCTAATCAGACCGTTCTATATCAGAACAATTATTTTATGTATAGCAGTATTATGTAAATAGAAAAAAAAACAAGAAATTATTTTTTTTAAATGCATAACATTTTTAGGTGTTTCTAGAAAATTTAGAGTTATATTGATAATAATCTATACATGGTACTGTTATAAGTAAAACAAACTATGCTGTTATCCCCCCCCCCCGAAAAAAAAAGAAATTAAAATTTGTTTCATATTAATGTGTTAGGGAAGTGTTTCAAATATTAGCATCAAATCACATCATATTTTACATTATACATTTAATATGTGGTATTTACGTTACTGTAATACATTATATATCTATATTGAAAATATAGAATAAAATGCCAGCCATGTAATACAATATAATAAAATGATAAAGTCTAAAGAAATAAATTTCAAAAGTAGATAATTGAAGAAAGCTATTAAAAACATTCGATTATTTTGCGGTGATTTTAGTTTTGAAGGTTTCTACAAATAAAGCCAGAATAGAAATTAAAAAAAAATATTTACAAAAATACAATATATATATATATATATATATTTGCTAATATTTTCAACTTTTATAAAGCAACATTAAATATATTTTTTCATGAAGGATACGCTTAATTTTAAACTGTTTATATTTTTAATTTATGACAACAACTATGTCATAAATGTTTAAAAATATTTTTGCGATAAATTCTGACAATTCGGTCTCAAGTTGCTCAAAACTCAACAGCAAAAAATGCTATGGCAATACGTTTTTGAAATGGTTTGAGGAGGTCCACAACCATTTGTTAGAAAAGGGGCTTCTTTCGATGCTCGATGCTTTGAAGATTGTGTTTATCTCCGACGAGACAGCATTTTCCTTAAATCGTGAAGTCAGTAAAGTCTACGTTTTCAAAGGGAATAAAACCATTAACGGATTTTTTCCTAATTATAAATAGTTATCTTCGTCGTATTTTATTTAAGAAAAATATGACGAATATTAGTATTGTAAAAAAGTGGTAGCTAAATTCAAGAGACCGTACGAAAGATAAAAATCCACTGAAACTGAAAATATTGTGCCTGCCAATAATCTCAACCACCAATTTTTGAGTCAGAGCGTTGGCTTATTAAACAAGGGGCTGTGACTAAGCTAGACATTTTTAGGTTTCTATAATACTGTGATTAAGGTAACGTTATTCAAATGCGCCATTCTGCAAATTTCAGTTTGATTAAATTTTAAGTCTATTCATTTAGCTTTCAATACAATTTAACTTTTTATTACAATAACTCATTAATACAACAAGAAATTCTTTTAGTTAATAAAATTTATATATATTGCATTCCTTTTGTAATTTAATAAACGTTTTATTGGAGAATTCAAACGTATTCATTACTGGACCTGTCAAATGACCACTGCTTACGCATTTTGTTTTCTTCAATAAAAATTAATTTGTGCGGAAAACGTTTAAAGCAGTAACTTCTGCATCACAGGTCTGTGTAGACAATTTTATTTGAGACATCGAACATTCGTTGTTCTCTCAGTTACTTAATTAAAACCAGTACGCAACAAATGTGCAAAAAATGTTTTTAAAATGTGCATTACACTACAGCTACGGTTTCATTATTAATTAGCAAAAATAAATAAATGTATTGAAAATATTAAATTCTCCTTAAATATATTGATTTCATTATTAAATAGATAAATTGAAAAACAACAATGGCAAAACATTAACTTTCATTTTAGCATAAATAATCTCTGTAATAATGTTCCTCGGTAATTTGAGATATGCGAGAGCAGACATTTAAAGAATGCCACATATTAAGAACAATGTTTAAGTTTAGCTTTATGCTAATCATTGAACGTTTTAAAATGCAACCGCACACAAGTAAGAAATTGTCCCCTTTTAAATTTCAGTGTTTATACAGTTGTTGTGCACACAACAGAGATATGGCGCTAAAGTTTCGATTTCAGATACCAAACCAGGTTTCAAATAACCAGAAATGTATTGAATTGATTGTTCTTCTTATTTGACCATACAAAAATGACAAGTATATTCACACTCTGTAGCAAATAATCCTGGGGAAATTAAATTATTTAGCGAATCAACAACATATTGAATAAGAAAGAACAATATTTTTAAGCAGCATGTATCATAAAACAGTGGAATTGATCTGTAATTGTTTAAAAGACACTTTTATTGGTATGTGTAATGAGTGTATTCAATTATGTATTTTAAACAATTATTTATTCATTCAGTATATTATTTGAAATTAATATTGTGAAAACATATGGTTTTTAACCGATAAAATTTCTAACAGAAATTGATTTCTAACAGCTTCTAACCTGCGAATCCAAAATTACACATCCCACAAAGTACTTTTTTGTTATGCGTAAAATAATACTCGTACTCCAGTATTTTTTTTTATTATTATTATTTTTTTTTTACGACTATTAAAATTAAATTAATATTAGAAGTTCCAAATTTACATATACATAAATCTTTACCGAATAACTTTCTGTACGGTATCTGAAGCTGAAATTTGTCGTAGAATCCAACTATCATGTTAAAATTGGGTGTTTGTACTAAAAAATTCATAGCGTTTTAATTTACATACGCAGACGCAACACTAAACTCATTTTTAAACAAAGCTTAAAAAATGGCATAATGGTTGTTATTATTATCTTTCTATGCAATATTTTTGCGATTAAAATGCACAACGGGACCTTTTTCCTGACTCTGACTGTATTTCATATAGAAACAGAGTTTCTGAAGACCTCCGCAGGAACTACAACAAGCCATGCCAAATTTCTTCTGTGACAAAAAGGGCATCACCAGGACTTGGAAATGTTCGATTTTTTTCTCATTCCTGCTGTGGCTCCTTTCAGGATGTATTTCAGCAACCTTTCAGGATCTTGTTCCTAAGGACGTGTCAAGACAAACACAGTTTTTACGCACTGTCTTAACTGATTCTAGAATTACCATATCTTAATGCGACTTTTTCAATTCAAATTAATTGGATTCTATTTGTAAAGAGTTGAATTTTTATCACTAATTATCAGTTTGTTTTAATTTTTAATAAATCAAAATATTTTGACTAATTTTTAAATATTTAAATAAATTTTAACGTTATAAAATGCATGTGTAGCTTTATAATTTGAAAAAATAATTACTAATTAATTTTGTAGTTTTTATTTCTTTTTAATTACTATTTAAATGTAATTTTAAATATTTATTAATTAATTTCACTTAAATTTTAATAATTATCTTATAAATTTGTCTCTTTTTATTAAGTAAGGAAACATTCAATTTTTTTAATTAATAAAATAATTAATATATATTTGATATTTTACTGAATTATGGTATTAGATAATTTTATATGTTTTTTAATTAATAAAAAATGTCTCGTTGCTATTTTAAACAGATTTTCCTGTCATTTATTTTATGAGTTATTTGAAAGCTAGTTTTCTGGGTATGAATTCAAAATATTATTTGATTTACCTCTGTATAAAATGCTTTTTATAAATTTGATGTCCAATGAAAAATACTAAACATCTCCTAAGAAAATTAATAAATACGAATATTTTTTCAACTACTATATCCTTTGGTGAATCAATTTCTGATTTTTTGAAGAAATGAACTACTTTGGCTCCTGGTGATAGGACATAGAATATGAAATAATATCTTATACAAGCCGCAGTTTGTAGCCAGCCTAATAATATTATAAACCTGATTGTGATCAAATGTTAGGCTGAAACCAGCGTCAAAATGGAGCATTTATAGATCCTGTATTTTTGCATATAGATTGATTATAACCGTCAAATGAACATAGACTGGTTTTCGTTTATTTTATTCAAATATTTTTCTTAATAATTCAAAATTTTGTTATTTTCATAGCGAATAAATGGACATTTTCCCGTATAATATTTTAAAATGGTTAAATTTACTTTACCGTTGCTAATACTTTATCGTTGCCAAAACTAATTCAAAAGCCGGAATAATAATTTTTACTCAACAATTTAGTTTCAATTGAAAAATTTTCACGTGAAAAATGAAATAAAAAAAGTTAAAGAATTAAAAAGAAGATTAAATAATATTATTAGAAAAACCACGTATTTTTTTTAGTTTTTATAATAATACAAGGTTTCAATATGTGTAACCATAGGAAACAGGTGAATATGATGTCATATTTCGCAAATAAAGCGGATAGACTTTGATCGGTGAGATAAAATGATCTTGGGTTTTTTTGTCTTTTGTATGGTAACTATACTTGGCGTTTTACCGTCTGCGCACGCTAATATAACTATACCGTATTTTTATTTAAATTTTAAAAAAGTAAAAAGAAGTTTCAAAAGAAAATGGTTAGCAAATGTCAATAATATATGCTCCGCAAAATTATCTATGTCGAAAATGATGTCATGGATTGCGAGAAATAGGTATTTTCATTCATAAAACTAAAAGAAATAGCTCGATTACCTAAAAAAAAATGACGAATGTTAATAGTCCCATTTTTGTTGATAAAACATAAGATTTAATATTATTTCGTTAAAGTAACATAATTTCCTCTATGCCAGTATTGAAATTAATTGCCTGGAAACGAAAATTAACAAGAATTATGTCATTAAAATGGGATTTCTCTGGAGAAAAAGAGACGTCATATTTGAAATAAAACGAAAATTTTCCACCATGTTTTAAAAGGAGTGTGAATCAATTCCTTACATTAATAATACAAGGATCAGTAAGTATAAAAAGTAGATGAATTTCACGCCATATTTATAACGAAAAATTTAAATGTTTTTTTTTATCTATACTGATTATTAAGCATGAGTATCCGTTATATACAGATGACAGTTTTCTGCTAAAAATCACATCATGATTTTAAGAAAAGGAAAATGAACATGAATCTATTATATTAAAATCTATGACCGTGTGTTTGTATTTCGTAACTCCTCCTAGACTATCGAACGCAACGCGATTTACTTAATACCGGTTATTATTGATCCGAGGATGTCACACAAGCTCTCAGAATTTAAAAAATTAAATTAAATGCCAATATTTTTTTTTGTAATTTTTTAACGAAGTTTCTATAAAAACAGAAAGTAAATGACTCCATATTTGTGTATAAAAAAGGAGAAATAAAACAGATCAGTATATTTTTTACACCATTTTCTCATTAAAACTGAAAAACAGAATTTATTTTCACTTTGAATAAATGGTGAAAACAAAATCTTGATTTCAGTAAAATTATCTAAAAAATAAAAACATATTTTCACATATTCAAACTTCATGAATCAATTTATTCTGGAGAACAAAAATTGCCTGTCAGCATACTGTCATTTAGAAAACAAGATTTGTTTCAGCTATACATTAAACCAAGGAGGCAGAATTGAATTTAAAGAAAAAGCATACACTATTTCCAATTAATGTTTTTTTTTTTTTTTTAGGATGGCTGTTAAAACGTTTCACAAAGGCGTTAAAAGTAAAATTGTCTACCAGGTAAAATAGACATTTGTTTTTACCCAAATCGTCTATTTCCACGATTTTATTTGGCCCTCCGTTTTACATTGGTTGCAATTTCATTTTCGGGATTATTTGGCATAAAATTTCACTTTTTTGAGACTGAATTATGTCAAGGTCCCTATAACAAAAAATACCGTATTGTCTCCTATGAAATGTGATAAATAGTAAGTTAATTATTAACGTTTTTAATTATCGGGAGTGACATATTTTGCTTAATTAATGTATTTATTCTTCTTTTAATGTTGCGTGAACGAAGTCACGGGTAACAGCTAGTATGTTATAAAACTCAAAGAAATTTCATTTTATAAGGGCATGCTTAAGGTGATCTGAAAATATAGATAATCTACATTTGTTTATTATGATATATACAATGAACACAGATTTTAGTATTTGTGTATTGTGAATGACACAGGGGTATAATTCGACAAAATGCGTGAAACTAGCACCTTATAAATAATGATACATACGAAACTCTAAAACATTACATGAAATTCCAACTCCTGAAAGATTAATTTCTATAATTAGTTATGCTATAATAAATATCCCGATACAAACTATAAACATTTGCTTTATTTTTAAATTCGTTCCTTAGAGTAATTAAATATTTAGGTCCACAAACGAAGATCTGTTATTAATGTTAATTTAACTTCCTCTTATTGCCATTAATCTTAAAGATTCATTAAAGGTATCAAAGGTGTATTTAAATAAATAATGATACACCATTTATTCACGTTAAACATCTATTCTAAATATCAGGGGTTTATAAATGTAACAATATTAAACAATAAATATGTTCTTATAATCTAAAATTATCTAAATTTTTGAAAAAAAATAGTAAAGTATGTCTTTTTTTATTATTTGTTACTTGTACCGTTTGGTAATATCAACAAAATGTTATTATTATTATTATTATACATACTAATACGTTATATGTTTTTTTTTCCTTAAGAATATTTATATATACCAAATATACCAAAATACATCTTCTAATACTTATATGAAATATATCTGAATGTCAGATTTATACGTGCTTATTTTCTATAACTTCAACAACAATGTATACAAATACAGTCACTCAGAAATAACAAATTTTAAATAAAAAAAGCAGTGCAACAAAACATTAAATTTTAATTTATGTAAAGATTTTGAAGTTTTGAACTACGAATGTCCTGATATTGGAAAAGAAAAAAACATCAGCTTATATTGGTAAATCGATATCAATAAAATAACAGGAAAGATTATATCAGACTCATACTTATGGCTTCTTTCGTTTAGAAATATAAACACAAATTTTTCAGAAAGAATATTTATTAGATTAAACGTTTTACCGCATTTTATTTTGAAATATATTTGCATTTTATTGGGATTACTTATAATAAATATTTTCGGAAAAATATACTCATAACTAATTATTAAGATACTGCAGCATTTTCAAATATTCATGGGGAACTAATAATCTTCCAGATTTGAGGATTCTATTGTTTAAATCTACTTAAAGATAATTAATATATATATTTACAAAGTTACAACTTCTCATTTCTTTATAAAATGTTTCTGTATCTGTGATTTATTTGCGCTTAATTGCTATCATTTGAATACAAAATTTTCCAAGATCAGTCACTTATAACATAAAAGTCACTGATCGTGAAAACATCAGTAAATAATAAAGCAGATATGTTTAAATATATTAAAATAATTTATAATGTATAGTTTTCATATTTCTATTTTAATAAAATTAGAATGGCTATTTTTCAGATTATTATTTTGATTTTGGATTTCATAAATATATTTTATCAAACTGTACACAATATTTACATTTAGTCTAAAATAATTCATGAAGAACTAACATATATTATCATATAATTCACATAAAGTATATGAGAATAAAATATTCATATACAATTCACATTCATATAAATTGATATTCATAAAAATTCCTAAAAATACTTGTATACAAATTTATCACATTGGACACATATATAATACATATACACATATAATACATAGACATATATACAATAGCATTGTTTGATATATTATTGGATGAAGAATGATATTTCAACAGAAAAACATTTTTATCTACATTTAACGATTTGGGTCAAAAAACATTTATGTGAAACAAAAAGCCTATTGTCACACACAAAAAAGGAAATTTTAGATAGGTTTTACATTCTCAATTATTATTTTTTGTAGAATATAATTCTATATTGCGTTAAAATATGTGCAGAAATATTACCCATATAATTGTAAGCAACCTAATGTTGTTTATACAAATATAATTTATTATACAAATAATTAATAGAACAAATCTAAACAGTTGCAACCATTAACAAAACAACCCTCTTATTCGACTTTTAAACTGTGTTAAAATAAATTAATTCATATTCATTTATTTATTTATTTTTTTTATTTGGGCATATATATTCATTTTCGACTTATCATCTCAAAAGTGGGAGTTGTTAATGGGATTGAAGAATAAATAACATAATAAATAAACATTATCTTTGTTCTCTGGACAATATTGTTCCTGCTACGCTATAAATAAATGTTGAATTTGAAGAGAATAATGAAGCCAGAATATTCACTGATCATTAATTTTTGTTTAGAAATAATTCATAATTACGATCTTTTTACAATATAACGACTCTGAATTTCCAAATGCTTAATTAAGTTAAATTTAAAGCTTAAAAATTATAGATTGTTTGGACATTTTTAATGTAACAAAAATATTACTTAAATGATTAACACGAAAACCATTAAGCCTTAAAACTTTTGTATTTAATTTTACAAAAGAAATTAATGCGTGTTTATTTTATTTTGTGTCACAAACACATGTCTGACGAATAACAAATTGGATGCATTTAAATAGGCATATTTAAGTCAAACATGCTCTTTGTTCTTCAAACAATTGCTAGATGAGCACAATGAATTTACTTTGAATTGGGTGAAGTTAATGACAACCGAATAGTCCCTAATCATTATTTTCTGTTTAAATATAATACATAAAAAATTAGAAATATATCATAACTAGTAATTTCAGTTTTAAAACATATCATTAACTAATTTGAAGCCAATGTAAGTGAAGACAAGTAACAATATCACAGAAAAATAGTTTCTGTTAATTATTTAAAAATAATAATAATTAAGGAAAAGAGATTAAACTACTACTTAATTAAGGATTTTTATATTTTATATAAATTTTATTTTTCCATGGATTATTTTTCTTTGATTCATTAAAAGTTCGCAAACAAAATGTGTGAGTTACTCTATCTAAATATTCTACACTTAAAATAAGCAAATAAATGCAACATACACTTATTTGATAAAAAAAAAAACGTTTAATTCTTTGAATACCTCTGAAAATAAATAAATAAACTTACTCAAATAAACACCTGTTTACAAAAATTGTTAGACTTTGTTTATGGATATTATATTTTTCTTCTCGTCTTTTTTTAAACCTTTTACTCTAATTAAATTTTAAAACATCTCGTGTAATGGACATCGATATCTTTAGAACTAAATTGTTTTTTTTTTTTTAGGGTTTCGTTCATCTCACGAAACCCTATTACTCCCGCTCCGTTGTCTGTCTGTCACAGAGCCATTCTCAAAAACTACTTTGAATTACTACTTTGAATTACTACTTGCTTTGAATTACTACTTGCTTACTTTGAATTACTACTTGCTACTTTGAATAACTTAGAGAGTTGAAACTTTGTGTATAAATCTGAATATCAGCTATGAAGAGCTCAAAATATTAAAATTTGAAACATTCGTATTATTGTAATAAAAAGAGATAAAAAGCCAAAATTCTAACAGCCTTTTCCCATTAAATTTAAACATTTTTCGTTATAGCAGATGCCAAAAATTAAAAATCCACGATGAAATTCTTCCTACCATAATTAATTTTCTATCAGACAATTTCCACGTGAAAAAAAGATTAATATGAAATAAAATTGATTGACGTCATTGTGGTAATAAAACGGAAAAATTTCTCAATAATACAAGGAGTATGAGTATGTTTATATGTACACAAAACAGATTAATATCACGTCATTAGAGAATTAAAAAGAAAATCTTACGTCATATCGGAAGTTTAAAGGCTTTTTCAAATGTTTCAGAATAATACAAAACAAGTATCAATATGAGTCATAGAGAATAGTAAATATATGAGTTTGAGGAACGTATTGAATCATGATAAAAACTCGATTTTGGAAATAATCGCATATTTTAACATTTTGAAGGTGTACAACATGTTTAATTTTGAAATTATTAAAAATTATTATTATTTTTAAATTATTTTTAAATATCGCATTTAGTCCACATGACAGATATTATTATGACAAAATATCCAATCGGGCTGGTTTAGATATTCGAAAAAACGAGAAAAATAGACCGGTAAATTTTTACTTTATAAAAAACAGTACTTTTTTTTTGTTTCTAAATGAAATTAATTTGGAGTTGTTAAGGAAAGGATAAAGTGTTTTGAAAGGAATATTAAACGAAAACGTTTGAGCGATCTTCGATCACACTTACCCACTTGTCTTTAATTCACAATCAAAATACTTTAAAAATGCAACGCCAAATACTTTCATATTCTTTTACTTCTGAGAAAACCGCTTACTTTCATAAGTAAAAAATGTGAAACTTGTATTGACATATTTATTTTATTTACAGGTGCTTTTACCAAACATGCTTTAAAAATTAAATAGTTTTTACTGTTCAAAGTAAAATGTGTTGAATAAGATAAGTTGAATTCTTATAAAACAGATTATTTAAACTCAACAGGTACTGAATATGTGTCTCAGTGGTACTATCATTGTTGGGAATCATTACAAGAAAAACTCTCATATGTTTGAAAATGTTTATGATGTTTAAGTATTACAGTTACTAGGGCATTCAACCCGGGATTCCCGGGATATAGAATATACAGTGGAACTTCCATTTAACGAAGTCTCATCGTTACACTTAAAAACTTCGTTATGAAGAAAATTCGTTAAATAGAAATTAACTTTATTTCATGAAATTTTTTCTTGAGATATGACAAACAGGTATTGGATTCAGAAGCTTTTGATTCAGTTTTAATTATGAAGCCGTCTTTTACAAAACAGTTGTGTACGGTCGATGAAATCACGTCACATTCCCAAGCTTTCATTAGCTCTGATACACAGAATCTCAAACTAATGTTTTCACTACATCGGTTTTTATCTGTCTTTTTCGATAATGTACTTCAAGATTTTTTTATTATTCCTTAGACTAATGATTGAAGTTTAGCTGTATTGGCAGGAACAAAAATAACTTTGATGTTCTTCGATTTGTATTTTGAAGCACTTTCTTTTGAATGTACAAAGCAATTGTCTATCAGCAATGGAAGTTCAGAATGGTACCTGTCTGACTCTAAAAGATATTTTTTGTTTCAATGCATCTGACGCCATTGCGACATATCTTCTATATCATTGAAGGTAAAAAGGGGGTTTTGACTTCCCCCAACTGACAGAGCTGGAGTCTCGGAGTGGGAGAATAGTGATAACAAGTGTTTTTCTTAGTGAGAAAAAAAAATGTTTTATTTAGCACCAAGCAGAATAGAAGTTATTTAAATGTGTTCATTTTCATACAATCGAATCCGCTGAAATAAATTTGCATATCCTTCCAACAGCAATCGCTTAATTTGAATTCTGTACATGTACAAAAGTGGAATAAACTTCGTTATATAGAATATATTTTTCGTAATGTGGAGATTAATTTACATGCTAATGGTGTTCAAAGTCAAAGTTCTGCAGAAAATTTCGTTAAGTAGAAAACTTCGTTAAATAGAGATTTCGTTAAAGGAAAGTTCCACTGTATGTGAAAACCATTTTTTTTTTAAATTGAAAACTCTAATAGATTTTTACATTTAATATTTTTTTTAAATACCCCCTAGCAACACCAAAGACATTTTTAGACGAAATACGTCAAATGTATATTCAAATAAATTTTTTATATTATTAAATGCGATAATTTCGCATTGGCCTAGTGCCAGAAGTTAATAGCAGAAGAAATCGCTAAAAATTTTGTAATCTACAGATTTTTTTTTTTTTTAATTCCGATATTTTCAGTGGTTTTAAGCGCTTATTTCAATTACATGTCTGTTAAATTTGTGTTTTATTTATACTATTTATTGACTGCTTAATGAAGTCTTGATTTCGTTATTGAAAATTAGCTGGATACAAATGCTGAACTTATATTATTTAAAGTGCAAAAAGATTAATATTTTGTAATCGTCTGCAAGCGATAGAGATAGACTTTAAAAAATAATAATAATGCTTGAAATTTAATTTAAATGGTATATTAAATGAGTAAATTGCGATACAGTTTTCAAACAAATTGCATTTGAAAGTAGATTTTGTTTTTCTATATAACAGTGTAAAAATTGAAAATATGCCATGTATAGAAATTTAAAAAAAATGCTGTAGCAAAAACCTCAAAACCGAAATTTAATCGTCCAGTGTTGCCATTCGCAAAATCACATCAGCGTTACGCACGGACACGTTTGCCCTTTATAATATAGATTGTCATATTTGTGAGGCAAATTAGAATTGAAAATGTCTTACACAGTACGCACAAACTCATTAACGTTCAGTCTCCACTGCTGATTCATTTAACATGAAATTTTGCAGATATACAGAATTGCCATAAATAAAGAACTAATCATAAAGAATGTACTAGTTCAAAAGCAAGATAATTGCCGAAACGTCAGTTGAGGCTCACTCGAGGCTAACGAAAAAGACAGGCTACCGCGGTACATTCCACTTATCTTTTTTTACAGACCGCTAGAGTGACGTGATGCTCTTTTCGTACGCCTTCATTGGTGCATTCGAGCAACACGTGACTCCGGCGGTCTGTAAAAAAAGATATGCGGAAAGCACCGCGTATAGCCTTTCTTTTTCGTTAGCCTCGAGGCTCACTGTGGAGACACGAAAAGTTTTTGGTTTCCGTTTGTTTGTTTGTCTGTCTGTTTTTTTCTGCGATAACTGCCGTAAAAAAACATTCGATTAGGTAGATTTTAGGTGGGTATGTTGGTGAGCTACCGGAATTAGCTGTATAGTTTTTGGTTACATTTGGTTCATTCGATCGAAAAATATAGAACATTTCTTTTTTAGGTCATAATGTTTTCCTATGGGAATGCAGACGATTTTCAAATTTCGTTTTTAACTGAAATGAAAATCGCATATTTGAATAATGGATTTAAACGTAAAATTACGAATACTAAATTTTCGATATAGAGGTCTTAAATATATGCAATAGTTTTTGAAAATTTCCCGATACATCGATTAGAATTTAGAAATTAATTGTTTAAATTATTGGAATTTTTTTTGCAACTGTTCGGGAATTATAAAATATTTTTTTTCCTATTTTTTTTTCAAATTTTAAAATGCATTACTTTTTCTTTCGTCTTTATTTTGTTAGTTGCTAAGCAACCCTATTTCAAAGAATATCAAAATAAGAAATGCATTTTTTTATCTAAAAAAATACAAGAATACGAATTTCACAAGAATTTCCGAATATCATTACATAAATCTTGTTTAATTTAACATTTCTAATTTCTGAGACCTCCGAAGTATTTTATATGCCTAAAAATATGTGTGTAATATAAAAAATAAATAAATTGCGGATTAAAA
This sequence comes from Maratus michaelseni, assembly GCA_963931845.1. Taxonomy (NCBI): domain Eukaryota; kingdom Metazoa; phylum Arthropoda; class Arachnida; order Araneae; family Salticidae; genus Maratus; species Maratus michaelseni. Next base: position 95,076,944 of record OZ007593.1, read on the forward strand.
AATGCTAATTAATATGAAGACTGAGATTAAAAAACAATGATTTTCAGAGATGACGATGAGGCTCCTCCTAATCTTCAGATTTACTAGTTTCATACATGTAATATGTAGTCCATTAGAAATTGATGTTAAAAAAAAAAAAAACAATTTCACATTTGCGCCAACAGAGGCAAAATTGGCGTGGAAAAAAGACTTTGATAGTTTAAATAGATCTAAAATATCACCCAATTAAATGTTAGCATATCGCGTAAAATATTACGTTTTTTATGCATATTTTACTGGTCAAAATCAGGCTGCAGCACCATTTGTGAACCTGGGGAGGAAAATATGAAGGATATTTTCTTTAAAAGTTAATTTCTCACGGAATACTGTCGCTTTTGCACTAGAACATTTATTATAATTGAGCTCCAGACTTCTATAATTTAGATGTCACTACCTCGTATATGTTTGGAACGTGCGTAACAACAACAGATGCAAGAACTTTGTTGTGAAAATATAATTTACGAATGAAGTATGATTTTTTTCTAATTACATGTTAAATTTTGGTAAATACAATATTTGGATTCTTTCATTTTTCACTGCAATCAAATAATATTCCTTCTTCGTTCCCCATTTTTTCATCAAATATTCAGAATTACACAGCTAACATACATAGTTACTTTTAACTATATATATTATATTTATAATCAGAACAAATTTTACTCTCTCTTTAATTCGTACAGTACACTGTCAAAATTTTTTGTTCAATGTTGTAACCATTTCAATGTCAGCAAAATTACTCAAAGATGGTCCAATTCCTATTTCAAACCTTTCTTTTTGATAAATCTTGGTGTATGGTTCAACCTTTCATCATTCTAAGGTAACACGTTGCAGCGAATCACAGATCGTCCACCAAAGAATCTGCCTTATGCGTGTATGATAACAGCTATCACAAGATATTTTTATTTTGTCTCATGAAAACATAACAGTATACGAGAATTTATTAATTTTTCTTAACTATAATTTGTGAATAAAGTGTACTTTTTTAATTAATCCTTAAATATATTTAATTTCTTGTGTAACGTTGATTAAATGCAATTTTACAATGTATAAGTATGTATTAGACATGAGTAGTATATGGATATGTGATTGGATTTATTTATTTTCATTTCTTATATTTTGCGTATCATATATTAATTTTAGTATTTATGTTCTTCATTAGGCACTCATATTGTGAATTAAGATTTGCTAAGTAGCTGAGCTTGAAGTTATTATCTAGTCATGAGAAGGATTCGTCAGGAATCTGAATACAGTATACATTTTAAAGTCTTTTAAAATGTATGCATGTTGCTTGAAGAAACGTCTGTTCGCTAGTTAATATTGAAATTACAGAAAAGTGTTATTCGCTCAACTCAAGCATAAAATAAAATAATAATGTGTTGGATATTTATGAAATATTGATATAAAAGTAATATTCAATTGTTGAATATGCATGTTTGAGTGGATACGAGGTTGTTTTAATTACCACCAGAACATTCCCATCTCACAACTTGAGCATACACTCTTATCATTTTAATTAGCTGTTCGTAATCCATTAGCATACACATTTATGGTTTTTAGTACGTGTCGGTTAACTACTACGATCTAAAAGTTCTTTTGTTACTAAATCCACTTTTGTAGATGTATATCTTTCAGGGTACGAAATACAAATAATCTAAAATTTGCGAATAATTCCTTAGAGTTTTTCACCCATTAAAGATTTTGACCGGTTCAACATAGTCATACAATTTTGAAACATTTTTGGAAAAAAAAAAAAAAAAAAAAAAAAAAAAAAAAAACATTGTAAAGAAAAATGAAGAAAAAATATTACTGAAAATGATTTTAAACTTTTATCAAAGTCAATACAATACATTTTAGCGTTCAAGTATTACGTAAACAGTCAAGGGTGGGGTCAAGGGTGGTGTTTTCATTATTGCTCACAATGCGGTGGGGTTATATGAGTCAGCACAGAAAGGTTAAAAAAGGCATTGACAAAACTGTAGACTTTGAAAATTGTTATGTAAGAGAGGGGTTCCGATATATGCTTACGTAATACTGGATTTATTGCATTAGAAATACCATAAATTTAAATCTGAGCCCAATTTGGAGTGCATAATTTCTAATATCTTGTTAAATAATAATTTTGGTTTACAAAATAAATTTGTTTTATGAAACACACTGTGTTTTAAAGCATAACGCATAAATATTCAAAATTCGTAGTCTTGGAAAAAAGTTTCAAGAATGATAGTACTAATAACGATGTGGAAACATAAATCACTAAACATAATAACATTTCAATTTGATAAGTATATTTTTTTAAATGGTGTACATACAGTAAAATTTAAAGCATTTATTTTGAAATTGAAACCATGTAATATTTTTTAATTCGTAATGTTAAAATTTTAAGATGTGTAAAAACAGTTAAATTGTATGCAGACAAAACTGTCTTAAACGGATTGTTTCAAATTAAACTTATGTTTGCAGGCAATTTAATTTCTCTATACATTTATATAAATTTTAACATTACGTTAATATATATATACCGTGTGGTTATACTTCAAATATCTCTATTTGGAGCTGTCTGTAGCCTGAAGGAATAACCCGAATGAAACCAAAATCAGTTCACTTACTAGTCGAGATGAGGGAAGAAGAATGGAACAATAAAAAAATAATTGCAGTAATCACCGACAGATGACGATATTGAGTGTGAAATGTAATGTGTAATACAAGAACAAAGAATTAATGCATAAAACCGAATGGCATACCTAATTTATTAGAAAATATCACAGTGAATGTGTTTACGCTTTCGCATGGCGGTGCCGATCAACTTCGGGTTCCACATGGCCATTGTGCTCGAGGTAACAATCTAGGCAGTGCACGACGTGCTCACCTGCAGAATTTAACGCATCAGGAGTGATGTTTCGCACATGCTATGATATGCAGTAAAGTTATTGAGGTTTGCGACACCTTCACGGTTACACAATATTACACATTACATATCACACTTAAAAGCGCCGTCTGTCGGTGTTTATTGCAATAATTGTTTTTAGTGGTTCCATTCTTGTTCCCCCTTCTCGAATAGTAAGGGTTCCGATTTTGGTTTTATTCAAGTTATTCCCTCAAGCTACAGACATACCAAATAGAGATACTTATATTATAACCACCCTGTGTGTATATATATATATATATGTAAGAAGATTATATGTGAATAGTTGATTTACTGGAATTATATAAACAACTACGTTGCATGACAAAATATAAACTTTAATACAGTCTTAGACAGATAACTCTACAACACTTTACTAATAACTTCTTCACAGCAAATACACTTCTGGTCCAACCAATACAATATATTTATTTTCCAGTAGTCCAACTAGGCCTAACAACGCCTTTACTGGCAATTATTCATTTCGATGCTTGCTTCACAATAAAAATTAGAAGACTGGCTCTTTTTCAATTTTGAAGATATTCTGATCTCGCGATCTAAACTTTTTATAACTCGTGCATTTATATCATGGATAACAGTAGTACTAGAGCGTCAGTGTCATAAAGGAAATGAAGTGTTTAAACTGAAATCCTACAAATATATATAATTTGTTTGTCTTCAGTTTAAAAAAAACGCTTCAGATTGTCTCCATAAAATGCATGAGCATTGTCATAAACTTAGTTTATGGTTCAACCTATTTCCAAAATGTGGTTCAACAAAAATTCCGTTTATGGTTCAAATTATTCCCAAATGACGGTTTAACTTATTACCAAACCAAGGTTCAACTTATTACTAAACCAAGGTTCAACTTATTACTAAACCATGGTTCAACTTATCACAAACCATGGTTCAACTTATTACCAAACAATGGTTCAACCTATCTCGAAATCATGATTCGTCCTAAAATTAACTGTGGTTCAAACAAAGCACCGAAGGATGGAGAAATTTTTTACCATCCTATGGTGGCAGCTACACTTGTATCATCTTTTGGTGAAACATTGAACCAAAAGTTTTAACACTGCACCTTCATCTTCCTTTTAGATCTCTTAATCTGCTATTTCAGTAAATGAAAGAATAAATATCGCTTTAAAAATATATGTTTTCTAATTTTAAATAAAGGGAGATCAATATTTCAGATAAATTAGTTTGTAAAAAAAAAACAAAAAAACATACAAAATTAAGATATAATTATTTCTTAATATTTGTTATATTCAAAAAATTGGAAAGAAAAATATAAAAAAATGATTCATGTTTAAAGTTAGCAACTTATTTTTTGAATTTTAGTCAGGCATACGTAAGTTTTTCAATAAATTAAAATGATTTTTGATATACGTCACTTGATATATCAAGTTATATATATGTATGGCAAAATAATGAATAGTTAGTCGCCAACAAAAATAATATTTTAATGAATTTCATAATTGAATAAGATGGTTTGGTGAACTTTTTAATTTCCTATGATGAATACTGTAATTGCAAGAGCGTTAGATAATTTACTTTAAAGCTAAACTCTTATGAGTGGTTTATCATGTCTCATTTTTCATATGATATAATTAGAGAAGAGCATGCATCCTATGTTGCAGGATATTTCAAAGTTAAAAAGATTTTGTAGTGTTAATTAACATTTTAAAATTGCTTTAAGAAATATATCCAAGCAGCTGAAGGTAAACAAAATTCATCTGAATAATTTTGTTTTATTTATTTATTAAATTTGTAGAAAGTTACTTCATTCCAATTTCTGAAAAATTTAAAAAATTGAATCGAAGTTTTGCAACAGATCAAATGATATGCTTATTGAAATTGAAACTGATTTAAAAGAAAATAAAATAAATAATCATGGGAATTTAGAATATAAATATTTTATACTATTCAAATTAAATTTGTTAAAAATAATATAATCTTAGAATCCATTATCAAATTTAAATAATCTCATACAGCATAAAATCTTTATAGCAAGAAACATGAATGATAATATTATGGTTAGTAATTCTTCATTTTTATATCCCATGGTTAAATACAAATTTTAATCATTGCATACGTTTTTAGAAAGATATTTTCTCTTTATGTAAATAAATGTCAAAAAAAGTTCAGTAAAAAGGCCGAATCGGTCATGTTGACTGGAAAACCGTTTTAATTTCGCATATTTCTGTTTCGTTTCTAGCGATTACTTTCATATATTTTTTAAATTTTCCAAAATATTCATTTATAATTCACATTATTTAAAATCTCAATATGTTTAATATTTAAATATATATATATATATATCCTAGAATAGTCAACAGAGGTCAATATGACGACAAGAGAAACTAGTCGTTGGGGGCCACCGTACTACTTACCCATCATGTATATGAAAAATATAAAATATGAAAATAAAACATGTGTAAACTATTTATAAAATACATTGCAATTCGAATAAAATCTTGGCTTGATGGCGTCATAAACTTTAAATGCTCTATTACTGAATTTCGAGAAAGAAACATCCTTATAACTCCAAAATTGATAATCATATTAACTAACGGTTTAATGAGTCGGATTAAGCGTCTCATTTCCAATGAAAATATATCTTTGAATTGAAATTTGAACGAAATACAGGGTCATGAAAAATAAAAGAGTGTGGAAAATATGATTAAACATATCTCGGCAACTCATTATCCGATCGACTTCATTATTTATGCCAAATTTATGTTTTTTATTTTCTTTTATATTCACTCCTTAAAATAAACAATTTTGAAAATTTTTATGTACCTTTTATCAGAACGAATAAATTAGTTCCGGATAATCGAGGTTACTGGAATTCAATGAGCTTCTTCCCATTATTACATACTAAGTACATACCAAATTTCAAGTCTCTATCTCAATTTCTTCGGGAGATAGAGCATTTACAGACACACAGACAGACAGACAGCAATTTTTTCTTCTAAAAATATGTTTTTCGAAATCTCCAGTATCTGGAACGTGTAAATCCGTCATTTTTTTTTCGATTTTCAAAACGATTACAAGACTTACCCTATACTACGAATGATGGGTAAGTAAAACTGTCATTTTTAACACTTTCCAAACTAGTTGAAAAGTGTTTATGACTTCGGTTTGTCTGGCCGTCTGCCGTCTGGCCGTCTCTCCGTGCTCTAACTCCCATAAATATGCTCAGATTGCCCTGCAAATTTTATATGTTATAATCGTTATCTATAGCATGTTCCCTATTTCAACGGAAGTGTGTAGCACTGATAGTTTTTTTACAGGGACACTCAAAAGAATTCCGTTACATTGCAGTCTATGGGGAAAAATCATTTGCGGTTTATTTAAATAATGTTTCACTATTTTAAACGCATTGAAATTTATATATATCACTAAGGTGCATTAGAAGAAGCTTAATATGGAATAGGGTGTGCATAGCACCTATACTTACTTTACAGGGACAGTCAAAAGAGTTCCGTTACATTACGTCTATGGAGAAAAATCGTCTGCGGTTTATTTAAATAATGTTTCCCTATTTTAAACGCATTGAAATTTATATAAGGTTCATTACAAGAGACTTACTACAGAATATTGTGTGTATAGCAGTCATCGTTCATTTACAGGGACACACAAAAGAATTCTCTACTTTATGTTAACAATAATTCCTGGAAGTGAGTTTTAAGTTACTGAATGCGATTTTAATTTTAAATCGCTTTTTTTTATATTACGTGGTGTGTATAAATTCTGTAGATCCTATACAGGGAAGCACAAAAGTTCGGGAACACATTTCCGCATTATTTAACTCCAGACGGAGAATTTTAAACTGTGCTACGTGTTTCCTAACTGAACTAAAATTTAGCATCCTATGTAGTATATATACAAATCTATAGATCCTATACAGGGCTGAATAAAAGTATTCGGATTACTTAGACGTTATCTTTTAGCTTATTAAAGAATATGATTCGTAAAATTATTTTGGAAGCGTTGGAAAGTGTTACATAATCTATGCTTGACGCATGCTTTTTCGTTCTTGTTTATTTTAAATGGGATTTAAAAAATAATGTATTTGTAGGGAAGAAAGGATATTGAAAGATTGGTTTTATTTATTGAAGCAATCTTTGTTCTGTTATTTGCGTTTTAAAAATTCCACAAAGAAATAATTGTAGTTTATTTTCATTTGAATAATGTTTGATAAAACTGTTGGAAATAAATTTATTATTGCTGAAGAACTTATGTAGGTAGTGCACAAGAAAATTGTGCTTCTGAAAATGAGGATGAAAATTAAAGCATAAGTAATGCTTCTTTTTTAAACAAATGAATCAGATTCGTAGTGAATTTGCAAGACAATAAAGAGAATATCCACATGATATTTAATCCGCTATATCTTATATAATTATATCAACCTGATATTTCAAATAGAGTGAATACTACATCTATTACTATACAAGGAAATAAAGAATTTAATAAAAAGTGTAATGGGGTCATAAAACTATTCGTCGAATGAATAGAGATCATGCACACAAACTACGAAATTTTAGTGATTAAAAAAAATTCTACGAATAAATATCTTCAAGTGGACCCAAATGGACAAAAATATTGAAAAATACGTCTTAAAAAAGAAAAAAAAGAAAAAAAAAGAATCTCATATCTTAAACGCAGTTGGGAGTAAAAAACAGAATTTCGATACGAGGAATTATTTGTATGCATACATAAATAAAATTGCTTACGTTTTGCGCAGCAAATAAAGTATGATAATTCTTCATGAATTAAATATAATTTCCTCTAATATTCAGAATTATTTAAATTTATTTTTACTTTCAAAATTATTACTTTTTTCTTAAATGTAACAATTAAAATATTTAATTTTGTAAAAACAATGAAAATTCCATTATAATAATAATAATAAATATTCACCAAAGGTTTAGTGAATTTCCACGCATTTCAGTATTTAAATTTAAATTTTGTTTTTTTATTTACTTCATATTTAAACAAATGACAACTCGTATTTTGTATTTTGTCTTTAAGACATATATAATATTTTGTTATAAAAAAAAAAAAAAAAAAAAAAAAACTTGAATTTTATAACATTTATATTTTATACATGTTTACTTATTGACTTACTTTAATCACAATATGTTGAATGTATAAACTGAAATTCGAATCATTAAACATTTTAAAACAGCAAGAAATCGAATACAATCTACCTTTATTCAGTAATAACAATAATATACTTATGATACATATTCAAAATTATTTTTTTATATATGTGCTTTTTATTATTTAATATATATATATATATATATATATATATATATATATATATATATATATATATATATATATATATATATATATATATATATACATATATACATATATATACATATATACACATATATACATATATATATATATATATATATATATATATATATATATATATATATATATATATATATATATATATATACATTTGCTCGAAGTATTACACAATAAAGTCCAGTGTTACGTCAACTTTGACATTTCCCCTAATTTGATTATAAATTATATTATTTTTTAACTACAGATTTTTTAAAACATTTGAATAAAGGTAAAACAGGTAATGTTGTTTATATATAAACATCTTTGTAATATATCGTCCTTTACTTTTAATGCATATTCTAAATAACTCAATAATTTTTACATGAAAAGTACGGTATCAGCCAGATCGGTATATAATTTCTCTCCAGGGTGAAATAAAACCAAAGTTGAAAAACTTTCTTTCCGTAAGAATGTATACGCAATATATACAATTACATCTTAGACTAAACATTTTATTCTATAAATATCCATTTTCTACAAGAAAATGTTTCGAAAATAATATATAAGCATGTCATAAAATGAACATAAAATAGATCTTTATAATACCACTTTGGTTATTTGGTGCAAAAAGTACTTAAAAACCAAATTAAAAGAAATTTGTTTAAGGCATGTGTCCAATATCCTGAAAAATACAAACTATTCTAAAAAAATGCTACTATTATATGAAATAAAACATTATAATACATTTATAAGAAAATTGTATAAAAATGATGAAAATGAAATTAACATTAAACATAAAAATAAAATTGATTCATATCATCATCATAATTTGAACTTGGTTTAGTTCGAGCTAAATATAATGTTCCAAAAATTGTATTAAAACTAATCTTAAAACTAATTTGTTAACACCAGCTTATTTTTGTCACATCGTAAAATTTAAATTAATACGATTGATAATTTTAATATATGTATATTTTAATCTGAGTTTAGGGAATGTATATCACTATTTACTTACTTTCTTAAAAACCACTCCATTTTAATTTAATCCGTTACACCATTAAAATTATCACATGGTCAGTTGATAAAAACTCGGAAATATTTAAAGCATTTCATCAAATTTTAACCTAATAAAAAACTAACGTCTAAGGCGCTCAACGAAAACAAATAAAAATACGTATTTTTATCTTTAGAAAACTGCAGGAAAAATCATTTTCTCTTTTAGCATCGGACATCAACTTAAAAAAAAACGTACACAACAACTTAATAAGTCTGTTGCAGTTTTGTAGTGCTAAAATTAACAATGAAAATTTAAGTTTTAATTGTTGTGTTTAATGTTATGTTACACACCTTATAAAATAGCTCGCAACGACATCGTTAATTGAAAAATTCGATATGGTGATGCGAACTTTAACCGTCTGGTCTAAAATCAATTGTTAAAAAAAATAACAAATTTATTTTAACAATTTTATTGTTAAAAGAAATTTTTCAGCTTACATAAAACTAACAAATCTCATTTCGTCGATGCCATTCATTTACTGATTAAGCCATAGATACAGAAGTGCAAATATTTTATTTAAATGAATATATTTTAACTATTATGTGACCATGTAATATAATGTTCGTAAATAGGTAATGTTTTCAACCATTTATGCATTAGATAACACGACATTATTATAGTTTATTGTAATATGAGTAAAACTGAATAATTATTTCATAAGAAAATATTGTCTTTTAAATAGCAAATATAATGTAAAGATTAATTAAAAATGATTTTTTAATAATTTTACACTTCAAATTGTAATCAGTTTTTAGACTGTAGATGTTGGAAGAATTAGTGTTTCAGGTTCATTAGTGGAAGAATTAAGTGTTTCATTTCACTTTAATCATAATGCCAACTTAATGAAAAATATCACCACAAATTTTCCCATTGTTCATATTAGAAGACAAAATTTAAAAATGCGCAGATCCTCATTAATGGATCTCCATTAGGAAATGCACTCCTTAAAAGAATTCTTTAAGATAAGTTTAATAAAATTGTATGAAAACTCTGGAATATATAAATGAACATAAATAACTTATGTTTGTTAAACAGCTGTGTCAACAAAATGGAACTCTCTTTAAAAGACTAGACTGACGATGTCATTAAAATATATTATGTTTCTGCATTAGATGAAAAGAAATTTTTGGAGTTAGAAATTTTAGCAAACTGAAATTGAACTTTCTATATAATAATGAAAATATTTATATATAGTTCATAGTTGAATTTACTCAATCAAAGCAATTAGTGAATTATGAATATCAGTAAGCAAATGTAAATTGTATATGATTAATTTTTAAACACTTCAGAACGGATTCACGTGCACGTTCTATTTAGGGTACGTATGGTTTTAACTTTTTCGTACCAGAATATTTTAGTCGTAAAATTTGTCTTGTCTAATCTTAGGATTCTCGTATAAAATTCCTAATGACATTTTCTATGTACTACTTGATTACGACATTTATAGCCCTAGTAAACGTAAAAGACCTCATTACATTACTAATCTGCCGGAGTAGTCACAATTGCGCTAATACGTTTTTGTTTTTGTCTTTAATATTTAATTTAAAAAACCTATTTATTCCCTTTACTTATTCTATGCATTCCCTTAACTTATACTAACTGTAATTAAACTATATAAACTTATATTTTTACTTATACTTTATATATATACTTTTAATGTAGGGGAAGGAAAACTGCCTTTATTTATTGGGGTGTATTTAGGCTCTTTCCTGTTTTACTTTGCCTTTTTTGTGAACGATTCTCTTTTTGAAACTGTTAAACATGTAATCATCTTTCTCATCATCTCTTTACTTATTTTTCTACATACTTATTATTTTTTAATGCTTTTCTACTAACTTTTCTGTTTTTCCCCTCTCCGTCACACTTTCATACTGCAAGTTAAATTTGTTTGGCTGTTTTACGCAAGCTAAATTTGATTGGCTGGCTTATGAAGTTATCAGTCGAATCTTTTTACTTTTCTTTCATGTTCTAATACTAAATTGCTACATTTATACCTTTTTCTCATGGCCCTTCTATGATGTGATATACAACTACTCATATACAGGGAGTGAAGTTGTTTTACAACTGAGAATCCCATTGAATCAATAAACTGTTTCTGCTTCTACTTTTTGAAATAATTAAGGCGAAAAATACTATACAGAATTACTTGTGTTAAAAATTCAATTGTCGTTAACTGACACCCGTCTTGAAGGCGTTATAGCACATTGTTTTATATATATTAATGAACTTTTAATATGTAAAAATCTTAATTTGTCTCTAATATGTAAATTTTAACATCCAAGGAATTAGTTTGATAAGTATTACGAATGTGAAAGTAATGTTTTATCATATTTACTTCTTTCTTTGTATACATTTTATTTTATTTTGGCTACATTTCCTATTATTTTATAATATATCGAAAATTAAACTATTTTAGAAATCAGTCAATATATTACTTAGAGACAATAAATATTTAAATATTAGAAGGATGACAATTTTTGTTTAATATAATTAAATGAAAAGAATAGCCGTATAGAAAAAAAAAACTATTTTTATTTTTATTTCCATTCTTATCCTTGTAAAACTAATGATGTAGCTAAAAACTGTACTTGATTTCAATACATTTTGTAATTAGAAATATGTGTATATCATCCTCGATTTCAAAGATAATCACGATATACTCTACTCTGATTAAGCTGGTGAAATGCTTTCAAAATAAAATAAATAATAAAATGATTAATTTCCTCTCACGTAAATCTACGAATGTAAATTTTATGAGAAAACAAAATGATCTGTTTTGAATAATACTTAAAAAAATAATCATTTTTTATTTCAACATTTAATTAGGCATATTGAAGTACGTATTTAAATAAGTATTATACGGATCTTTGTGAAAATGTTCTCGTCATCTCCATTATTACTCACTTATAAAGAATAAAATGCAGTATGCATTGCATATCATCTTCAAACATATGATGTGATTGAGACATTCATATTAAGATGTCAATATAGTCTTTTTTCTATAACAAATTATTTTGCATACTATTTTTCAATTTATTTTCTATATTCTATCAATATTTTATTTTCTTATATTTCATGTCTGTTAGATAAGGACATTCTTAATTTTATGAAAACTTCCTTTATATCTAATCGTGAGTACATTCTCTCCAGTATATTTTGAAATCAATAATTTTAATGATATCAATAATAATATAAATCTATATTTGATTTTATTATTGAGTAAAAATAAAAACAATCAGTGGAATCTAAAATATGATGCAATTTATGAAATTTAGAATAATTCGTCGTGATATAAAATGCACTATGAATTGCATATCATCTTCAAACATATGATGTGATTGAGACATTCATATTAAGATGTCAATATAGTCTTTTTTCTATAACAAATTATTTTGCATAATAGTTTTCAATTTATTTTCTATACTCTATCAATATTTTATTTTCTTATATTTCATGTCTGTTAGATAAGGACATTCTTAATTTTATAAAAACTTCCTTTATATCTAATCGTGAGTACATTCTCTCCAGTACATTTTGAAATCAATAATTTTAATGATATCAATAATAATATAAATCTATATTTGATTTTATTATTGAGTAAAAATAAAAACAATTAGTGGAATCTAAAATATGATGCAATTTATAAAATTTAGAATAATTCGTTAGAAGAAAAAAAGTTTTATCTTTGAATCCTATGATTGAAACTACAGAAATAAGACGTTACATACAGTTTTCCCAAAGTGGATGAGATTGTCTCGACATTATAATATTCTGTACATTATACTTAATTTTCATTTGAATCAAGCTTCTATCGGAAAAATCTTAAATAATTAAGTAAAATCAAGGAAAGATAAAAAAACGTAGACATCTTTTACAACTAATTTATGAGACTTTGAATTTGGGATTAAAAACATCGCTGATATTACATATACTTTAATCCGTATTACATTTATGGTTTTTAGTAAATTTAACAGACATGAGAAACGGGGAAAAAAGTTTAATCTTAGATTTTATATTTTTATAATTCATTTAATTGAAACATTTAATCAAATTCAAAAATAAAGTTATTAATCCATGCATTATATATTTCGTCATCTCCACAATATATTCTAAATATTTAAAACGATATGAAAATTTTGTTTCTAACTATCACGTATCAATAAATTTAAATATTACTTTCTCAAAAGAAAAACTGACGGTCAAAATAAAAGTCCTTAAACATTTATTTTTACTTATTTTTATTTTTTCGAGTAATTTTATTTCTTTTCCATCCATATTTCTATTGATATTCTGCATATGTTATAGAAAAGTTAAATAGCTTTTAAAGCTACGAAATTCTTTTTCTCGGAGTACGTGTCAGGGGTTTTAAAATGCACTTTTCTACTTGCAATATAAATTCATGCCATATACTTTTGATTTAATTTTGATAGTTACCATTTCAATAGTCAAAAATTGGAGAATGTGCAAATATACAAATTTTAGCGATTTCTAAAGTTAAAATATTAAAATGTGCTTTCTCAAAAGTTTTCGCTATTTCGTATAAAGCGTTATTATTAAAATTAAATCGTATTTTTTTTATATTTTTATATATTCTTTTAAATATTGTTTTTTAGTATTTACCGTACGGAAATCATTAAAAACACAATCTAAAATGGGAATTAGAAAACATAACATATTTAAAAATTTGGATTGAATTATTTGCAGATGTGGAAGTATAGGATTGCGCAAATATTTTATATGTTAACAGTATTAAGTTTCTGATGTTTCTTATGTTTCTTAGCCCTCTGTGTTAAAAAAAAAGAAAACAAGTAAGTCAGATTTTTATTAGTTTTCCTCAAACAATTCTATTGTGTCTAAAAGACGATTAATATTAAGATCATAATAAGATATAATATTTATTTATATATTCACTATTATTTATCTACTATTTAACAACATGTAACGAAAGCTGTAAACATTTAGTGTAAAAGAAATGGGAAAATATAGTTTTCTGTATTTTTTTTTTAATCTTATTATTTTTTTTAATAATAATTTTTATTTTCATTTTCTTTAATCTTTTATTAACAGCTTTAAATGTCGTAGAGGTACTAGGTTTCTAGAAATAAAAAGTCTCCAACACAGATTTTTCTCTATACATTTGTATGTATCAAGTATCAACATGCAAGTTGGACCGAAAATTCTTTAAGTAACTTCCTAGAGATTTTTTAAAATTAGAAATTATAAAGTGTTTCGTATCAATTGTTTAGCGGGAGAATCTCAGAAGCGCAGATATTATTACTCTGAAAGAATAAAATTGATACAAAGTGTTTCTCTACTTTGGTTGCTAAACATCTACCAGTTAAATTATTTGCTGTATGATAATTTTTATTGTCATTTGTACAGTTTGCGAGGTTGTCTTTAAAAAAATCAAGTGGCTCAATATATACAGATCTGTCTGTTTGCGATATTTTCTATATTTGACTTCGTTCAAAAAATCGTGACAATCGGTGCGTCATTATGTGTACCATTATGTCTATTATTATGTGCATCATTATGCCATTATGTGTATCATTATGGGTATCACCTGCTAACCATTGTATTACTATAGAATTCGTTTTCACTATACCTGTAATTAACTATCTAAAACAAAAATGTTTTTCGCTTTTTTATTTCTTCTTTGCCAAATACAGTGTTTTATATAAGAGCACGCTTGTGGAGCACATTTCCGTACCAGACAATCATAGCTAAGAACTATATTTATTTAACAGTAGTAAACACCAAAATATCACTTATTTGATTTTTTTTACAAAAATCAAGTTTTACAATAAGCAATCATTCTTACGTGTACAAAATAGGAAGATATGTTCAGATACAATTCCCCTTTAAAAACTAAAATATATACAATAGGTTTAAGTGTCGCACGATTTATTCTTCATAGCATGTGCATGTTAAACTTATAAATCTTGAATAAATGGCCTAGATTTTGTATTGGCTAAGCTGCATGACACTGCGACTCATTCACTGTTCCAGACGCACCTCTAATATAAAAAAAAATGTAATGACACAAAGATTTATTTCTTATTCATGAAGGAAATTTTTGTATAATTTGCGAAAGACAAAATTTCTAGCTTTTTTTTCAAATCGATAGAATATCATTATAGTATTCATTGAAACGCATTTTCTTCCAGCCTTGTTTACTAAGCCTTAAGAATTAAGAGACGTATTATTAGACAAATAAATTACACACACACACAAGATATATATACACAGTTAGAAATTGATACACAAATTCCACGAAATTTTCTTCGTTTTTAACGAAACTGTTTCCTGAGAAATGCTCCGAGCGAATATTTCGTCAAATCGAGTAAATTTGCATCCTCAAAATTGTGAGGAAATTGGTTTCGTCAAATTGTTTGTTCGAAAGTTCCAAAAAAAGTTTGGTGTTGCCATTTACTGGAGATTTTAGAAGCATCTTTAATTGACTGGGGAGAAAAGTACGACACACTTCTCTTAAGCCTTCAACGGGATACGAACGCGCGACTTTCGGTGTGGTAGACTACTGCTCCAGACCACTGCGCCAGCGATACTTGCGTAAATTTGATTTTAAATGTATCTACCGGATGTTGATGTATGTTTATATTATTAGAAATATTTTTATCGGTGCTGTTATAATTTCTGAATGTTTTAATTAATAAGTATAGATTATTATTATGGTTTTTCTATGGTTAATAAATACTTAAAGTATGGCTTGATTAACATATTTTATTAGAGAAATTTTCTTTGTTCAATGAATGATTAGAATATGGTCTAGTTAATTTGTTGATTAGAATATGGTCCAGTTAATTTGTTGATTAGAATATGGTCTAGTTAATTTGTTGATTAGAATATGGTCTAGTTAATTTGTTGATTAGAATATGGTCTAGTTAATTTGTTGATTAGAATATGGTCTAGTTAATTTGTTGATCAGAAATAATAAATTTTGAAGTGCATATTTTGGAGAGGGGTTCAACAAATTTTAGCGGATAAGATTACTGTTTATACAAGGGAAGGGATCAGTTATACATAGTTTAAATTTGATTGTTATATGCATACATTTCTTAAATAAAAAAGAGCTCCTAAAATTTTGATTTTTTTTAACCATTGGGAAAATGCTGTTGTTTTCGGTCGATAATGGACCAAATGATGTTCGCATTTTACTATTTTAACCGTTTTTAACGAAATTCTGTAACTTTAGAAGAATTTTTTAAGCGTTTTTAACGAAATTCTGTAAATTTAGAAGAATATTTTAAGCTTTTTTAACGAAATTCTGTAACTTTAGAAAAATTTATCTTTAAATAGGCAATCGAAATGCATAAAATCGTAACAAAAATGTTAATGCTACAAAAAGGATAGATGCAAATTATCAGATACGAAATATAAAGTAGAAATTTGGTACTTTCGTGTTATAGCGGCCCCCAAGGATGAAATATTTTTGTTTGTATTTTCATTAATATATTGTAAATTTGGCACTTTTGTGTAATTTTCTTTTAACGATTTTGTAACAACAAAAATAATCTGGCCGGGAATGGGGAAGCATTTTTGTCAAATATTTCAGATTTTCCATTTCATTAAAATTCACTTAATTTTGAGACGAAATGATTGTCAAAATGATGAAATATAGCTCAAGAATTGCAGAATCGTCAAAAGTGAGAGTTTTATTTTTGACAGCGAGGAAACAGTTTCGTCAGATATTTGAGGATTCGCGTTTCGTCAAAAACCACGTGACTCTGTGACGAAATGATTGTCAAAAATAACGAAATTGCGGAATCGTCAAAATTGAGTCTCTTTACTTCTATATATATATATATATATATAATCTTTCAATTTCAGAAAACGTTCGTTTGTGTTAGAAGCATGTGTAAGAAGAACATTTAAAAAATGTTGGTATATTACTTGGACTCTTTATATTTACCATTAGACAGGCACTCAATATTCTTTTATATAACGCACTATGTCGAAAGAAGAAAATAAAATGTGATTCATAGATTTTCAGCATAGTTTAAAAATGTAATATATAGTAGAAGCAGCGGTAATCAGTAAGCAAATATAAATTTGTAAAACAACCAAATACTTCGTTGCACCATGCGTTTTTTAAATTGAAACTCGGATTCAATCAACAGTCGAATTCATAAGTTTTTTGCTGTTTTCCTTGTTGATAGTGTCCTAGGTTCTTCTTAATGCATCAACATTCTCTCTTATATTTCTTTTGTGGTAAGTGTTTTTGAACATTCTTCGTTATTACGCTACAAATTCTCTACTTGATTGAGATACAGGGAGTAAAAAAAAGAAACTTTGAACCTCTCTCTCAATTTTTCTATCCATTTTTCTAACCACCTCGTATAAAAATTATCTAGATATTTTATTTCTTTTTCTATAATCGAAAATTTCCGAATTTTTAATACGTCTTATGTTATATACAGTAGAACCTCGATCCATTGTTTCCGAATCTTTCGTTATCTCATATGTATCTTCTGGTTTTAAAGGTCCCGTCACGAATACTATTTAAATAATGTTAATTATACGCGCTTAGGTCGTTTTTGAAACATGCAGATTCCCGCATCTATTGTTCAAAAATTTTATCGACCTTCGAAAAAAATTGAGAATTTATCCCATTGTATTCATGTTTAGGTAAAAAAAAAGTTGTTCTAATTGTGACCTTGGATGCACGTGCGTATTGATAAACCGAGAGCAATTCCATGAGAGTGTGGTGATCTTTAAATGCAATCCCCAAACGGGCGATAAACGTGCCATTCTGTAAGTAGCAACCCTCGAGTGTATTAGTGGTATGAAAAAAAGTTTACAATAGAAAAAAATGTAAAATAATGAGCAGTGAATTGTCTTTATAAAAATTAGAATAAGAACTTAGTTTTAGTTAACGACGTGGCGTCGGATATCTGTATTTATTAAAGTAGTCACCTTAAGAGCGAGAGAGGGAGGGATGGGGGATGAACGCCTTCCAACCAATGAAATTAAGGAGCGCAGTATATCCTTCATATGTTTTTTGAAAAATGTTGAATGAGTGAATGATTGACGGTGAGGACGGTGATTAACTGCAAACTTCGTAGCTTGTAGAAGTTAAGACATTGTCAGTTTACGTTAGGCTCTCATTTCAATTTTAGCTGTGATAGACTATTGTTGTGTGTCTTTTATTTTCATTATTTTTCACTTGTTTGTGACTAACATGGCTAAACAAATTCGTACTTTAGAGGAAATAATTCGTATCATTGAAGAAGTAGAAAAATATCCGTTTGAAAACAGAGTTCAAATTGCTAAACCTTTAAATTTACCACCTTCAACATTGAATTCTATAATTTCAAAAAAAGCCGAAATCAGAAAGCAGTTTGTTAAGTACGGTATTTCGGCGAAAAAACGAAAAACTGGTCGAGAATCAATATACAAAGATTTAGAAACTGTTTTGTACAACTGGTATCGTCAAGCTCGAGGATCACAAATTCCAATAGATGGAACAATTCTGCGGGAAAAAGCGCTAGAAATCGCTTCTTTGAAAGGTATTAAAAATTTCACAGCCTCAAATGGATGGATTTCACGCTTTAAAGAGTGACATGGATTAAAATTTTAAAAAATGTGTGGGCAATTGTGCAGCATTAATTGAAGGATATGACTCTCGTGACATTTACAATGCGGATGAAACGGGGCTTTTTTATAGATGTTTGTCGGACCGTACTCTGGCACTAAAAAGTGAGGCTTGTCATGTAGGCAAAAGTTCTAAAGAAAGACTGACTGTTTCATTGTGCACAAATAGTGATGGAAGCGATAAATAAAATCCGTTTGTAATCGAAAATCAGAAAAGCCAAGGTGTTTCATAAACATCCAAAATTTACCTGTGTCGTACCATGCTAATTAGAGAGCATGGATGACAAATGAAATTGTCTCTGAATTTCTGAATGATTTTGACAAGTCAGTTGGAAAAGAGACAAGTAATATAAAAAAAAAATAAAGTCAATTTCTACTTAGGTCAAAAAGAATTTTTTTCCAGCGATCTACACGCTTCGCCACTGACAGTATTTATTCCTCAATTTATATCCTGCTAAATATCTTATATAAGAAATTTTTTTGAAATGTATTAAAAATTAAATAAAAAATAAATAGCTAAGATACCAAAAATTAATAGCTTGAAAAGTATTTATCACACAATTGTTAGACAAACTGCGTTAGAAAGGTAAAATATTGTATTTTTCTTGATATAAATTTCAAATCTAATGATTATGCCATTTTTCAAATATTGAATTTCAAAAATTACCAAATTTCACAATGAAGTACCATAGCGAAACTTTCACGCGTAAAAAGATAATGAGGCTGTTCACGGATGAAGATCAGGCGGGAAGCAAGCGAAGGAGAGTCTAAATATGGAGTGAGTCTATACTTTTGAACAGAAATGAAATATAAAACTAAAATTATTTAATTAAATTTAATTAATGAATTAATATTTGAAAAAACTGTATTAACATCAAGTGTCAACCACTACAAGTTTAAAAAATGTGTTTGATCTTGAGTGAATGAATAAAAAGTATTTTATTAACGATTGAAAATTTTAACAATATATATAAATATATAGAGGGTGTGAGCTAATAGTAGTAATTGAAAAAAATAAAAGTAGTTTTATTCATTGACAACTGTTCAGCGCTCCCTCAGGATATATCTTCATTAAAAACAGTTAATTTTTATCCCCCTAATTACACTAGTAGGGTTCAACCCCTGGATTTGGGTATTATTCACAGTTCCAAGCGCCATTACAGAAAGAATTTAGTTAGAAAAGCTCTAGCTATGGTGGATGAAAGAAAATGCATTAGCATCAAAATTGATGTTTTACAAGCCATTTATTTCCTGGGAGAGAGTAACACAAGAAACTATAATTAACTCTTTTAATAAGCCTAAGGGGGATGTCACGGAACTCGAAAATGTAACTGCTGATGCTAACGATGAAGAGGAAAATGATTTATCACAGTTTGGGGCAAATGTCACGAACATCACCTTTGACGATTATGCATCAATTGATGAAGAGGTTGCGACATGTGGCTTGATTTCTGTTCAAGAAATGATCGCAGAGAATGAAAAAATGGATTATGATAGCGATGAAGACGAAAATGTCAATAGAGAACCAGTTCCAACGTTTGTAGAAGCACTTAAAGAATTTGAAACAATGAAATTTTCTTTATTCACATGCATTAAGCGAAAGAGAGCAGAAATATGTCACTAATGTCGAAAATTTATTGTTTGGGTTAAGAAGAAAACAATGTGTACAAGCTAAAATTTCCCAATATTTCTAGTAAATACATAGATATATTCCTCTTTATTCTGCTTCGTAAAATTTTTGTAGTAAGTAAGTATTTTTCTCCTTCAAATTTTCTATATTTCAATGTAAAAAATGTATTTATGCCATATACTTTT
Source organism: Maratus michaelseni (assembly GCA_963931845.1). Taxonomy (NCBI): domain Eukaryota; kingdom Metazoa; phylum Arthropoda; class Arachnida; order Araneae; family Salticidae; genus Maratus; species Maratus michaelseni. Next base: position 95,097,685 of record OZ007593.1, read on the forward strand.
TCACACGAAAATATTTTATTTTGACCCACATTAATCGTTTACCCATAACTATGATTTGAAACGAATGGTCCCTTGAGAAACGATCGATCGAGGTTCTACTGTATTTTATTTAATCCTTACTTTATCAATCTAAAAAAATATACTTTTAAAAACTTCGTTAGTATACAACATTAAAGAAGTGAATATAAAACATCACATATTTTTACTGAATGGTGTATACAAATTTAAAATTTTAAAAATATCGACGTTACGACCACCATCTATGGTCATCTTCAGGAAAATTTTCTTATATTGCTTTTAAAGTTTCAAATGCGAAAAACAATCCGCCCGTTGCCACAATATTATTGCCGTCCACAAATTAAAAATTAACAAGGGTAACACTCAACCATCGTACCAACCAACCACAAGTAGAAACGATGCAGAAGCATCTCCTAACGGACAAAAATCTAACTGAAGTAAATGTATTATTAATGAAGAATATTAAAATAAAGAAAAGCGGAATAAACTATTTCAAGATGTTCATCCAAATTTTAGGGATATTAAATGAAATGCTATCATAACAAACCTCATTTTTCCTAATCATAATTTCAATGGTCTCCTTTCGCAGACCCTCAAAGACGTTATTACATGGAATTTTAATTTTAGCGTTATCAAAATCTATGTGGCTGTCAGGATTATTAAAATAGAACATAGCCAGGGCTGTCGTCTGTTGATATTGTGAAATATTCCTTTTATGTTAACGTTGTTTCCTGGTATGATGGTTGAGTGTTACCCTTGTTAATTTTTAATTTGTGGACGGCAATAATATTGTGGCAATGGGCGGATTGTTTTTCGCATTTGAAACTTTAAAAGCATTTTTAAACCCTCATAGCTTACCTAATAACCAACAGAGGCCAACATATTGTCGGTTTGGATATGTTCCCGTTATTTTTGAAAAGTTAAGGAGTATAGTTCGTGGGTTTAATATTCAGCTTATTGCTATTCCCCCTCCTTACCTCACTAATTTAGTATGTAGTAACCTGGATCCTACACCTTTGCACGAATGTGCAGGTGTTTATGAAATACCTATTGTTTTGAAAGATGGCACTAAAAAATTTTACTTTGGGGTTACAAAACGAAAATTTATTGAACGTCTAAAAGAACATAAAAGGAATATTTCATAATATCAACAGACGGCAGCCCTGGCTAAGTTCTATTTTAATAATTCTGACAGCCACATAGATTTTGATAACGCTAAAATTAAAATTCCATGTAATAACGTCTTTGAGGGTCTGCGAAAGGAGTCCATTGAAATTATGATTAGGAAAAATGAGGTTTGTAATGATAGCATTTCATTTAATATCCCTAAAATTTGGATGAACATCTTGAAATAGTTTATTCCGCTTCCTTTATTTTAATATTCTTCATTAATAATACATTTACTTTAGTTAGATTTTTGTCCGTTAGGAGATGCTTCTGCATCGTTTCTACTTGTAATTGGTTGGTACGATGGTTGAGTGTTACCCTTCTTAATTTTTAATTTGTGGACGGCAATAATATTGTGGCAACGGGCGGATTGTTTTTCGCATTTGAAACTTTAAAAGCAGTATAAGAAAATTTTCCTGAAGATGACCATAGATGGTGGTCGAAACGTCGATATTTTTAATATTAATGTATGTATAAAATTTTAAATTTGTATACACCATTCAGTAAAAATATGTGATGTTTTATATTCACTTCTTTAATGTTGTAATATTTCATGGTGTAATCGTCCAGCATTTATATTCGTTAGTATATGTATATATATATACATGTATATATATTAACTATTGCAAATTTTTATAATAATAAATGAAAATTTCTTCTTATTATGTTTATTTTATTTTATTTTTTACAATGGTCTTTGTAACTAAATGAATTTTCTTATTAAATAACAAAATTTTCAACAACTGACAGATCTGAGGAACGCCTCTACGATATAATTTATTGATACCAAAAATTAATTTCCGCTAAACTACTTAGTCACGGAAATATCTAATTTCTTTGATCATGAAAATGAAACTTTATACATATCAAATTTCCTCGATATTTTATGCTAAAGATAGTCACAATATTTATAAATAATAACATAGAATCTAGCTTAAAATATCGAAGCACGTAGTTTTTATCAATATATTTTCTAAAATAAAAAAAAATAATTATTATGCTTATTATTTGGAGGTTTTTGTAATTATTTTTTTTTATTATTTGATTTTTGCACTTGGAATTTATTTTATTTTTAATTGTTCATAGAATATTGGATTATCTGTACAATATTTAGAAACATCATCCGTTAAAATAAATTTTTCATGATATTTAAGTTTAATATTTAGTAATTATCTTAGGATTCAAATACTATTATATATATATATATATATATATATATATATATATATATATATATATATATATATAATTCGTTTATAGCCTTCAAATATACAAATATTTTGTTTACAAATTCATATATTTTTTATAATGTTCTTTTTTCTCAAAAGGCACACAAGATCTTGTCTCATTGTTGAATTAAGTTTATCTGTTTAAATTTAAATAGTGACAAATTTTGACATGTATAATTAGTTTAGAATATATTCAATATATACAACTTGCTCCTAAAATAGTACACGTACTTTGATTAAACAGATGGTTTCTTAAAGACGATCAAGTAAGTCAGTTTGTAATAACAACAATAGGATTAAGGAAACATATCTGGCCTACTTGTAAAGTTAATGCAGGGGGTGTGGCCCAGGAGGTCTATGATGTCTTGTAGCCTAGTAAAATACGGAAGTTGTAGTGTGCAATGTGTCGTTGGGGCAAAACTTAATCATATATGTACCACAAACGGCCCACTAATTTGCACTCATCCGAGTAGCAGTAATTCAGGAAATTACTGTGATTACAATGGTTCGGAATGCCATTGTAATCAATAATTATAGTATTGAATAAACAACTTCCGAAACATTTTTAAAACTGTATCGAAATTCAAGGAAATTTATGTTATATATTTTATTACTTTGCACTTTGTGTTAAATTACCACACACATGAAGCTTGCTAATGTGTAAATTAATTAAAAAAAATATTAGTGTAATGGATTTTAAGGAAATTGCAAACAAGAGAATTTTAAAGAAATTGATAGGAAATAAGACCTGAAAAATTTTAAACCAAGAAATATTATAAATGTGAAATCATACTCAAATTATATCTCAACAAGCTTCTCAATTAATACAGCACCTGGAGAAAAGATTCTCCAACATTCACGTGCATTGAATTTAAACAGGTAGTAATGCCATTAAGTAAATTTAAATAGGTATCAAATACCATAGTTACAGGAATTTTTGATTGAAACCTGGGATCTTCCAATTTGTTGAAAAAAAGAGAAAGTATAATAAATAAAATGGATAAAGATAAATTATTAAAATTTTAAAACAAAGAATACACTACCTTAGCTCAAATCCAATACATGGGCCATAGATATTACAGTGATCAGTCAACTGGCTGTATTTTTGAATTAAATTTTAAACTAGAAATATAATGACCTTCTTATTCATAAAATCAATAACAATAATTAAACTATTATCAGTTATAATTTTAAAGTAATGCGTTTAAAATTCTGTTTTAATCACATATCTTTCTTTTTAATTAAAAATTAAGAAAATACATAAAAATATGTACATATTTTTAATAAATAACTACAATATAATAAATTATAGCACCTTGTAATAATATATTCCTTTTAAATGCTAAAGGTGTAAATTAACAACATAATACAAATTAAAATAACTTTTATTAGGTTGTTTTACATGTTTCGACTCTTTCCGAGTCATTTTCAAAAACAAAATGAGAATATGCCATAATTGCACGGGCTTTGAAGTTATTATTTCCATGTACTGTTTTTAAAATTACGTAGGTTATCTTTTTTTTTTTGGTTGTTTATTGTCATACCTGTGACCATGGAGTAACTCCAGCCACAGTTTTTGTAAATTAAAAGAAGCCGCATCGTTACATACTGTATTTTTGCGTGTTAGTATCTCTATGGTTTCTCTTATTATGGATGGATATAATTTGGCAGCATAGTCTTGATGAGCTTAAAATATTTATAAATCGGCTTAACTCAATTGACAATAACACTAAATTCACTATTGAAATTGAACATAATAAAAGTATTCCATTCCTTGATGTAATGTTAACCAGAACAAATAAATCTATCGACAGAGCTGTTTTCCGGAAAAATATGGCTAACCAATCTACCATACCAAATAACGAATGTTCTCCATATGTACCAAATATGTACTGGAAATAAATTGAATATTGAATTAGATAATATTCGTAAAATTGCTTATAAAAATAGTTTTAAAGTACACCATATTAATAAATTAATCATGGATGTCACCAATAATAAGAAACCAGAAAAGAAAGAGGATTCACAAAAATACAAACTTTATACTCTTCAATATTATCTAAGCCTTTTTTGAAAAAATTAAACACAGCCTTAAAATTTTCAATATCTGCTTAATAGCCAAACCCCCTCAGAAATTAAAGAATATCATTTGCAGTAAAATTGACCCAATTAGTTTTGAGAATTATTCTGGAGTATATGAAATACCTTTTATTAAAGAAGACGGATCCAAGAATTACTACATAGGCATGACCAGCAGGAAATTTAATTATAGAAAAAATAGCATATAGCTGATATTAAATATTATAGAAAAACTACAGCACTGGCAAGATTATATCAAGAAAAAACCATCCAAATAAATTTCAGTGAAAGTAAAATAAAATTTCCCTCCAGTCTATACAATCCATCCATAATAAGAGAAACCATAAAGATACTAACACGCAAAAATACAATATGTAACGATGCGGCACTTTTAATTTACCGAAACTGTGGCTCGAGTTACTCCATGGTCTCAGATATGCAAATAAACAACCAAATAAAAAATAAATAAATAAAAGATAACGTGCGTAATTTTTAAAAAAGTACATGGAAATAATAACTTCAAAGTCCGTGGAATTATGGAATATTCTCATTTTGTTTCTGAAAATGACTCGAAAAGAGTCGAAACATGTAAAACAACCTAATAAAAGTTATTTTAATTTGTATTATGTTGTTAATCAGCAAAAGTTAGCAAATCAATAAAAAATTTTATGCTGCATTTGACAGCAGTAATTTGTAAAATAAGAATTAAGTTAATTTAAAATTTCAAAAGAAAAATAAAACATATAAAATAGAAATAATGCAATTTAATTTTTAAACTATTTAGAAATATATGTTACGTAATTTACGTTACTACACGACGAAAGAACATTTCTTAAATATTTTTAACTCTCTTCAAATTTCACAAGTAATTATCTAAAAATCTGAAATTTCAGTACATGTGAGCTATTCTCACTAAAATTAATTTAATTACATTCAAGCTCTGGTAAATAAATTATATTTTAAAAAATATTAGAACAAACACGTTAACCAAATTTATATTTAAATATAACTCAGTATATAATCAAATTACGCGGAGAAAGTCTTATTTTCCGCAATTTTTTTAAACATTACCTTTACGTTCCATATTAAAGTTTATTTTGCTTTAAATTTTATTTTGCTTTTAAATAATAAATATTATTCACTTAGATCGCTTTATAGTTTTTTTTTTTTTTTTTTTTTTTTTTTTTTTTTTTTTTTTTTTTTTTGAAGAATTATGTAAATTGAATTAAAGAGAGGAATTTAAACAAAAGATAATAAATTTAGTTTTTCTTCGTATTTCCTTAACATTTTAATTGATGATATAATTCTTTAGAAAGGCAGAATATTGTTAATTATAAACGATTTTTATGTTTAAATAATTTTTTATAATATCCCAGAAACATAATTTGTGCAGAATAGTTTGTAATTAGCCACATTTGAAAAAAAAAGAAATCGCTTGTATTCACCGTAAAAATTGGATTAGCTAATTTAACACTACTAAAATTTATTTATGAATCTGTCATAACTAGTTAATTGTTGTAGAAATTATTAAATTTCAGGAAGTAGAATTTAATTATGTATAATTTTTTTTCAGAGATAAAATTAAAAACGTTTTAAGATTATCTTCTTAAAGGAATATGACAGAAACTTTTCAATGTAAAATTTTATCACTGATGTGCTGATAAATAATCAGTAATTTTAAATTCAATAACAGAAATAATTTATAAAACTTTTAATTCCATTATTTTCTTATCATATTTATCTGAAAAATTCTAAATTTTAAGGGACATATAATAAATATAAATATATACTATATTTCGTTGTGGCATAATGTATAAAATATAATTCGTAATTAAAAGAAAAAACTGTTTCCAATACTTCCGGTGAATGTTTTGTTGCTGTTTATATTTAAATCTATCTAATAGGCAAAAAATCAATTTACTAGCATTTATTTATATCCCAATTCTAATTTTCATAATATCAAAAACATACTTACAAACATACTTTTTTTAAATTTTTCATTAAGACATTTCATAACAATTTGTTTTAGACAATCTAAATTATTAATTCACAAATTTCTATTTCTTAAAACTTTTGACGCAGTTTAGATGGTTGCTAAATATATGATTTTTATTTTAGATACGACCTATAAATAACATATAATACGACCTATTTTGCGAATATTAATTTTATTTTTACAGTTACTGTTTTGAATTTAATAACTTTATCAATATTTTTTCTAGCATCTGATATTTAGTTAGCAGTGCAATGAAAATGAATTCTTGAAAGATACCCGTGAACGTTAAATCAAGAAATTCAAACTTTAAATATTACTCAGCGTTATATATATTGATCTATCTTCCTATGCTTTCTCAAGAAGTTCTGGCTGTTAACATTTATATACTTAGTCCAACATATTTGCCACTTCACAAAAAAGGTGCTTGAGTCCTTATCAATTTTTGTACGTATCATCATCACAAAATGCTTGCATTTTCTACAAAATATACATTGAAAAATCAAAAGACGGCCTGAAAGCTCTGTTTTTATACAAGGGAAAAAATTAGTCGCATGGAGAAATTCCGAAACTTTTTGAAGTGTGTATGTAACACACATTCTATTCGTTTTTGAACCATATAATAAGTAACAGTGTTGCAAATATGAAAGCAGGCCTTTTTATTAAGCAAGTGATAAACATTGTGCATGCTGTCTGATTGTTCTCATCAGACTTCTTCCATCAGTGACTTAAACTCTTTATGTCACCGAAATACTAGATGTACCAGTATAGTTCATACTAGCGTATCTTCTTTACAAACAAACGTAATAGACCTCCCCACACCCAAACCTCGATATTCTACCAACAAATCATTATCCCCATTTAACAGTCATACTCAGTGCGAGCGAAAACTGACGCCAGTGCTCTTCCCAAAGCGAACACGAATAGTTTTACTGCTTTTAATCCCTACATGGATCTATTCTTTTAGTTGATATTCAATCCCGCAAAAGGAATATTTCATTCTTTTATTCAGAAAATAAGTGTGCCCAAATATCTATTTTTTTTTTTTTTTTTTACATCTATAACTGAATTACAAAAAACATTTGCAAATAACACTTTTTTTTAATAAAACGATTCTTTGTTTGAACATCAACAAAATGATTTGAAAGAAACGTATGTGTTAGGGGAGAGCTAACGAAGGTTAACCGTTATTTCGGTTATTTTAAACGCTTGGATCTTTTCTGATTACGCGGAGAATATTATGAAATAGACAAGCAGAATTATACGTTTTTTTTTTTTTTTTTTTTTTTTTTTTTAAATCTCTGCACTGTGAAAAATAAATCCGTTAATTCACGGTAAAACCACTGGCAGTAAAGTTGCCGGACTTTTTCCGTTCCGTTAGTAGATTTTCCGTTTTGAAAGATAACAGAAGGGAAATCTTCGTTTGAAGAAACGTTAATTTTCTGTTATGAATGACCTCAGTTAAAAAAAAAAAAAAAAATCCCTCTCTGTTTCTGCTGCCATCTGTTGACTGTAACGGGAGTGTTTAATATTTGATACACTTCAAAAATATTTTCTGGCTGACCTTGGGGTTCCAACCAGGGACGATAGTGCCTTGAGCCAAGTGTTTTACAGCAAGACCAGTGGACCCTTGCTAAAACAAGAGTTTGGAAAGATGATACGGGATTTCTTCAAATTGCGGCTTCGAACAATTTGGGGTTTAGGAACATGATAATTTTTAAATTAATTAGGGGTATAATTTTGTTATAAGATTATGACTGAAAATTTTAGTATTAATAGAGGATTAAAACATGAATTATATATATTCTTAATTTGATTGTTAGATGCAAAATATGAATATTATATTTTGAATTAAATTCGGTAAAGTATGTTTGCTTTTTTTGAGAAAATAGATTTTTTCAACTATTATATATTTTTTAAATGTGTTCGCTTAGAATATATTGTCAGTGAGAGTGTTTTTTATAACTTTAAAATACAAATTGCGAATAATTTCAAAGGAATGAGAAAATTATTTGTTATTTTTTAAAATTCGAAAGCATTATTTTTGTTTGTTGCTTTTTTGAGTAAATTCGATTTTTTCACTTAATTTAACTATTATATATATATATATATATATATATATATATATATATATATATATATATATATATATTAAGCTATTTGTTTAGAATGAATTTTAAGTGTGAATATTTTTTATAACTTTAAAAAATAAATTGCTAATAATTTTTAAAGCATGGGAAAATTAATTGTTGCTTTTTTTAAATTCGAAAGAACTATTTTGTTCTTTTAAATAAACTCGAAATTTTAATTTATTGAATTTTTCGTTTTTCTATGCTGCAAAATGTCAGTTTTTTAAACATTGAAAATAAATATGCAACAGATAATGGAATTTTCCCGTTGGCCACTTTCTTCTCCGTCTGTTCCGCTGTTTTCAGGAAATATGAGGAAATTTTCTATTTTTAACGGAAAATGCCCTTTTCTCGTGAAAAGGAACTTTTTCTGTTAAATTCAAGAAAAAAATACCCGTTAATTTCAGATTATTTTTAACGGTGTGTGGTTGGATGTGAAAGACTTCACGCTCGTTAGCAATTTTTTTTTTTTTTTTTTTTTTTTTTTCTGAGGCAAAGCATTAGACTTTCACTTGTAAAAATAACCAATATAATTTATATTTTTACCTGAACTATCCCATGTTTGTGGAAAATATTCTGTCATACATTGTATTTTATTTTCAGTTGAAAGACAGCAGTTAACAGAACTTTATTTCCGCTAGATGTGATCTGATTTCATATCCAAACTAACAACATCCTGGCACATTCCTGAAATCATTTTTATTCCTAAACGGAAAATCTTTGCGTTTTACATTTTTCGATAAAGGCAAATTATATTTCTGAAAATGTCGAACTGGGATTTTGAAACTAGTCTTAGGGTACTATGCCCGGCACGGAAACGGCTCTTCTCCGTCAATTGTTATTTAACTAACAAGGACTTTCCTGTAACGTATTAATACAGTAACATATTCTAACACAATGACAATGTTTTTTATCCTATTATGTTAAATAATGTTCAGGCCGAGTTTTTACCATAATATCATTTTAAATATGCGATTAGTTCATCCGAGTTTATTAGTAAATGATAATTATTTTTAAAAAGTCAAATTATACGTTCTTACTACGCCAATAGGATAAAACTGCAATGATGTGTTTATCTTACAGAAAATGAAAAAGAAAATTTAGACTTTCTTAGAAAATAAACAATATAAAAGATTATCACCTGTTTATAAGTTTTATAAAGAGTGTAATCAGTCTTGTCCATGTAGCTTTAATTGTCATTTCTTTAAACATTGTTTTCTCGCTATTCAAATATTGTTTATTATAATTATTATTGTCAAATTATATTTTTTACCACACGTTGTATATCACGTTGTATATCATCACTCTCAAAACAAAGTGATTGGGAATCCGTAATATTGCCTTTTAAAAGCTGGCAATAGTTCTATTTTGTGAAATAAATCCTGATTAAATATGCTACATATAATTAATATATTTTTAAATAATTTTCAACGTGTTCATTTTTAAGAATTTCAAAAGTTTCAAAAATTAAAACAAAAAAAATGTTAAAATATACTTTCCAATATAGAAACTGCACAATTTCCTTTTTGGAGATACCGCAGTTACAGCTTCTTCTTCGTTTTAAAGCTAATTGCTTCAACCATTGAAAGATAGAGAACTTTTTAAATTGAGTTAAACTGAGATATCCGGTTTTCACTCGTACATACGGTTTTAGACTATTTTTTCCTACATTTATTATAAAAGATATCATTATTACACATTTTAAATATCAATAGTAATTTATATTTTGCAATAATGTTAAAAATATGTATGATATACAAATTTCCTAATTTTTTTTTCTACTTTATGCAAAATAAAAATTAGTTACTATTTATATATCCGTGAAAATTAGTAGGAAACTAGTACGATGAATATTGTTCTGAAATAGTGATATACAAATTAAAATATAGTCACCGGTGGCCACGTTGCTACATCATTACTTGAATCGTAAATATTTGTTCATATAAAGGAGCAAAAATATAAGGAATAAAGGTTTGCTTATATAATATTTTAAAATGTATACACATTGTTATATGTGTATTATAACATTATAATATATGTTTATTATAATATATGTTTCTATATAATAATTAGTATGTTATAGTAATTATTATATAGAAATATTTTAAAATAGTGTTCTCTCATTGCAATTTTCTTAGTAATGCAGAAAATAATTACCGTTTAAAACAGTGGAATAAAATTTGTATATGAAATAGTTATTCTTCCTTATATACTAGAGTAGTATTTTGAAATATGTGCCTGATGTTAAAGTAAAAATATACTAATGTGTTAAATTGTTTGTATCATGTTGCATTTTTTTAGCAATGCAGAAAATATATCTTATAAAATTTTATAACATTTATTAAAATATACATTAAATTTAAAAGAATTGCTATTAAAAAATGATGACAATAGAAAATCAGGAGTAGTATTTTTAAAGACAGCATCGTTTCTTAAATTTCATTAGTATTTCATAAATTTTTACATTGCTGATCTCAAACAAAATCAATTTTTGATTAGTTTTAGTCTTCTTACTTAGGAGTAAAAAAACTAACCAGAAAATTTTACTTTTAGCGTGATAAGTCGGGACATGCAATCAATTCTTAATATTGAACGGAAGCACTTTTAGCAAAAATACCAGACAAGTTAGACTTTTATGTCGTATGAAAAGCATAAGTGATGACAAATCCTTAAAAGGTCTTTTATCTTACGTAATATTTTTGATCGTTTTCTGTTCTTACAAGATTGAAAATCTGTAAACTTCAATTTAGTCCATTTTCTGTAATTACAACTCAAGATTAAAGTTAGATTATAAATCAAAATAAATATATTTTTAATATTCAATTATTTTTTTTACATTATACGAAGTGAATCAATAGTCTAAAACAGGTATTGCACAGTATTATAAAACAAAATTACGTTATATGTTTAATAAATTGTTATTTTTATTTGGTTAACATTTTTAGGAGCAAGTAATTGTGGTCCTGTATTCTTGTATTAACAGCGAAATTTTTGAAAAAAAAATTAAATAAGGAAATGCAAGTTTACAGCTTTTATTCACCAAAATTATAAAATTAAAATTTAATTTAAAAATTCTGATACAAATCATAGTTAAAGTTAGGCTGTATAAATTATATCCCATAGCCCTTCAACGGGTTAAAATTATTATATCTTAACAAATATTTAAGTAAATTTTAGTAAATTTTATTCCCTTACTGGATATATTTCGAAAGTGGACTTCTTAAATTTGTTTCCTAAAATACTTAGGTAATTAATCTATAATAAAATGTTATATAATCTCTAACCTATGTATATCCCAAAGTTCCCACCTTTGTATATTCTTTTAGGTAGCTTTCAATACAAAAAAGTATAAAGCTACCTATTGCAGCCGTTCGGAGGAAAGCAATTCCGGAAATTTTTGGTATATTTTCACCGATCATGACCCCCAGACCCCAAAACCACCATCCGTTCAAATGTTGATTTATATATATATATATATATATATATCTCCATATATATATATATATATATATATATATATATATATATATATCTGATCTATGTCATACGATAACGCCCGTATTTATAAATCAATTTTGATGAAACTAATTGTGTGTATTAAGGTCACTAATGTCTCGACCGAGTTCGTTGGCCAACTTGATCCGCCATTTTGTTTCAAGATGGCGGCCATTTAAAAATTTAAAACTGAAATAAATATACACAAAAGTTAAAAATTTAAAATTATTTTTTATTTACGTGTTAGGCCTTGGTACACGGATTCCGGAGCATTTTTTGTTTTACCTCTATCTTAAAAAATGGCTGAGATAGAGCAGTTTGAAATTCTAGGGTGGCTGACATTTTGAAACAAGACAGCACATTACAAAATACCAACGATTAATTTATGAGTTTTAGTGAACGTGATTTCTCGCAAATTATTTTCTTTCATTGTTGTAATCATTTTCCCAATCATACGCATAAAACTATATATTCATATCCGTTAGCGCCAAATTCTCGCCAAACTTGGCGACATTTGGCGAAATATCACCAAATTTGGCGACCAAAATAAGTCTTCATAAATGAAGCCAATTTTGCTATAGCTCAACAATTTGGCGAATTTCTTATTCAAATTCAGTATTAACGAATCTTTTGTAAACGTTTCTTTGCATTTTAGCTTGCTGTTTTCGTGTAACATTAGCTAAAATTTTAAAACGAAGACATAGGAAAGCTACCTTTTCCTTCCGGTACAGGCCGGAAGGACTTTTTTCATATTTGCTAATGTATATGCAATATAATAATGTTTGAACCATTTTGATTTATTCAAATAAAAATTCTACCATATGAAGTATTTTTACACATTTAAAAGGTTTATAAAGAAAATAGCTTCCTTGAAAATCGCTCCGTTATCGCCATCCTCTTTAATAGAAAGGTATGCGTTGCTGACGACTGGTATTTTCGCTAATCGTTGCCACAGATTAATCTCGGAAAATGCAACATTTGAAATTACTGAAAAAATTAATCGCTCGAAAAGCATTTGTCAGAAAATTGTTAGAGAAATTACGTTAGAAATGTAAAAAATTGTATTTTTCTTGATATAAATTTCCAATCCACTGATTATGCTATTTTTCAAATATTGAATTTCAAAAATTACCAATTTTCACAATGGAGTACCACAGCGAAAACTTCACGGGTAAAAAAATAATTATAACAGCAATGTGTCAGCACGAGTCACAAATTATAGTAACCGTATTATTCTGTTAAAATATAAAAGTGAATTATGATGTCACGGGTGCATGATTTTTATTTAATTCTCGACAAATACTAGATGCGCCATTTCTTTTTAGTTGTGTATAATATAGGTTAATTCACGTTATTAAAAATGTAGCTGTAAAACATATAAATCAATGGAAAACGGTAGGTAATAAATTGTAAACGTAATAATAAACCGCATTAAAAAAACATAACTTAGTGAAATAAGTATCCGTTTTTATGTTACTTTAGGATATTCCAGGTAAAGGTACAGATTACTTTAAAATACAAGGTTAAATTCACCGATATATTTCGTTTGATTCAAGGTTCTTTTGGAGAAACCGACCAGCGCAGCGGGAGTAGTCTGCTAGTATTATATAATAGCTGAGCTTCGCATGTCAGTTTTTCACAAATGAAACTTAAATTAAATGAATTGGTGGGGTGGGAGGGTACTGTTTTCGACAGCGTACACCCGTTTTTGCATAAACAGTAAACAACTTTGAACAAGAACATCAAATCATGCGTCCAACATAGAATATAAAACAATTTAGAACATATTCAGAATACAGCAATAAAACTGCACATATTAATAAGGTGAAATTTGGAAAATGCATAACACATGTGAAAACCCATTTTCCGAAATTACCGTCAAAAGTCCTAAAAAATATCAAAAATATTTTTTATAGCTCTGTGAAGGTTCTATAGAATTATATATATATATATATATATATATATTACCTAGTAGTGCTAAAAATGAATTCAGTTAAGAAACGCATAGCACACATAAAAATCCCCCCTCAGCAATTTTCTTCAGAGTACGGAAATGTTCTCCAGACCTTTAGTGCAGTACTGTAGTACTGTACACAGCAAGTAATACGCAGAAAATTAGTTAAATTTAAAAACTCATTGCACAATTCATATTTACGTGAGCTAGCGTTTGGACAAACGGCAGACAGACAAAAAAACAAAATTAATATTCTTTCACCTAATCACTTTTTCATCTATGTTGAAAAATGTAAAAAAATATATATATATATAAATGCAACTAACTGATAATTTTAACATTTGTAAAAAAAAAGTTTTCAATTCGCTAAAATATACTCTAGCAGAATATCTCATAAATTATTTTTTACTTCTTGTACAGATAAAGATGACATACATTTATTTTATATTGGAAGTATACCTTCTAATTTAAAACAAGACAGAAAAATCATGCATCAAGCATGGATTATTAAACTGTTTCAAACTCTTCCAAAGAACTTAAAAAAATCTTCGCTCTTTAATAAGGTAAATAAAATACCGAAGTAAACTTTTAGAAAATACATAACATGTTTGAAACCAGATTTCAGCAATTACCGTTTATAGACAGAAAAGTACTTCAATCCTTTTGTGCAGCACTGTATTTGATAAACAGATTTGTATGAATTCTACATAGTGTGCTAAAATTTAGCTTTTTAAGAAAACGGATAATAGATTGAAAATTTACCTTTAGCAATTTCTACCAATAGACAAAAATATACTTGAATTATTTTATACAGCCCCGTATATTACCTACAAATATTTATACATGCAACATATTTAGCTAAACTTTAATCATTCTAAAACATGTTAAAACCTCTGAAATCGCACTCCAAAAAATATCATTTATAGACATACAGTTACCTGCGTTGCGTTGTATATGATTTTTTTATATTCTGCAAACATCTTTTAGTATACTAAATATAATTCAAAATGCATAACTCAATTAAAAACTACCTTTAAGCAAATTCATGAACATACTCAGTAATGCATACGAGTTATTTTATGTAGCTCTGTATATGATTTATGGCATTTATACAGATCGCGTAAGAATGAAAAAAAGTAGTTAAAACCGCATACCATCACAGAAACACTTGTAGTAATTATCGCTAATAGACAGTACTTCGGATATAGTATATTTTGTGTGTCCTTGTAAATGAACAATAAGTACTATGCACATCATATTCTACAGCAATAATATTTTAGTAAACCTTAATAATGTATATAGATTTCATTATATTCTAAATCGTGTTACATAATCTTCACATCTACATAATCTTTACATCTTCAAACTGCTTTTCACCGTAGACCATTATGTAACGGAATCCGTTTGTGTGACACTGTACATGGAAAATAAGTTCTTTGCACCCAATATTCTACAGAAGGCATGGTTTACTTCACAAATATATATCAATCTAAATATGTTTGAAATGGTGTATCATCATTAAAATTAATTTGAAACGGTTTTTTCACATTGACCTTAATGTAATGAATACTTTTGACATCACTGGAAAAGAACTATTAACGCTGCACACTTCATTTTCAATAGCGATCGTGCGATTGTAATCGATAATAACATACAAAAATTACAGGGCAATCCCAGTATACTTACGAGAGTTAAAACACAGACAGGCGGCCAGATTGACAGAGGGGCAGAAGGACAGACGAGCCAAAGTCATAAACACTTTTCAGTTATGTTGGAAAGTGTTAAAAACGCACGCAGTGCATCTTTAAATTCTACTTCTATAAAAAAGTTGGTGTTAGGATCTTGAGCAAAGAATAGTCTTCTCTTATTATTTTTCATAGTATAATGTATGTTAGATTAAGTAAATATATCAATTATTGATGCGTTAAGAATGATATATTTCAACCAATCATTAAATGAAAATATTTTACTTCAAAAATTGAATAATTAAAAATAATTCACTTGTATATATCCAATGATTTGTTATATTATTTTTGTATGTAGCAAATGATTATCTCATGCATAACTTTCTAAGTATAGGAGTTGTAATCGTAAAATAAAACTACAATTCTTCTACGGGATATGGGAGTCATGTAAACTGATAAGTGCTTATCACATTTGAAAAAAAAAAAAACGTATATTTAACTAGGGTAGAAGAGATTGCGATATGTTATTTCTAAACATGAGCGAAACATGAATGAAAAGGAATAAACGAGCAGAAAATTCACTGAAAAGCCACGCGAAAATGTAACAATATTTAAATAATGTATATTCAGATACCTTTATCGTGTTTAAAAACAAAATCACATTTTCGTTGGAGATATGTTTAACACATTATCCGCCTTCCTGTTGCATTTAAAATACGTTCCATGAAATTCAGATTTAATACTTAATTCAGTGGGGATGTGAAATATAACATGCAATCCTGTTTTTCAGCACTTAGCCATGTCTTAAAGAGTGAATATTTTTGTAAATACAACAATTTGTGCGCGCATATTACATCTGACACAATAATTTTAAAACTCTCCTGGGTATAATTTGTAATATTTTATTATCTTATTTCTTAAATTCTACTTTTTCTGTCTGTTTGAAATAATACGATACATTAAGTTTAAAGTTTTTGTTTTCATTTAACTAAGTTATTGTTTTTTAAATTTTTCAAATTGAATGTCATTGCAAATTTTAGATACAAGTCCAATAATATTAATACAAATTATATAAAATTCTTTTATTTTTCGACATACATAGATATCGCCTTGAAACAAACAACAAAAACAAAATAAGACACATTCGTAAAATTTTAAGTATTTTCATGAAAATTATTTATATATTTTCTTTCTTTATTCCACTTCTGTACAGTTGGATTTTATATGGAAATTATAGTTAAAGGCTCTAAAAAAGGTAATTAAATCTCTTGCGCAGAATAAATTCAAATTAATGAATACATGAATAATTCATTCATATTTTATTTGTTATTTTATTTTTGAATTCGGTTTAACTGACTTTTAATAAGATTAATTAAAAAATATAACAAATTGCAACACCTTGCAATAATATACTTATTTTAATTGCTCAAATGCGTAAAATAAAAACATTATAAACAGTAAAATAAGTTTTGTTAGACTGCTGACATGTTTTAGCTCAATCTGAGCCATTATGAAAACAAATAAGGATATTAATAATTGCACCGTTCATGATGTTATTATTTGAAACGCTACCATTTCCTTTTTCAAGTACTTTTTAAAAATTAGGCACCCTATTTTATTTTATTTTACTTTTTACAATCTAGCACAGCCAAGTAAAAATAAAAAAATAACGTGCGTAATTTTTAAAACGCTATGTGAAAAATTAAATGTTAGCATATCAAATAATATCCTGGAACAGATGCTTTACACTCACGCAGAGATGTTTGGCGACTTTTTGGTTGGCGCGATTTTCAACCCCGCGTCAAACCAATAACTGAATACAATGGCTAAGTTGCCATTAAAGGAAAAAATCTCCAAAATTTGACGCCTTTTTTCCTTTTTATAACAGATTAAAAAAAAAAAAAAAAACTGTGTGAGTGTATGACATCATAGCCAATATCCTCATAGACTGTGCAATTATAGAATACTAGGGGGTTTTACCCCCTGCTCGCTAATGCTCCCCAACCCCGATGAATTGCGACGCAATTCACATTGGGGACGCTACGCGGTCCCAGGTCTCCTCGCTCGCTCGTCACGTTTTTCTGCTATTCTAGCCAGAATGAATGCTATCCTAAATCATTTTAACATATGATATTGAATTTTTTTCGATTGTAAAAAAAAAATAAATGAAAACTTCATTGAAAACATGATTAAAAATGCATTTAGTTGGTGCTACCAGTGGGAATAAATCATTTAAATACTATCAAAAAATGATCTTCGAAACACAATTATTATTAATTGCACCTATAATATTGTACACCACCGCTTAAATTCATTAAATAATAATAATAATAATAATAATAAAAACACTACTTGATAGGATGATAGTTTATATATATAACAACAATCATTGTATTATAGATTTTTACAAAATAAATTATTTTTTACTTCATAAGATAGCAACAGATGGCAGCAGTTGCGATCTAGACAGTTGATTATTTTATTCACTCGGCTTTCCGCGTGACTGAAATTCGTAAATAATTTCTAAATAAGAGTTGAGAATTCATTTGAAATTAACGATATTACTCATAATTAAAATGAGGAATCGTCTGAAACGCTTTCAATTACGTACATGTTATTATTTTTGACTTTCAGAGGAAAGGTAACTATTATTAGAAGGTCTATGGTTTGACCACTGTCACACTGACTGCCATATTGGATTTGGAGGCAGAGCTGATCTTACCCAATCTAGACTGTTCAGTGGTCTGAGCTCTGGAAAATACGTTTGTTGTCAAACGCTAAGCTAGAAATTCAGCCTTATTTGAGTGTCATGTAAGTGAAATATATATATATATATATATATATATATATATATATATATATATATATATATATATATATATATACATATGTGTGTGTGTGTATGTATATATATATATATATATATAGATAGATAGATAGATTCTTATTTGTTTTGATTATTCCTCAGATGGTTCTGAAACATGTCAACAGTTTAATAAAACATATTTTACTGTTTATAATGATTTTATTTTACGCCTTTTAGAAATTAAAAGATGTATAAAATTAATTTAGTTTATCAAAATATTTTGAAATATTTTGATTCAAATTTCTTCACTCAGTATCTAAGAGTTTGCTCCAGATTATTTTTTTATTTAGCAGGGATAAAAATTTAAATATAGCTATTAAAATGGGGTAATTACACAAATTATATATTTGGAAAAAATCGAAACCTTTTTATGAAACTAAATATAAATTGGGTATATTTAATATAATAATAATAATAATAATAAAAAAAAACGTGTTTATGTGCATCATTTCTAAACTTGAAATTGCTCTGTTTTTCTTTTATATTGCAAATATAATTTTCTCAACTCATGTATGAAAATTAACTATATGTCAGCTATTTAGATATTTTGCTTTGTTCGTATTTGCAATATGTGAGAAATTGCTATCCTACATAAACCAATATACAGCTGTAAAAAATGATAATTGGTTATAAGATGGGCATCATGGTGAACACAGGCTTGAGAAGTGAAAAATTGTGAGGTCCCAGTATTTGCGATAATAATTTGTATCAAAACCTCACCTAATAATGTCTAAAATTCAAAGATCTAATATGAATTGAAAAGAAGTTCCGAAAAAAGCAAAATATCAATCATTCATTTTAATAATACATTAATGATGACATAATAAATTTAAAGATTTTTTTTTTTTTTTTGACGTACGGAAAAACCTTTAAAGATATATGCACCTTTGGCAACATTCCGGCTTCTTTCAAGTGAAATAAAAAAATGAAAATGTATTAAACATGTAAAGTTGATTTACAGCAGCGTATAAATGGGAAATATTTCAATTAAATATTTATTATATCTTAAATCTTGTTTGAGATGACAAGCAAATTAAAATAGGTGCTTGTTACAAAACAATGGATATACATTAAAAAATACTTAAATATACAATATAGTTAGAAAATTATAAGCAAAATGTGTATATACCTGTTATACTGTTCATTATATAGGTTATGAAGTACTTATATTCTTATAAAGAAATAATTGTTCACTCTTGACAACACACAGTCCATTTATTATTTGAAGTAATAAACACACATAAAATATAAATTTAAACTGCGTCGCATTTTTGATATAATTTTGAATAAAATTTTTACTATTCAAATTTATCACATAATATAAATTACATCATCATTTCGACAACAACAAGAATAAAAACAGTTTCATGGCAACAAACAAAAACTAGTAATGCTGCCTTCAATATACTTTTAAAATAAAGTTTTATATAAAATTAAATTATAAGCTAGGTTAAAATATTATTCTAACATCAACTCTCTTAAACTTACGATTAAGATTTATTACTTCTTCAAGTTCATCATAAAGACACGCAGTTTTAATTTCTAACTTGCTTTACATCCATTTGTTTGTAAGTAGCAGCTACGAAAAAAACTAGCATAGTTTTTTTCGCACTATATTTGGAAACTGGGGTGAATTTTTAATTAATGTTTCTTCAAAGTTTTGATTGAATCCTTTTACTAACATTTTAGCTCTGTACCGCTCGACATTTCCATATTCTTTTAATTTACGGGTAATCAATTGATTTCTTATCCACACTTTTTATTATTTGCAAGTTAATTTCTGCTTGAACGGCTTCTGAATTTTTATTTTCTACTTTATTTTTAATTCTCTAACTCATTTTTAATGTCAGGTACGTTAATCTTTCTGGAGGTTTCCCTTTTATTGGAGTTTTTGATCTGTCTTTCAGATCTGAAATTTTCTATCGAAGTTTGTGGAGAATCTAAATCTCCTCTCAGCAGTTTATTTTTTCTGTGCTTCTTTTCTGGATTGTTTATTACATAAGTCTCTTCCATTTGTCTTTGTAATGAATTTTACGATCTACTTACAATGACATAACTTAGTTACATCTATTATATAGCCATTGCTTCTTTTATCACATCCTAAAATATGAAAATACCTTCTACAGCATTTTCTTCATGCTTGCTTCTTTTACTTTTGTGAACATACTGAAGCACTCTACAAGACAACGTTTTGAATTGTGATTCATCCGGCTTCTTACCCGAACGTTACTCGAAAGGTGTTTTCCGTTTGCTGTTGTTGATGGTCTTTTTTGCAGGTAATTGTCTCTCCTTACTTTATGCGTCTACACAGAACTTGGGAGGTATATTAGCTTCTTCAAATAAACATTGTGTCATTTGAACTAAACATTTGTTCTGACGTCCTGAAACCTCATTATTTTGTGCTGAGTGTGGTATTGTAATTTGAGGATTTATACTTTATCGTTTTATGTATGATTCCATTTCAATGATTATATATCTTCTTCCGTTATCACTTATTAATTTTTTTACGATTCTTCAGAAGTTTTTTTAACAGCTTCGATAAATTGTTTAAATTTTGATGGTACATCACTTTTGTGAGATAGTAAATAAATCATGAAACATCTACTAAAAACATCTACTAAGGTAAAAATGTAGTGTTCTGCTTAAAGGTTGCAGTCCACATCTTTACACATAAGTCAATATTAACAAGACACTAACTAGGTTATTTGCTCTAAATTAAACATTTTTATATGAAAATTCACGCAATTTTGTTTCAATTCATTCCACACATTAATTTTTATGGTTGTGACAATGAAGTTAAATGCCATCGGGAAGATTTTCTTTGACTAACCTGTATAATAATATTAGTAACTCTATGAATAAAACGTCTATACCATAATCTTAGACAGTTTTTAGTAACACAGTTAAACACTAAATTTCGTAACATCCAGTATATTTATTATTACAGAACAAAACTTTGTATAAAATGTATATTTCATTATTCAATAAAAAAGGACTTATTCTTGTAATAAATAATGGAAAACCCTCTGTCAGTAATCTTCTTAACTCAGACTGCGTTACGTTCCAATTCTGGTAAATAATACAGATTTTTGGTGATACTATATAATTAAAAATAATTGATGATTTTGTTTTGATGGGAATATTTACCATGGATTTGGATAATTACATTGTCTTCATTAGAATTAATACTATTTTAAGATTCTGTATTTTTATTAAACTCAGAAAACTTTTTTTTTCATGATCCAGACAGGTTGTTCCAGAATACTCAATAAAATTAGTATTTTGAAAAAAAAAAAAAAAAAAAAAAAAAAAAAAAAAAAAAAACGGTATTGTTTCTGATAATGTCATTTATTTAGAAAATAATTTTTAGGATGTTATTTTTTTTAATACTTTTACTTATGGATTAAATGACAGATAATTTCACTATGCTTTATGCAACATACGCAAAACTTTCAAATTTTGAACAGTTTGGATGTGATGAGTTACGATAATAATTAATTTATTAATTTTGTGAAGTGCTTTGATTTAAATTTGATTTTATCTCCGATTATTGTAATTTGTGACTTATTTGTGATAATATCTGGCATTAACTCTATTTACGTTATTACTTTCAAAGCAGTGATTAAATAATGATACGATTTCAGTACTAAACCAAACGTGTAACTTCGACGTGATCATCTTTATCATCCTCACAGATGGATCTTAATTTGTAGACTAATTCTGAGTGATATCTTGAAACATTTTCCCTTTCTTTGACGTTTTAAGTGAATTGATTTTTCTTAATAAAAACCATTTACTAGGTAAATACGATCTTTTATGAACGAATTTTAATTCATTCCATTTATTTCTGGCCATTTTTCGTATTTAAAGTTTAGAATTTGAGAATCGTCCATGTATAAATTTATTTGAGCTACAGCTTGTCTATCATGTTTAATAAATGTATCATTTGTTTTAGTAGGAATATTTAAAAAAAATCATGTATTCTTTAATTAAAATCAATTCAGAGTGAGATTTCCATATCTAATAATTATTCGGATTTAGTTTTATAATTTGAGAATAGTATATATCTTAAAATCAATTTAGTATAACAAATCATAAGTCCTTGTAATTCTATACTTGTTTTTTAAATGTTAAAAGGAGTAAAACAAACGGTTATAAACATTGAAATAAGTTTTATTAGACTGTTGACGTATGCTTCAGCTCAATATTAGCCATTATCAAAATTCTATAAATACACCATCTATGAAGTTATTTGAAGCGCAGTCATTTAATTTTTCACGTACTTTTTAAAAATTACGCTCATGATTTTATTTTCTACTTTGATGTTTATTTCCATATTTGTAACCCTGGAGTAACTCGAGCCCCAATTTTGGTAAATTAAATGATGCTGCATCGTTACATATTGTGATTTTACGTGTTACAATCTCTATGGTTTCTCTTGTAATGGATGAATAGTATAGATTGAAGGGGAAAATTATTTTACTTTCATTGAAATTTATTTGGATGGTTTCTTCTTGATAAAATCTTGCCAGGAATGTGGTTTTTCTATTATACTTTATTTCAGCTATATGCTCCTTTTTTCTATAACTAAATTTCCTGCTGGTCATGGCAATATAGTTATTCTTTGATCCGTCTTCTTTAACAAATGGTATTTCATATACACTTGAACAATTCTCACAGTTAATTCGGCCAATTTTACTGCAAATGATATTTTTTAATTTTTCAGGGAGTTTGGCTATTAAACAGATATTGAAACGTTTAAGGGTGTATTTTACTTTTTAAAAAAAATTTAAAAGGTGAATATTTCATTATTAAAATTTCATTGAAATAAAATTAAATGAAAGTAAAAAATTTTCCCCTGCAATCTTTACTAGTAGTCGATTCTAAGAGAATCCATACAGATTGTAACACGTAAAAACACAATGTGTAACGATGAAGAAGCATTTAATTTACCAAAATTGTGGCACTAGTTACTGTATGGTTACAAATATGCAAATAAACATCAAAGTAAAAAAAAAAAATAAATAACGTGCGTAATTTTTACAAAGTACGTAAAACATTAAATTATAGTATTTCAAATAACTTCATAAATGCTGTATTTATAGAATATTCTTGTTTGTTTTGATAATGGCTCAGGTTGAGTTGAAACATATGTTCGAAGTCTAATGAAACTTATTTTACTGTTTATAAACATTTTATTTAAAACCTTTTAGCAATTAAAAAGAAGTATTTGATTACAAGGTGTTGCGATTTGTTTTACTAAATGGCTTTTAAGATATATACTATTTTATTTTTAGAATATTTTTGTTTGTTTTGAGCTGAAACATGTGTCAACAGTTTACTAAATCTATTTTAATGTTTATAATCTTTTTAATTTACACCTTTTAGCAACTAAAAATAAGTCATTTAGTTTTAGCTTTGTGTCGAAGAGATATAAAAGAATTTTCTTAACATAATATTATAATTATTATAAAATAATTAAGATAATTTGATAAAATTCTTCTTTCTCATAATCTATTTTTTCTAACAAAGTAGTATTTAAATATATCTCAACTAATATAGTTACGTCTTATCTTTATAATGAGTATATTTTTAAAATTCACAAACTAATTAGTACATGAAATTATAAGTTGTATGCCGTTTTAAATTAAAATTAAAATTAATTTCAATATATATTTATTTTGCATAATTATCCGACTCTTCTGTAATACTCATGTGTTGGTATTAATTTCGTTTAGTTAATTACAGAATTATTTTAATAGAATTCTATAGTAAAAAATAAATAACAGTATTTTAATTTCATGTATTTTAACTCTGTTCTAAAAATTAACTAGCTAAAAAATAAATTAGTGCATTACAGAAAACTGTAAAATGTTAATCTTTTCTGAAGTTTTGTGCAATTGTACCGTAATTTATTAGTGCAAATTGAACCACTAATTAGAAAATCATCCAGTTAATGAAATTTTGTCTTCTTTCTACAAGTTATTTCAAGTACAACAACATTTAACTTTTTGGAATTTGAGTATTAACAAATTTTACATAATTTAAATTTCATTCTGTAATCTTAATTAATGTAAATATTTTTTTTATTCCTTTAGAGCACAGATAGTTAGATAGATTTTTCGATCATTCTTAAAAATGACTTTCATAAAATAACATTAAAATTTCGCATTGATTTTTGTAAATACACGTTAGTCGCATTTTCAGTATAGAAAATGTTTACGATTTTTATTTCAAAATTAGACACTTTAAAAGAAAGTACATGTAGATAGCAAATTTACTACATTAGTCAACGTATGTGCTTTAAGCAGTTGTACATGTGAATTGTATAATAGCACCATATAAAGTGTGTCTCATTTATTTTGCATCCCGCGTAAACGTGAAGCAAATGAACAACACGAGTGCACGCGCACACCGTTGGCGCAGGTAGCGGTGTAGAGGGGCGTGCGAGCAACACTACCAACATGCTAGAAAACTGCACGAGACACTTCAGTGCTAAGGAGAACGAAGTGAAAGGTAGTTTTGCGTCATGGTGCTATGTGCAGAAAAACGCGCATTTATTATTGAACATTATTTTTGAACGTCTTCGTACAAAACAGTCAAGGAACCATGTGAAAACAAGTTTCCAGACTCAGTGGTGCCGGATAAAAGCAAAATTAAGCGAATCATGGACCATTTAAAAAAAAAATTTACTGTGGAACCGAAAAGATGGAACCGTCTGTCGTTTGTCCTAACTGACCACAAAATGAAGGAAATCCAGACGAAAATCAAGGAGAAACCGGCCACGTCAGTAAGAAAATTAGCAGATGAACGTTTCGTTTGGCTTCAACAGGATGATGCTCCTGCGCATACGGCCAACGACACTGTCATTTCTCCAAGAATTTTTTGGTGATCGGCTAATTACAAAAAGACTAAGGCCTCCACGAAGTCCAGACCAGACAACGCCCGATTTCTTCTTGTGGGACTATTTGAAAAATCGCGTGTTCTGTGAACCGGTAGCCTCGATTACTGAACTGAAAACTCACATTACGGAAATGATAAACGCTATCACACCAAACACATTGCGGAATGTGTCTCGAAACTTCCTGAAACGGTCCCAGATATGTAAAGATGAAGACGGTGGTGACTTCCAACGCCTTTTGTAGTCGTTTAAGCACTTCTGTAAAGTAAAAATTAATGTTTGTACATTGTTCGTTTTTGGGGGTTGCAAAATATATGAGACACTCTGTATAAATATTCTATTTACATGCATTGGTCGATAGTTGTATATATATTTTTTTGTTAAATGATGTACATATTGTATGCAAATTTTGCATCATGTATGAAGATATAAATACCTTACAAAATAAATCCGTGAAAAACTTTCTATAAGTATAATATATTGTGAGAGTGTAAATCATTCATGAAAAAATGGCATTTAGTGACTTTAAATGCCTGTATAGATAAAATTTAAGGCAAATCTGAAACGCTGCAATGAGCCCATGCATATGCGCTGTACAAATGCACGTGTGCATAACATTGCGTTAACTTATATTACACTTTTTTACATGTTGTTAACTCGTTTTTTAATCCTTTAGAGGACAGAGAGTTAGATAGATTTTTCGATCATTCATAAAATTGAGTTTCATAAAATAACATTAAAATTTCGTATTGATTTTTTTGGAAATATACGTTGCTCGCATTTCCAGTATAAAAATTGTTTACGATTGTAATTTTAAAATTAGATACTTTAAAAGAAAGTACATGCAGACAGCAAATTTACTACATAAGTCAACGTATGCGCTTTAAGCAGTTGTACATGTGAATTGTATAATAACACCATACATAAATATTCCATTCACATGCATCGGTCGATTGTTGTATAATTTTTTTGTTAAATGATGTACATATTGTATGCAAATTTTGTATCATGTATGAAGATATAAATACCTTAAAAAATAAATCCGTGAAAAACTTTCTATAAATATAATATATTGTGAAAGTGTAAATCATTCATGGAAAAAATGGCATTTAGTGACTTTAAATACATGTATATAGATAAAATTTAAGGGAAATATGAGACGCTGTAATGAGCCCATGCATATGCGCTGTACAAATGCACGTGTGCATAACATTGCGTGAACTTATATTACACTTTTTTACATGTTGTTAACTTATAGTATATATTGATATATATATTCTAAATTCTGTAATATATTGCACCAAGCCCTCATGTGTAGAGCAATACACCCATGTGGATGAGCAATAAATACTAAAATCCTAAAACTCCGTGTCCTTTATGTTTTACTAAAGCGCCTTCTACGCCTTCCCTTTATGTTTTACTAAAGCGAAGGCGAATTTTAGGTACTTTTCGTCAATAAAAATGATAGTTAATGACTTTAAATTTGTATTTCATTATAACTGTAAGTTATTACTTTGCGCATGAGGTAATTCACATATTTTTCAATTAACACTTTGAGTACGTGGCTATTTTTTTATTCTATTTGTACAATTTTTTGAAAAATAATATCAGCCACACACTTTTATTTGGATATTTGCACGAAAACTCCACCAGACAGAAATGTATTTGTAAATTGTGCTACGATTGAATATAATAATAATAGCCAGTCATGTCACGTAATCAAAGGTTTAAAGTGGTTTACCCTTTGAGGTATTTTGCATTTTTAAATAGTATAATTTTTTGACATATAATAAATAGTTTTGTGAAAAAATATAATTTATTCTAAAACAATTACAATTCTTGTGGTAAAATTAAAAGAAATTAATTGATTTTTTTAAAGAAAATTTTATAAATGCCTGTTTCCTACACTTTTGAATATTTTAAAACATTTTTGCACACAAATAACCATAATTCCACAACCGTAAGGACCAGAGAAACAACGAAAAAAAAAGCAAAAAATTGATGACATCCAATTATATATGTGAAAGTACAATAAAAATTACTATTACCAATTAATATTTTTATTAAAAAGAATATTTATTTAGATTGCTTTAAATTCAACCATTTCTTTTAAGAAATGTGCTTTAAAAATCGACCATTAAAATAGCAAGTAAAAATTACATGTTAAAATTGTAGCTACTGATATTCTACTGATATAATGGAAAAGAAAATAGAAGCTGCAAATGTCTTTTTTGCAGATTTATAATTATTGGATATTTACTGGATATTATATATTTGTCATTTTGGCAGAATGCACAACGTATACCAAATGGACTTTATAATTTTGCTTATGGGGTTGGGACACCGTATATCCGACCGACTATTTTTTTATCTATTGTTACCACTTTAAAAAAATAATCTCTATCATACACTTATACTAGAATATATTCTTGAGGTATCTACCACTTTTTTTTAAATTGTGGTACAATTGAATATAAAAATAGTTGCCAGTCCTGGCCTGTAATAAAAGGTTAAAGAAAAACATGAAAAAAATTAATATTTACCACATTTTTGCGAAATGGAAGTTAGATAGAGTCTCTTTGGAGTTGGGAGGGTGAACATTAGATGGACATTTTATATCTTTTGCAGCAGATAAAGTGAATGATATAAGAAAAACGTAATTACTTAAATGTTTAGGAATTCTAGCTGTCTAGGAAGCCATTATTAATGATTGGTAAAAGCTGAAAATACTTTAGAGCTACATCTGTGGCGTAATACTGGCAGCTATGTTGCCAGTATTATACCGTAAAAACAAAAAAGGTTTTTGCAGTGTACGTTATTGATTACTATAGTACATTTATTACTATAGTTGGATTATTGTTTACTGTAGTATTTACTATAGTATTGCTGTAGTAACAGTTCTTCAGAAAACCCGTATGTCCTAAATAATAAAGAATGCTTAGTAAGTCTTATTGAAAGTCAGATAACCAAATAATTGCACTCGGAAAATGAGTGAATTTCCGTACTTTGTGCCTTCTTATTATGGTGCACTTTTCAACATATTGTTTGCGTCGAAAATATAAATGTTGTTGTAAGTAAAGTATCTTCAAAGTAGTATAAAATATACAAAATCATCGTAAAGAAAATCTCAAAACAGTGAAAATTAAACATTTAGCAGTCATTTTTACATTATATTTAATATTCACTTAATTTTTTTTTACATTATATTTAGAATTCACTTATTTTTTTTATATTATATTTACTATTCACTTAATTTTTCTTTAAATATTCGATGAAAATATAAACATCTATAAATTAAATTGTTTTGTATTGCAGATGACACAAATGTGAAGATAAAGGTATTCAGACGAGAAATTAATTTCCCTCCTTAGTTAGAATTATAAGCAAAAATTAATTATGAAAATTTTCTTTTTCCATTAAATTATGTTATATTAACAGTAAAAACAAATAATCCAGTGGAATATAATCGAAGAACTTAGAAAAATAACGAATTAATTTTGAATATTTGATTAAAATAGAATAAAAACATTTTTTTTCCTGGATAAAACCATGCAGCTCTTTGTGTGACATCTAAATAAATATTTCTAAATAGATAGAACATATATATATATATATATATATATATATATATATATATATATATATATATATATATATATATATATATATATATATATATATATATATATATATATATTTTAATTTATAGCAGCGCCTGAAATATCTAATTAAATATTAACATATTAAATCATTGTTTTATATTTTATTTTGATTTCTAACTAATAGATATTTATAATGCATTATTACGAGAGGCATTTCTTTATTTCTATTATCTAAGATATATTGTTATATTTCGAGTTTTGCCTTTAACTTTTAAAAACTCACTAAAAAAATTTAATTAATTATATTTTTAGTATTTTTGCGTTATGCTGAATTATATTTCAAACATATCTTTAAAAATTACTTCTCAAATAACTACTTCTTAATGTGGAGAAACGAATTAGAAAAACTGCAACTGACATTCTAAAAACTGCATAAACCGTAATCTCTAAAATGTGATATTTTTTACCACCATAATTTTCTTTTTACAACGCTTAAATAAAGTATCTTAAAGAAAATCTGTATTTTTCTGTTACATTTTCTAAGGACGATGATTTGAAATATAAAGTTAATAAATGTGTTAAAATCATAATTCATCACGAAGCATTCAGACGCACCACAATTTTATTTAAGCGAAATATAGGTTGGTCATAATGTCTTTTCCTGATTACAAAAATTTATGGCAGAAATACTAATATAATTAGGCATATGCTTGTTTCAATATAATGTAATGTAAAGACATTTATGAAATTTATAATACAAGTACTTACGTCAGTAAATTTCGATATGAGCTCCCTTGGTAGCTCGAAGAATGTCAAGGCGGTATTCCATTTTTCGACCCGTAATGCCCAAAATTTAGGATGTAACACTAAACACAGTATAAGTGATTCTGACCTTGAGTGTTTAAATATCCTTTTCTGGTGTTGCAAACACTCTGTCCTTTATACACCCTAAAAGAATAAAAAATCTAGAGCTGTTGGTCCACCCCGTCCGATCCAACTTCCAGGAAAAATGTCATCAGGGAACTCACGAACGATGGTACAGACAGGAATAAAATAATTAAGAACATGACTTTTCTATTATAAAAATTGTACAGTATTATATTCAATGGTTATTTCGTAATAATGTTTTGTGATCAGGGAAATACTTTATGACCACCCTGCATATCTTACTAATATTCAACATATGTTTAAAAATGTATCTTTTATATAGATCACGTAGATACTTATAAATACACATTTTCTAAAATTTAAAATGAATACCTACAAATTATTTGCAAGCATTTATTTGAAAAAGTAGCATTAAATTTGCAAGGAATTTTTAGAGCCTACAAAGAAAACTAAATTTAATGCAGGGAAAATACAAATACACACAAAGTTCCAATTTCTCCAAATAAAATGTTGATTGGATAACAGTCAATGCTTCAGTAAAAACCTCATGAATTATTTAATGCTTTACGTTTGGATAAACATGGTTTTCATTTAAAGCTATTTAAAGTCTAAAGCGTCTGAATATTAAAGAAGTGGTATCTTGAAAACTTTTGTTAGGCTGTCTATTTACCAAACTTGAATGTCAATATATCTTTAAAACAATTATTATTTATCTGTGAATTTAAAATTTCAACATACAGTTTAGAGGATTAAAAATAGGACATTTTTTCTATAATCTATGGAATGGAAAAAATATCTCTTTATAAAGACCTTTATAAATTATTATTTAATTATTATGTGTGGAACGTTTGTTTTGCATTTTAATAAAATATATTATTTAAATTTTCAGGAAACAAGTATTATTTTACTGTGATAAAATTCCAAATATATTTTGAAACTGCAGTTAAAACTATAAGATGTAACAGCTATATTTAAAAAAAAAATCCCCTTCATCTTATATTGAAGTATTTTCAATTGAATTTATATAAGTACAAATAAAGATGCATTTTAAATATAAATTTTTTCTGGATTTTTCAAATCGCTGCAAATTATTCAATATTAATATTACTACATTACAATGTTTTTTTTTCCTCTCTCTCTGTTTTCCCAACATGAATGTCGATATCTTTGAAACAATTATTCTTTATTTGTGAATTTAAAATTGCCACTCACAGTTTAGATAATTAAAAATAGGATATTTTTCTAACTATGAAATGAAAAAAAAATATTTGTTTATAAAATCCTTTATAAATGCTTATTTAATTATTTTGTGTGGAACGTTTATTTTGCATTTTAATAAAATATGTTATTTAAATTTTCAGGAAAGAAATGTTATTTTACTGTGGCAAAATTTCAAATATATTTCATAACAGTGGTTAAAACTATCAGATTTAACAGCTATATTGGAAAAAATTCAATTTCATCTAATATTAAAATATTTTCAATTGAATTTAGATAAGTGCATATAAAGACGCATTTTAAATATACATTTTTGCTGGATTTGTCAAAATGCTACAAATTATTCAATATTAATATTACTAAATTACAATGTTTTAAAGTAAGAAAACGTTATATTTTATCCAGATAGTGAAAATGCAAAATCAATTTAAAGTATGATTTTTTTTTTTTTTTTTACAAATAAAATATTTTGCTAGATAAGCTTCTTACACATTATATTTTCTTCCTGTGTTCTAAACTTCAAAAAATGTTTCTTAAATTATACATAATGAAAAAGAAACAAATAGAATATGAATACACATGCTATTAAATTTGATTTTTTTTCATAAGATTATGTTTATTTGTTACGACGATGAACTTCAGCAAACATATATGTATTTTGTATATTTACAAAAAAAAATTAGCTTTACCTTTCAAAAACCATTTTTTCGCAATTGATGAAAAAAATGATAATGCACTTCATTTTGAATATTTTTATTATTTAAAATCTTTATAGTTGTAATTTGTGAATATATATCGTTTATATCACATGGAACCCATTTTTTAAACAGTGCAATTTGTTTTTCTTTTGCATTTTCTAAATTATAAATCTCTTGAGAAAATATGTCTTTATATACTGTGATTTTTTTTTTATCTAATACTTTTTGATATTGCTGTTATTTAAGCAATATGTTTACAAAATTACAAAGAATAGATAATGTGCGAATTGTTTTTGTAATTCTACACAATAATTAAATGTAGGTACTTTTTAAAGTTTATTTGCTTTTTGAAAATGGATTTACCTTACATTATTTCTAAAGTTTCAGGATTTAGATGAATACTAAATATTTCTAGTATTTGTACATGCACATGATTTATTTATTCTTCGGGAGCACATAAATTTTTACATTTATTTTATATGGAAATAGGACCAACGAGACTGAAAATTACGTGTTCTGTCTTAATTTAATATATTTTCTGCAATAAATAAATAAAATTATAATACTTTTATGTAACTGTTTATAAACTGTAAATTATTTGTCAGTGTTTCCAAGCATGATTCTAAGCATTTTTTGTTTCGCTTTTATCTTAAAAATTTGCTGAGATACAGCGGTCGCTGACATTTTGAAACAGTGTACTGTTTGTCATGCGACAGAACTGTATGTTATTGCTCATGTGTACAAGACATGCCAAGGTCTTGACTGAGTTCATTGGCCAGCTTCATCTGCCACCTTGTTTCACAATGGCGGCCACTTAATTTTTATTATATTTAAAAAAAATTAAATGGTGTATCAAAAAAGTAGAAATTGAAAATTTTCTCCTTTAAGTATTCTACATCTAACGTAGTATTCCGTAGTATTTTTTTACCTCTACCCTATTCTAAACAATGACAGAGATATAAAATTTTAATATTCTTGGGTAGCTGACATTAAAAAACAATCTTATTTTTGTTATGTGACCACACTCGTATTTTTTAACTGATTTGTATGTGACTGAGCACGTTTACAAAACCTTTGAAGGTCTCGAAAGTGTTCATTCGGCAACTTCAACCGTTATCTTGTTTCAAAATGTCGGCCACTTTAATATTTTACATTAAAAATATGTATTAAAAAATTAAAAATCTAAAATAAGTTTTTCGACTTAAGTTTTCTGTCTTGATACAAGGTTTCGGAATTTGTTTACCTCTATCTTCGCTGAGATACAGCAGTGTGAAGTTCTAGGGGGCTGCTATTCTATAATTAGTTTTCATTTATGAGCTTTAGAAACTATGCCATCTCGCAAATTTAATTTCATTGTTGTAACTATTGTTGTTACTCTCAAACGTTTAAAACTACATAGTCATGTCCTACAGCGGTCAATTCTCTCCAAACTGAGCGATACAAAAAAAATGTCCATAAATGAAGCCAACTAAATGTGGATAGAAACAACTTATTTGGCAAAATTCTGATTTAAATTAAATATTAACGTAAACTGGGACTGAATCTTCTATAATTGGGTTTCAAATATTTTAATTTCTTATGTTTCTGTAAAATTAGCTAAATTTTCAAAAACAAATAATATGGAAAGTACCTTTCTTACCTGTACAGGCCGGAAATACTTCTTTTTTTTTTTTTTTTTTTTTTTTTTGTCAAACAATCGTTTGAAATAGAGATATCTTGAATTTATTATTAGTGGATTGATTTCCTATAAAACCCACATATGTTGCTATTTTACGATTTATAGATGCAGTTTAATGTATTAAAATAAAAAATATGCATGTACACCAGAACATTTTAATGTAAATGCTTTCAAATATCAGTAATTTATATATATATATATATATATATATATATATATATATATATATATATATATATATATATATATATTTCATTATATTTATTTCATTCAATTTTTAATTTAATTTCTACTTCTTTTAAATATTTAATATCTATATTCATAGTGCTGGGGTTACAATTTCGTTGTCAATAAATTATTACTTCCTAAATCATAATTTCAAGTTTCAGATTGTGATTCGGTAATGTTTCATTAATGGTTATATATATATATATATATATATATATATTATAAAAAATGTGTACATTATAAATCGTTAGTTGTTATCTAAAAATAAATTTTTAAAAGCGAATACAAATTAAGCCAGATAAATATTTTTACATTGTTTAGTGAAATATAAAAAAGATCTGAAATTAAAAAAAGATCAATTAATTGTTTACTTATATATGAATAAATGTTTCTTTTAGAGGAGCAAACGAAAAAAAAAAAAAAAAAAAAAAAAAACTTATGACTAATTCAAAGGAGTTCAGATAAATGCGACATAAAAAAGTGACAGAATAGAAGAACCATAGAACAGAAAGCAGAATAAGTATAGAAGTTTTAGTTTATTTCTTTTCTGCGTGTTTAAAGAAAACCCTACAGTTCATGTTTATTATAAAAGTATATGTGATAGTAAAATTATTGTTCTTTTAAAAACAAGAATTAACATTAATGAGCAACATTAATAAAATGAAAATTTTTTATTAATCTAAAATTTTCTTCATTTAATAATACTATTTTTCGACGGAAAATATACCTTGATTTTCATTTCCATTACCCAAATTTCTATGGCGTTGTCGCTTGTAATTTTTTCCCGCTGGAATTCTTTCGATTTCAAAACAATCCATTTAATCATAAACATACACTGATGTCCAGAAATTAAAGGGCAGTGACCAATACCCGACGTTTTGTCGCATATCTACTGCAACTCGTGAGGAGATGCCCGAAATGCCCTTGAACTTTTATGATGTAAAGAACATGTTTGACTTCGTGTTTGTCAGTGAAGATTTTGTCGCGAGGCCAGTTAGGGGAGAAAATAATATTTTCGATCACCCAAGTAACAAAAATCCCTTCCGATTATATAATTATTGCTGTAACTTTTTGAGTTTTCACGATATTTCACTGGACTTTTTATATCTGTTGCCCTATAATATTGACTATCAAATAATGAAAAAAAAATTGCTGTAGCTCGCGCATGTGCAGTTAAAGTATATTTCATACAAATACCCATATCTCATAAAATATTCAATATAATAATATATTAATTACAGTATACTATTTCTATGATTGTTTGTCAAAATTTTTGGAAAGCGGTGTTAAATTCTGCAAAAAAAGTCTGCATGCTATAAAAAAAATGAAATTTTCTCAGAAACGTTAACATGTTCACAAATTCATGTGCTATGCTTCCACAAACGCACACACATGTTGAACAGGACCTACATAGTCATTTGCTACAGTAACAGACCAAATTTACCATTTTCTGTTACTTGGGTGATCGAAAATATTATTTTATTATTAAAATTATTATTGCAACACCCCCCCCCCCCCTCCTTAATTGTACTCGGGAAAAAATCTTCACTGAAAAACATTAAACATAAAGTCAAATGTATGTCAAATGAAGTCATGTTCTTTACACCCTTAAAGTTCAAGGGCATTTCGGGCATTTATTCAGGAGTTTCAGAAGATATTCGACGAAACGTCTGAAATTGGTCCCTGCTCCTTAATTTCTGGACACCAGTGTACTTTTTAAATACCCTTATTAGATATGTAGGCCATAGAAATTTTCGAAAGTGTTCAATTTAATGCATGAATGAAGGAATTAAGAATATATTGATGAAATATACCTGTCATTAATTTCCAAAAATATACACATTTAAAATTTTTATACCGTCTCTGTGTCCTATAAGTTGTATTAAAAAAAATCTTTTCCCTGATGTGACAAGTTAAACAATAAATATTACATTCTTCTATAACAAAAACACCCCGAAATTATTATTTTTATTGCATAAAATTTCGAAACGTTCTTGCCCCACAAATTTGTCAATAATTTTTATTGCATGAAGGCTCCCAAATTTCCTAAAATTCAACTAATTATAATCTGAAGTGTTTTGGCCTTAGATAAATGGAATTTTTACTGTTTTACTTGTCAGAGCATGTAAAAAATGCTCTAAATAAGACCTATAGAAACCAAAATTCGTATAAATGTTTAAAAATTGTATTTTTTGAAAATTAACGGAAGGATTTTTTCATCAACATTACCTTATTTTCTACCTTATTTTGTTTTACTTTTTCAATTTATAATTTATGTGTATGTCTAACCTGTAATCAAATAACGTGCATTTTAAACAATTTAGGTTAACTTGCTTCTATAGATTTGTTTGTGTATGTGTGTGTATGTGCCCAAGCCGGTTTAATGAAAAAATGACTTTTTTTTTCTTTTTCAATGTTTGTTTTATATATAAAAAAAGTCAATAAATAATGTTCGTATCATAATTTTCTGTTGTCATCATTTTTACTAAAGATGAAAACAAAATGCTTGAAAAATACTTGATATTTCTGTAATAAAATATTATTAAATAAAACGAAATTTTGAAATTGTAATTTTCAAATATAATATATTTTAAAATCAACGTTTTCAGAGAGTTACTGTACGAAGAAACAAAACTTCTCAATATGAAAGAGAAATCGAATTAAGTGGTCTTGTACCTTTTAAGTGCGGCAAAAATCGAGAAAAACAATCAAAGTTTGAATTAGTGTATTTTCAAAACCTTTATATGTCTAAACATAAAGTTTTGATTATTAATTAAATAGATTCTGCTTTTCAATATATTACTATTAGAAACTGACTAATATTTTACTGAATTTGTGCATTGTTGAAATTAAATTGGCTCTTTTTTTTCTCTGTAAGTCATTGCGCGCATGATATCTTGAGAACATATGCATGGATTGTTATGAAATTTGATTTAGATAATAAGCGAATATGTGTGTTTAAAATGATCTACTTTTAAATATTTACAATGATAAGACTTTTAGTTATGACTGTTTTTATTCATTAAAAAATTCAAAACTTTGAATTTTTTTACAATTTTTTTTACATGGTTCATGAAATATTTGTGACCTAAGAGTATGTCATTTTTAAAATACACGTGTGCTTATTATCTATATCAAATTTCATAACAATCCAGTCATACATTCTCCAGACATGCGCGCAATGACGTACGGGGTAAAAAAAAAGAGCAACTTTATTTTTAACAATACTTACATTCTGTAAAAGACTAGTCAGTTTTTAATAGTGTTATATCAAAAAGAACAACCTGCTAAATCACCACTCAAAATTTCATGCTTATACACAAAAAAAGTTTTGAAGATACACTAATTCAAAGTTTGAAAGTTTTTGTTAATCTACGGCGAGTTTTAAATGTACAAGACCTGTACAAGTTTGTCCTAGCGTCCAGCTTCGGAACCATTACATGTATACTACAAATGTAACTTTTATTCTCAATTAGATTTAACTGTTCAAACCATTGCCTAATTTGGAGATTCCGACAGAGAAAACAATATCAATTTATCACAATGACACTATTATTATTATTATTATTAATATTATTAATGTTATATACTTCATCCGTCTACCACAGATTTTGTAACGAATCGCTTATTTCAAGCAATTTTGCATTTACTCTTTTTTCTCACTTCCTTTTTAGTTACAATTCGTTCACTTATGTGGGGACTTTTTTAAACATATTAACTAATCTTGTAATTGGGCCCTCTGCCAATTGACTTACTTAGAAAATGTTATTTGGCTGAGTAGTGACTTAGTAGTGGTTATTTTGACAGACATTGAATGTTATAAAGATTCATATTGAAACTTTTTCTTACTATTATCTATCCAAATGACTATGCACATGTGTGCATAAAATAAGAAAAAAATTGTTCACAGCCAAGCTTTCTATGTAATCTTCCACTATAGATCGGCACAACAATTGTCGTATTTTAGCGAATATAATTTGGGAAAAGAGAAAATTATTTGGAAGCCATTTAATGAACACCACATTAGTGTTAAACTGTTTTTGCTGTCAGTTTGA
Source organism: Maratus michaelseni (assembly GCA_963931845.1). Classification (NCBI taxonomy): domain Eukaryota; kingdom Metazoa; phylum Arthropoda; class Arachnida; order Araneae; family Salticidae; genus Maratus; species Maratus michaelseni. The sequence continues at coordinate 95,135,568 of OZ007593.1, forward strand.
CCCACTTGTAACCACTTTTCACCTTTGCCGTGTATCTTACCAAAATTCACACCGATTTTACCATAGACGCCAGTCAGTATCCGATATATTTTTCTTTGTTATGCATTCTTAATTCTCTTCATGTATTTTCATAACTTCTGAATTCACACACTTCGGCATTTATCCTTCATAACCACTTACTTTTCAGTTTCAATACATTCAACATTTTGGGATATTAAAACACATTAGAATTCTTCTTTAATTGGATAAATTTTTTCCCTAACTGATGTGAAATAGTGCAGAATAGTGGTTTCTCTGGGACAGCCCTTTAATTATATCTTCAACCACATTAAACCATGTTTTTTCTAGCAACTTTAATATTTGGTGCCAACTTTAGCTTTGTACCCGATTATGGAAGATTTTATATATTTTTTTTGTTCTCGTCTAAGTTTTCTGGTTATCTTTGAAGGTAAAATTTTTTAGTCATCTGTAATTGGGATGCGCGCTATTTTACGTATTTTAGCGAATATTGTTTTTCAAAACAGAAAATATTTTGTAAGCTATTTAATGATAACCATATTAACTTTAGACCAAATTGATCCCTTTTCTCACTTGGCATGAAGTATGAAAAAAAAATCATAGACTTTTCCTGTTTACACCGATAATTATCCACATTTTTATCTTTGGTCTCCATTGTCGGTAATATTCAGGAATAATCGTAACATGACCAAGCTCTTTTCGGACAATTATTAACATATACTGACGGACCGTTTTGAAATTTGATAGATTATATCTTTTTACTAGTGGTAACGAAACGATCAAAATCAACACGATGTCAGTCAAGTAAGCGTTTGTTTAAAACTCTCTGACAGTCTTACAAAAGGACAAATTTGTAATTTGTTTTCTCTGTATTTTGTTTTAAATGCTATGAAAAACGAATTTTCCAACATTGAATATAAAAAACTTAATTACAAATATGAATGTAATCTTTGAGAGTATTATTCATTGCTCAGTGCGTTAAAAATGCATTAAATCAATAGAATTTTATATCTTTAAATAATGCTTATATTGCAGTGAAACCTGGAGCTTAGTGAACGTATTAACACGGGCTTGTCAGTGAGATAGTTAAATACTGTTGTTGACATTTCTCAACATACAATTAACGCCGATTTTGGTTCCAATTACATTATTGTTAATATATTTATAGATATCTGAAATTCCATTTAATGCCAATAAAAAAGGGGAAAACTTTATTATTACAATAACGCATATATCCTGTAGAAATATACTGTTAAAAATTTGCAGCAAACTGTCCACTTAATTGGCCTTTTTTATAGAAAAAGATTACACAACAGTAATTTAACGCTATTATGGCCATATTATTGCCCATATTACGGTCAGAATAGAGTTTATGTTTATGTAACCGTTTATTATAAAAACCGTCGAATGACTGGACAGTTGACTGCAAATTTTTAACAGTGTATATTTCATCAGTATTCGACTGCCAATAGGTATTTAAAAAAATCACCGCTATGAATTTTGTTTTAAGCAAGACGTATATAGTTTATTCCGGTTACTTGAACCTTATTTAATTAGAGATACCGTATAGTTAGGTGAAAAGAGTAAAATCAAATCAAAAATCAAACTTAACTTTAATTCTGAAAGAAATCAACATAGACAAGACAAATTGTGCTAGAAACAGTGAGTTTCAATTAACATTTATATGTATGATTTTTTCTAATATAAGTTGGAAAAAAATATTTTTACCTTCAACTAGTTCACATATTTTACCTTTCCAAATTTCTACAGCAAGTGCTATTTTTAAGAGAAATCTTAAATTAAAGAACATGAAATAATTGTTTTGAAAACAGTAATAAGTTTTAATAAACATCTAAAGAGAAATTTATCTGTTGGTTTGAAAACAATTTGTTTCCTTTAACAACATGTCTGAATTCTAAAATGTTTGACAGTTAAAATAGTAGATATCAATTTTAAATAATAATTAAGTTCATTGTTTTGGAATTATTTTCTCTAGAAAATACGCCTTCTTGGTGCAAAAACAATGTTTTTTTTTACATCCAAAATATAACAAGAACACGGTAAATATAATTTCTGGTAGATGACATACCTAAACAACATCCTCTTGAAATGAAGTTCAAACTCGTATTTCAATATTTCACTAATAAATGAGACTAGGGAGAAATTGCTTTTCTCCGGAAAAATATGTTATGCTTTGGCAATATGTTTGAAAGAAAAACATTTTGTCTAAAGAAATATCTGGATTTTTGAAAGATAAAGGCAAAAGTTTCGCTGAAAGAAATATATTGAATAAAATGAAGTTTAAATGTATTTTATTTAAAATTTAATTACACTTTTCTCGAAAGTAAACAGATACTGATAATAATTAAGTTACATATTTTACTATAATTTTAAAACATTTTTATCAAATATTTTTGAATTCTTCCATTAAAAAAACATTCTGTAGAAAATTATATTCATAATAATAATGATTTCATACTCATTTAAACTGTCGAAATTTTTTATTAGTCGATATTTAAATAATGTTATCTTGCATTATTTTAGTATGTTTTGATCTGCTTTACTATGTATTCAAACATTCAGTTGTTGTTGCAAATAAATTTTCTTTTTTGCTGTTTTTAATAGTCAATATGTAAAGAAAAACATTTTGTATTTAAAAAAAATGATGGTGTTTTAATATACATATATATATATATTAATCTCTTTGGCAAAACAAAAAAGATAAAAAATTGTGTTTAGCAATATGTTTCAATGCATATATTGAGCATCACATATTAAAGAGATTTAAATGTTATATTTCTGATATAAAATAATCTTTCCACATATTCATTACTTGACAAAGATATTGTGTTAAATAATCCATCGGTCTTAATTTTTTGGAAGCACTTGTTTAGATTTCAAATTATGAAGAACGATTGTTCCTCTATAGAATAAAAAAAAAATTAGAATTAAATTAAATTTAAATATAATAGAATTAAAAAAAAAAAAAAAAAAAAAAAAAAAAAAAAAAAAAAAAAAAAAAACATTACCCGCATGCTTACGTGCTTACGTGAGCTATTCTTTAAAGTACAAATATTTGCATAGTTCACAGCCAATAAAATAAAGATCTACAAATGGGGACAACTAATTAAAATATTAATGCATCTCCGCAAAACAAAATCACTGAATACATGTTTAATAATATTCCAAATGTGTAAAATTTACATTTCAGATATTTTAAGAGAAATAAGGATATAGTGCGATGTATGTTTTTGACAGTATACGTTATTCTATTTTGTACTCTTTGAATATTTCTTAAAAAAAACTTTTTAACGGAAATTAATTTTACAGAAATCTTAATAGAAAATACTTTTGCAGAAATCTTTAAAAAAAAAAAAAAAAATTAATATGACATTGAGAAATTCGCATTCAAAATTATATAAAAGAATATCCAAAAAAATTTAAATAAAAACATTTGTGTAAAGACAAAATGTGAGCAATCATTCGGTATTGAAAATATAAAGTAATGGAATACTGCTCCTTAGAAGTATTAAAAATTAGTAAAAACAATAAAATACAATCAGAGATTACATGTCACGATCTCACCTATATCATTTTCAAAGTTAAAATTTCGATGTAATTCGCCATCGTTCAGTTTATTTGATCGTATGTAAAACCAACTTATTGCATTTGAACTTATTTTAAAAAAATAAAAATAATAGTAATATTTTAAAAAAGTATCTTACAGTTTCCAAAAAAGTCTGGATTTAAAGTGGTAGTCCATCATCTTTTTCCTCATTGTATCGTCGGGAAAATTAAATTTACTTGGATTGAAATTATTTCAACACATTAATTACATAGAAAACAAAAAAATATTTTATTTATTGCGAGGAAGAAATCAAATTATATCGTAGTTCCAGCTTTGAAAATGTTCTGGATGATATCGAAAATTTTAGACTCTAACATATTTTACAGTTTGCAATTTTTAAAGTTCACACAGAAAAAAGTCTTGTTGAATCAACAAAAATTTGGTTGACCCAACAAAACTTTTCGTTTAAATATGGGTCAATGGAAATTTTGTTTGAATCAACAAAAAAAAAAAAAAAAATATTTTTTTATTTTTTTTTTGCAATGCCAAGAAAAAATTTTGTATCGTCAGCAAAAAAAATGTTTTGTTAATTCATGTAAAATGGTTCAATTTTAATTGAATTAACAAAATTCGTTTTGTTACATAGATATATGCTATGTGTTATTTTAACAATCTATTTTGTTTTTTCAACAAAATATATTTTGTTTGTTTAAATAATAAAATATGTTATATTACGAACTTGTTTTGTTTATACTACAAATATTTTTGTTAAATGAACGAATCTAAATATGCAATTTTAACTATTTTTTGATTCATTTTCAGCAGTAAATTACGACTGTAAACCTTGAATAATAGCAACTGAATTTTTATCCTGCTTTTTTTCAAGCGCAAACCGAGAGAGTGAAAATTGCTCTAGCCGGGAGTCGATCCCGGGGCCTTAGAACAGCGCTCTGAGTCTCTATCATTGAGCTACAAGGAACGATATCTGAGATCGGCATTTCTCACTCTTATATATGTCGGAACGGCTGCAAGCGCAGCACAAGATGGAAATATCATCAGGAGCCCGCAAATTTCTGTGACAAACATGAGACGATAATACAAAGCCCAGCATACGGCAACACATCGTTAATTTTTAATTCATTTTCAGCAGTGAATTATGTCTGCAAAAAGCAGGACAAAAATTCACTGGTTATTATTCAAAGATTACAGGCGGAAATTCGCTGCTGAAAATGAGTATATGATATATGAAAAATGAGCATATAAAAATGAATATTGCAGAAATCGCGAAAAATGCAACATGGCAGCGCCACCTGTTGCGCGATTTACACCAAAAACTAATCAGCAACAATTTATATCAGGAAGTAACTGAATGTAAAGTTTTATTAAATTTCGTGGATTAGTTCTTGAGATAGAGCGCCCACAAAATTTTTGTCACATATAGACAGATAGAGTTATTGACAGTCATTTTCTAAAAACAGTCAAATCGTGTTCAGGACCTTCTAAAATCCGTCGGAAACCGGAAGTCAAAACTTTTCATGATTCCAATAGTGTCTTCTTGTAAAGATAGAAAAAGTAATAAATGGGACAGGGTGGTTTTTTAAACTACGTTGGTCTGTCCCAATGAAAAAAAGTTTTAATTATCCAAAAATTATGTTAATCCTTTAATTATATAGCTATATAAATCAAATAAATCGACTTACGTGAGAGAGTTATGGCTACTACTTAACAATTTAAATTTTGCAATAACAACAAAATTTTGCTAGAATTACAAAATTATTGTAAAATTAAAAGAACAGATTTTGTTAATTCAAGTAAAATTGATGAAATTGTGTTAAAATTTTGTAAGAGTGTTAACAATATTTTTTTGACCAAGCAAAAAAAAAAAAAAAAAAAAAAATATATATATATTTCAACTAAATAATTTGCTAAAACAACCAACCAAAATGTACACAACAAAACATGTTTTGTTGTTTTAATCAATCCTTTTTTTTGGGTGTTTGTAAGCAATAATATTTTATGAATTTGTATATTGGAAGCATATAATATTCTAGATAATATGAATGTTCAATATATAAACATCGTCGCATTGTGCAAGAAAACCATTTTGCAGATTTCAAAAATGTCTGGATTTTTAGTTTTATATTTTTAGTGCTAATATTTTTTACAAACAATCGCCACACTGTTTTCATTTTGTAAATTTTATAAAATGATTTACAAATAAAAAAAAACAAATAATCGTAATAAAAATAATTATAAATACTTTATTACTATAAATTTTGTTTGCAACTATTTATTACCATGAATTTTCTAGTGTTTTTAAGATCGTAAGTAAAAATAAAAAGTAACCAGTCTATTTTACACAACGTAAAATCCTACATTCAGTATATTAATTTTACGTTTATATTTAGTTGTGTTGCAGTTTGCATTTTATCGTGTACATTTACTTATTTTTAACTAAGTGGCTATTACAATTTGCTCAATCGTTATTCTAAAATAAATAAATAAATAAATAAATAAAATAAAGTAAACAGAATTATGAAATAAATGTATTACAATAAATGATTAGTTTAAAAATTGCATTTTATTTAAGAAATTTCGAAATTGTCTATGTAGACAGCTCAAATAAATGTTCATAATATTAAAAAAAAGTACAGAAATATATTCTTGTAAAATCATATATATATTTAAATATTATTTTGGAAACAAATTGTGTTTATTTCATAGAAAAAACTTAAGAGTTTAATTAAAACTGTTTTTGTATTATTTTTAAAGAAGTAAACTATACTATAAAAAGCGTTGAGATGTTGATATTCAAATTACAATTTCAATAGTCACATTTATTTTTATTAATTCAGTGGTACCCTCTAAAATGTCTGCAAAAACTTGGTATAGAACTGGGATAGAGTGCTTCACGTTAGTTTTTGCAGTTGTATGTATATTTATTATAAAGAACTACTATTATGTACTAATTATAATTCCGTAGATGTTAATTTAACCAAATGTAATAATTTAATATTACCATGAATAGGTCCTTTAATAAGTTGGTGGTATGTAACTAAAGTTGATATGAACGGTATAAACCAGACATATATTTTTTATTTTGAGCTCAAGTGGTAGTTGCGCATGAAATTAACACAAGCGCCACATAGGGACCACTGCATTAAATATATATAAAAAATAAATAGCCTTTGACATTCTTCTGAAACAATTCATATGAAGTTCCACAGAAGCATGTATTTTTTCTTATTATCACATTTGTAACGTAAAGAAGGTTGAATATATTATATAATAAGAGGAAGTACAAACTTTTCAAGTTTTACAAAAACAAGTAAAACGAAGGAAAATATATAATGGACACACGTGGATAACTGGATCTATATAAATAATTCCCATTTTTCACATGTACGTGAACGAAATAGAATTCATGAATACAAAGTATATTTTAGGAATTTTGGGACGGAAAAGAAACGAAAATTGAGATAATGGGATGGCAAAAAACTGCATCAGAATTTCTCTGTTTTTCAAGCTACTTTTATTTTATTTGCATATCAGTCAGGAATGTGACATCACGAATCGTTACCAGTTTAAAAAAACTACAATTCTATGGCTACTTTATGTTTCATGACTCCAAAATATTGAATGATATTAAGTGCTTAAGAAACCCAATCTTATCTTTAAAAAATATCAGCCAATAATAATAATAATAATAATAATAATAATAATAATAATGGCTATTTGAAGGTATTGGATCGATATCGATATACACAAACACTTTTCACACATGTACGTAAATTAAATAAAATTTCTGAGTACAACATATAATTTAAACGATATATGGTGGAGAAGAAAGGAATCTTGAGATACAATAGCGAAAAACTGCTTCGGAATTTATCTGTTTTTCTTGACTCGTCCTGATTTTTAAATATTCTTGTCACTTAAATATAACACATCATAAATCATTATCAGCTTAGAAATGCTATTTGATAATTTTTTAATGTGGTTCGAATTCAAAATTTTGAATATTAAGAAATCTGTGATGCTTAAATTAATTAGCCAATGGATATACGAAGGCATCGATATACACAAATATTTTAGTTACAGATACGTAAATGAAATAAATTTGCTAATACAAAATATATTTTAGAAGATTTTTAACAAAGAAGACAAATGACGTGAGCAAATATGATAGCAAACAATATTCACCGCAATTTATTTTTCTTGAAGCACTTTGTTCAGTGAATTTATTTGCATAGCACATATAAATAGGACATCATAAATCATTTCTCTCATAAAAAATCGAATTCAATGGTTATTTTAAATTTTCTGGATCCAAAATACTGAATAATCTACTGACGTTATATATTACTGAATTTGCTTATTTGAAATATACATTGGAATTCTACTGATACAATTTTTTATGCATAGTTTACGATTATTTCTACTCTTAACCATTTATTTAAACTGGAATTAATGTTACGCATAGTTTTGAGAAATTTTATTACGCTTATTAGAAAAAAATATTTTATTTTCGTCTTGTTTGAAAGTCAATTTTGTTTAAAGTAAAATGCACATATACTACTAAGTTTGTTGAATACTAATATGATATCAACATTTAAAATATATTTTATTAATTTCCCAACTAGAAAATACTGATTGGTAAAGAAATCATAAGAGTTGAATATTTTTTTCTAAACTAAATGCAAAAAGGTGCAGGCAATATATCGAATTCATAACGACTTCCTGAAAATTCCAAATTTGTAATAAAGTATCCGTCGTTTATTGAAGTTACTTTATCTTCGGTTTACACCAATAAACGTTGTCATATGACACACCAGGTGCTATTGTCGAAAAAATTCTTTTGCATGGTGAAGTTCGTAAAAATAAAAATAATAAAATCGGTGAGTGTTTGTGTAGCCAATATAGCACACTGGCTTCATCAAGTACAACACCAAGTTGACAAAGTTGACAGTACGACACCCTAATCCCCAGACATCCTGAAAGTTGCAAAGAAAAATGTCACCAGGACGTCCTGAGGAACTGAAAATGTCCACCTTAGAGCATCTTGGAGAACTCATCAAGAACCTTGTCATGGACTTTTCAGGAGGTTATGGGAAATATTATAGGAAAATATATTGGAGGAATTTAAGAAACTTTAAGGTCACTTAATGTACTTAAAAATTCACTCATAATTCCGATTATTCGACATAATATAAAGTGCAGAAAATATTATTATGATGCAAATTAGTTTATATATAATTTTATTTACAATTTATTAGTTTTAAGAAATTACTCTTTAAAAATACCTAATGCAATTACTTTTACAATTAGATATACGAATTAAAGGGGAAATATGAGACACTATTCATGTTGACTTAAATCTGGCAATAGGAATAATTATCATAAGGCGTAACCAATCGCAATCAAGGAAACATACGACAGCGGAAAAATGATAAGAATAACCGTCTGTGTTCCGCGTTCTCTCCACTGGGTTTGAACCAGGTACTACTCCAACACCAGACGCGTGTTAGACCACCTAATCCAGTTGTTCACAGCCAGTGCTTTGCTTTATAGGATATTTGTCATAGGATTGATCCACTTTCCTTATCTTGTGATGAAAGAACTTGATCGGTTGTTGAAAATCATTCGTGCTTGATGGGATTTTTTCAATCAGAAATTCTGTCAGAAATCAAATTAAATACTTAATATTTTATACAGAGATATATTTATTAATATTTTGAATTTATATCCAAAAAATGAAACTAATTTAACAGGACTAATAAAAGAAAAAATATATATATGTTTGATAATGTTTACATTAATCAGCAAAAAATAAGTAATAAATAAAAATCATACTTACAGATAAGTTATTAACTAAATAAATAATATAACTAATATAAATAACTAATATAATATAACTAATAATATAACTAATATCATCAACAAAAATGATAAACTAAATTTTAGAAAGTTGCAGTTAAAGTATCAGTTAAAACAGTCACAGTAAAAATTACATTTAAACCGTTACAGCATGTTCCCCTAATTATGGCTATACTAAAAACATCACAAGTAAAGGGGATTGAATCTTAATACTGTCCCAGAACGTTTAGTGTAATGTGGAAGTGGAGATTGTGCTGTAGTTACAGGTTCGTATAGGCTGGTAGTAACGAGGTGACGAGTTGTCAACAGACTTTATAGGAGGTATAGATGTTAAGTCCTCTTGAGTAACGAACGCTGTCTTAAGACATTCAATGCTCATCACAGATTTTTAATCATTTCTGAATACAGTGAAATGTTTACCGGTCCGTTTGGTGATGCAAAACGGACCATTATATGGCTGTGTCAACGGTGCTTCAACTGTGTCGTTACGTACCTAGACGTGTGTGTAAGTTTCCAGTGAAGGGTGTAAGAAGCAAGTAGTTTTATTATGTGCTGATGCTGGAATTGGAGTTATCGGGCACAGCTGCTGTAGAATCCGCATGCGACAGCTCTTTGGAATTGTAAAGCTGTAAGAACTATGTGTATACAGACAGTGTGGTTCCATATAGCATTTCAACACAAGTACCCCCAAGACCTTTTGAATGTCGAGCGGAGCACGATGTGTACAATGAATAAGGACTCTGTCTATCATGTGTGTTGTGGCAATTCAAGGCCAGCTTAAGACTGCCGTTAAAACAATCTACGAGTATTACTTGCTGGATGGTATGGAGAAGTTGTAAAGCTGCGAATGCCTAAAATCTTTGTTAAATAAGAACAAAAATGCGACTTAAAAGGCCAACCCTGGTGTGTAGTCAGGATAGTTGAGATAATATACCTTTAAATCCATTGCGTGATGAATGTCCAAGCAACGGTTTCAGCTGTGATATCTTGTAAGGCATTGCTTCGCGCCAGAGAGAAAACACGGTGTGTTCCAAATAAGAGTATCGATCAGATGGAGGTAAAAGTTCATTGATGTAAAGATGGACATACTCTAATTTATGAAATTTAAGAGGAAACTGTCGTATAGGGTTATATATTTGACATTCGTAAACTCATGCAGAATCATACCCAATTGGAAATGTGTTTCAACATTAATAGTCACACAAATTTCTGCTGCAGCGGTTTAAGAAAAGCTCTAAAACCAGGATGAGGTAATTCATGTGAACTTTGAAACACCATTTGGTGAAACTTGTACTACACTCACATCGCAACAAAGTGTTGCGTCAGGACTGATTTTCAGCTTTTGAAACTGAAGCATCGCGTCAGGCTTTGCTAATAGTTAAGCTATTTTTTATTCTTAAACTGCACTTCATCCTTAGATAAAAACTCAGTTGAGTCTAAATGGATGTCATTTATTCACGATAAGGTGTCAGCCACAATATTTTCGGATCCACCGATATGCCGATTATCCATGAGAAATTGAAAATGAAGCCTAGTTACTTGAAAACCCGTGTAGAGCCTAAATATGTTTTTATTTTTAAAGCTAAGGTTAATGATTGATAGTCAGTGTATATGACGAACTGTCTTCCTTCCAAACTGTGCCGGAAATGTTTAACAGCCGAATAAAATGCAAAGAGATATCTTATAGACACTGTAATTTTGCTCGATATGACAAAACATACGGAAAAAAGCATGGGTTTGCATATTATTCTGACATATAACATTTAATACAGTTTCGATGGCGGTTTTCAAAGCATTACATCTCAAAAAGAGATGTTGATGAGGAGCATGATAAACAAGAATTGTAGAATTTATCAAATCTTTTAAAAGCCTGTGTAAAATACCACCACACGATACCAAACGCTTGTTATTTTTTTTTATATTTAAGCAATTTTATCCAAGGGAAATTGGATTTGGGCAGCGTTTGGAATGAAACGTCGGTAAAAATTGAGCATTGCTAAAAAATTCTCAATTTTTCAATTTCTTCATATTTTTGAATTTCTCATTTTTATAACTTGCAAATTTCAATCAGTTTCCTTGTAAAAAAAAGTCCACTGTTACACCGGTATATACAATTTATATTTAAAGAACAGCTTGAATGAAATAATGAATTAACAAGTGTTGCTGCCTACCTGACTAAAAAGTGACGTCAGGGCATTTGATGCTCCTGATGATTGCAGAGGCGTCCTTGATAATATATAAATTTTTTAGTGTTATGTCACTTATATTCAAATCATGTGTGATAATTTACATTTACATTAACTCAAGTGAATAAGTTTTTGAATCTGATATCGTGTTGGATCAATTGATATATTTTTTGTTAACTTTGAATATATATTTTTTTTTTTTTTTAAATAAAATTTCTAAAACAATATAATATTAAAAAATCACGCTCTAAGGAACTTCCTGAAATATGTTTTTAACTTTCTTTTAAAACTGAATCACGCGAATTGTGTTATTGAATGAATAAATTGCTTACAGTATATAACGATAAATATTAACTTATAATATTTTTTTTTCAAACGTAAATTCCAGATTACCCCCCAAAAATAAAGAATTTAACTTTTATCAAATCGATTTGTTATTGTTCACATCCATTTATATATAAAATTTTATTCATGCATACGGGATTTTATCCAAGGAGATTTATTATAGAGAAGAAAAGAGGATTTAGAAAATGTGATTGGAAATAAAAGGATTTGAATTTCGTTTATTTTCCGGATTCTGATGCATATAAAATAAAGAAAACAAAATCATTCATGGCTGCATGCATTGAAAATGGCAAAAGCTCTTTTTGGTTATTTTCGTTAAATAACAGTAGATTAATACATTAATTAATTGAATCAGTGTATTGTTTTTTTTCAATTTCGGATGTTCTTACTTTATGAAGTGAATTTATAGAACTATTCAAATTACGCTAAATGTTAGAATTTAACTATAATATTTATAATATTATTTAATAATAATATATTCCGAAGAAGTACAGATTAAAATGAGTAAAATTTAACATTTAATTATATCTAGAATTATATTACATAATTATGTTAATTATTAGATTATAATATTAACTCATTATTTTGAAAATAAAGATCAGAAAATCAATACTTACGAATAGTATTGTTTATCAATCATAAATTATATTTGGACACAATTTTACTGATTATTTTCAAAAGTAATTTTAAAAGAAGAAATATTATTTGATCTTGTTTAAATATATTTTTTTACACATTAATAGCAGTCCTTTAATATGGTTTTAAAATATTTAATTGTGTTTTTAATCAAAACGTTTCTGTACAACCCAATAGTACAAGGAATAACAGGAATGAGATCAGAGCAAAATCAATATTAATATGAATATATGGAATGTATACAAATGTATATATGAAATATATACACATGAATATATGAAAAAAAAATATTAAACAAAATTTTTAACCATTGGGAAAAGGGTTGTTGCTTTCGGTCGAGAATGGACCAAATGATGTTCGCATTTTACTATTTTAACCGTTTTTAACGAAATTCTATTACTGTAGAAGAATTTATCTTTGAATAGGCAATAGAAATACATAAAATCGTTACAAAAATGTTAAAGTTACAAAAAGGATAGATGCAAATTATCAGATATGAAAAAAAGTAGAAATTTGGTACTTTCGTGTTAAAGCGGCCCCCAAGGATGAACCGCCAAGCGACCAAGATTTATCGTCAAATTATAAAGCATGTATGATATTATAATAATATATGTGGTCAAGTATGCAATAACGTATGTGGCCAAGTTATAGTCATATATGATGCTAATATGATGCATATATGAGGTATATATGTGACATGTATATATGATGTATGTACAACATATAAGACGTAAATAATATGTGTATAATGACGTATATGGCACATATAGGGGTGTTTGGAATATATATATGCGTATATAGGATGCATATATAAGCTTTGCGATGATCTTGGCGATATCATAACTGCAACCATGGCATAATCATAATTGTGGGGGCCACTATAATACGAATGTACGGTATTTTTTTTTTTTTTTAATCTTTTGGACCATTTCCCCAATGTTTATTGTAATTTATTAAATTATATATTTTTTATTATCGGTTGATAGATTAAATATAAAAAATATGAATCACATTTTGTTCCATAAATGGCATAATGTATTTTTTTAAGAATGTCTCATATTTTCAGAGCACGGTGAAATATTTATTTTTCATTCACAACAATCTTTACATTCTCATATATTCATGGTACAAAATTAAAATTTAATGTTTACCAGCATTGACTGCAAAGTGTTCTTATTTTTCTTTTTTTATAATTCACAGCCGCAAGTTACTTACTAATTACAGACTTGAAGTAGGGTGTTAAAGATGATTACGTGTGTCAATTAATAAAGAAGCTACAAATTTTCATTCATTAACATTTTAAATTTTATTGTGATTGTACTAAATGCTTAGCTGCTAAATGCTACGATTTTTGTCTACCAGTATTTTCTAATGTCTTATTCAATCTCTTTGTCTTATTTAATCGAAAATTTCTGAATTTTAACTAAGGCAACAATTATCATATAAAATTACTAGTGACCAAATTCGCAACATTTTTTAGATATGAAAATGACTTAATATTCTATAATTTACTATTTTGCATTTACAACAGTCAGACAGTTATTGTCAGGAGGAAGAGATGTTTCCTCCTGTACAAATGTTGTGTTTAAAAGAGAAAAAAGAAAGGGATCGTTTATCTATTTCTTTATGCTATTTGCTCTACAAAATTTTATATGGACTTATAAAATGACGTACATAGAAAATAAACACATGTCATCAAACAAAAACACAAATGTCTAACCATGATTGACTGGATAGTAAGTTACATTAAAGTATTTTACAAAAATAAAATAATAATGCTATCTGTAACTATTTTTAGAAAGTGATACGGATTTGTTTTTTAAGACAAGCTTTAATAGTATTCATCCTGGCTGTTGATCATACTTCTTACCAGACAGCGTATTTTCAGATGTTGAGAGAAAAACGAAAAGTATATGTAATATATTTGAATTATTGTAATTGTTTCCATCTTTCTATTTTTCAACTTAAAACACATTTTCTTCCCTTTCCCTTTCTCAAATTTTAAATATTTTTACGTCTAGTAACGTTTTCTTTCTCGTCTCAAAATTAATTCTACTTTAGAATGTTCTATTTGAGTTATAAGAAAAGGAAAACCCTATTTATAGGTTTCTTTTTCTTATTCTGATAGGGACACTTCGAAGGTTTATAATACCATAATCAGAACCATAGCACAGCGGTTTTATGCATACGCCAATAACGAGACCTGATACATGTTTAAATTAGTTTAGAACCATTTGCGCATAGCACCGATTCTGGAATTTTCTCTTCCTACGAACTGCAATTAAAACCGTCTACGCTAGTTTTGTGCTAGTTATTTTCCGTGTTTTCATTTGCCAAATGGTCTCATAGGACACCTGCAAGGAGTTTACAAGCTGATTTTTACACAATGATTTTATAGAATTTCGCTATGAAATGTTGTTAACCCCTTCGGGACCGGCGGTTTTTACACAAATTTTATTCGGTTGGCACCACTTAAAAAAAAAAAAAAAGCTACCTTTACTTAAATTACCACAAAAAAATGCTCTAATTAGAGAAAGCAAATATTACTTTTATTTTTTACTGGTGCTTAAAACAAATTCTGTGCACCCATGGTCCCGAATGGGTTAATGAATGTATTTCACAATAAATATGATTAGTTAAAGTTTTTCCCTAATTTATTCTCCGGGAAACGATTGAGTATTCGAATTATTTCCCGCTTATAGACGGCTGCAATCAACAGTTCTATAGAGTATTTCTTGATTCAGCATACTGATGCTATTTCATCATGGATGTACACTACACCTGATCGCTTGCGTGGTAAACATTTACTTGGCTACACAGAATTCATGTATTATCTGGTATCTCATTAAGGTATCCGCCTACGTTTAAAACGTCAATTTCGATGAAAATTCGCTTTCGATGAAAATTCGCATTTTTTTAAATTTGATTTTCTTATAGAATGAACATTTCTGTTTCTAAATCTGTTTTTATTTTTCCTGTGCGCCTATTAGAAATGAAATTAGAGAACTTTAAAAAAACAGCTGACGTCGTTAATTTATACCTGAAGTGGATCGAAAATTGAGGTTTATTAAACTGTTTTCGGGCATTTTTTAGTTTTTACAGTTAATATTATTGTTTAGCTTTTTTTTTTTTTTTTTTTTTACTACTTTATCAAGTTATCAAGAAAAGTTGAACACTATTGCTCTAACTCAAAATTTTATTATTCTATAATCATGAAAATTTTTGAGTAGCTATTTGATAATGTCTAGAGCGTAGTGAAGTAAAGAATTGATTATAGGTCAATAATTTGTTAATATGTAGCTACTTTTAGGAAGAATTACACTTAAAATTATAGAATTTTTCTGTGCAATTGTATATAATTAGCTGTATCTCTTTTAGATTTCAGCATATTGGCTAGTTTTTAGTTCATTACACTCAAGAGTGTCTAATATGCATATGTTAAAAAATATTTGTGTTATATGCATTTTTTTTCTTTTTTTTTTTTTTTGGCTTTAGAGCCGGAGCCGTTTTTATAAAAAAAAAAAAAATGCTAAAAAATGACTAAAATTCTTCAAAATTTTTAAAAGTTGCATAAATATTTTATATTTTTTCATTATTTTCC
This sequence comes from Maratus michaelseni, assembly GCA_963931845.1. NCBI lineage: Eukaryota > Metazoa > Arthropoda > Arachnida > Araneae > Salticidae > Maratus > Maratus michaelseni. The sequence continues at coordinate 95,151,799 of OZ007593.1, forward strand.
TTATTTTGTATTATACTACACTTAAAAGTGACAAAACAATACCTAAATTACAGTTTATAAAAAAAAAATGGAAATATTAAATAGTATATATAATAATAATATAATAATATAATAATATTAAATAGTCGGAAAGCAATAAATATTAACATAACGACTTAGAGTAGTAAACTCGAAAATGCTCCAAAAAGAATTATATAGAAATATGTGTAAAATAAGCAATCAGAAGGCTATAGTTATAAATTTAGTTGTTTTTAAAGTGTTTATTTAATTAAAAAAGTTCTTTTAAACTCATATGAAAACTTTAAACGCGTTTTCTGAAAAATTCGATTTTCATCGGAAAAGGTAAACGACTATTGCTCTAACTCAAAATTTTATCATCCTATAACCAGGCAATTTTTTGTGTAGCTTTTCGATAATGTCTAGAGTGTAATGAACTAAAGAATTAGCTGTAAGTGACTTAATTTTTTATGTATAGCTATTTTTATGAAGAATTACACGTAAAATTACTGAAATTTTCTATGTAATTGTATATAATCAGCTTTATCTCTTTTAGATTTCCGTATATTGACTAGTTTTTAGTTCATTACACTCAAGAGTGTCTAATATGCATATGTTAAAAAAATATTTGTGTTATATGCATTTTTTTTTGTTTTTAGAGCCGAAGCCGTTTTTATAAAAAAATGCTAAAAAATGACTAAAATTCTTCAAAATTTCTAAAAGTTGCATACATATTTTATATTTTTTCATTATTTTCTTTATTCTGTGTTAGATTACACTGAAAAATACCAAACAATGTGTCAAAAGTAAAGTTTAAAAAAAAATGTCTCCGTACGTAGTCGGATACCTTAAGCTTCCAACAATCCTATTTTAACCCCCGAATAATATATATCTTGTTCAATTTACAGTAACATCAATCATTTTGATGAGTCTTGTACATTTTTTTATGATATAACTTCTATTTAAGTTGAATAATTGTTTATTTATCTTATTTCTATTTAAGTTGTATATTTATTTAATTATTTAATTATTTTGATATTTGAACTCATGTAGGTTATTAATTGTCTTATTTCATATATGTATATATGTTATTAGGGGTTTAATATTGTCGATTTTAAGCATAATGCTGACAATATTTAATGAAATAATATACGTTTACTATGTATATTTTTATGAAGCCCTTATGGAGATTCTATAAGTTATTCACAATTTTCCATTTTTATCTCTTTCATCCTATCATGTATAATTCCATTTTTTTTAAGTTCTTATCCTTCGTTTTTCACATGTGTTTTCATTTTTAAATAAATAAATAATATATATATATATATATATATATATATATATATATATATATGTGTGTGTGTGTGTGTGTGTGTGTGTGTGTGTGTGTGTGTGTGTGTGTGTCTAAAGAGAGAGAGGGTATGTGCTTTACTTTATAGTTAATAAATGATATTTATTAAAATATATATACTTTTTAAATATTTGACTATTAGACAATTTTGCATATCAAACTACAAACATTTATGCGTCCCAATTCAGAAGTCCCTAATTTATCTAAGCCATTTTCGAAGCTTTATTTTAGATTATTCTTTGTGTCAATGCGGAGTATGGAAATACATTATAATCTGGGAAAAAGAAAGTTTTGTCTTGTAAAATATTTGTAGTATAGTTTAAAAATTAACTGCAATATTTGTCCGTTCTATGTCTCGTTTGATTAGCTCATAATTGCTTTACGTAGAATTTGTATTTTTAATTTGGCAAAAAAATTGACATTTTTATTTAGTGTAAACAAACAACAGGCAAACGAATTGCTGGTACGCTTTACCGCATCTTATTTTTAATTCCCTTCCACGCAATAAAAAAATATTTTTAAGGTAAATAAAATGTTTAAAATGCCATCCCCACAGTACGCAGTTGCAAAGTTCGGAAACACCTTAACTGGACAGTTTTACGACCAGAGTACGACAACTATATTCTGAGGGTGGCCGAAGATGACAATGGGAAGCATATAATAGACATACAAAATTACAGCCCCCTAATGAAACAGCATCAAAATCACACATCTATAAAAAGAGATGCTAAATATATATTCTACTCCCATGGAGGGAGAAAGCAACAGTACAACCAGCAAGGATCCTGCCAATTGTTTTGCATTGTAATTAAGAAATCCAATAAAAACATTCTATGTTCACACATATTATTATCTCGGTACGGAACAGAATATTATTATAACCAATGGTCAAAATAAATGCAAGCAGGTATGTTTGTAGTCCCGTTTTTTTTCCTAAATATTCAAAAATTTTGTATAAGGTAAACCTAGGATAGTCTGCGCACAATTAAAAAAATAGCAATAAAAAATCTAAATATTAATTTTTTGCTAAACTATCAATGAATAATTTTTGACTTAATTAGTTTTTGCATTTCCATTGCTATTTTGTTGTTATGTTGCAATTTAATAGAACAGTTGTAATAAAACCAAGAAAGTTATTTTGCGAAATCTGTCGTTACAGGGATGGTGTGATTGCGCACATGGGTAGATTGACATGAGTCTAGTATGCAGACATGAGAGATTGTTACTAATAATAACTACAATTAAATTGTCTACAGTAACAATTACACTTAAATGACATTGCTGTAAGGTTTTCGTGAAAAAAATTTATCGTATTGGGCGGGAATATTTCAACCTAATGCTTAAAGAATCAGAAAAAGGAAATAATTTTAAGAACGATTAAAAATTTTTAATTAAAGGAAAAAAAAGTAAAGAATCAGAAAAAGCAAGTCCAGATAAGATTACAAAATAAAATTATGTAACTTAATAACATGTTTAACTTAAAATTAGTCCATTTTCATTTTTCATTTTTTTATGCAAATTTACCAATTAACTGCGTAATCTCTCCTAGCATAGAAACTACTGGGTACAATGCGCCATCTCTCCTAAGTAGCTAACTCTCCAATTTCAGTAGGAGATATTTTTTTCTTTAAACGGCCTTTTATTTAAACAAGGCCGCTACTAAAACGAACCGTTGATGTTCACATTGTTATCCTAGATTAGTAGCTTATCAGAAATCGTTTAAGTTTAAAATATTTTGTACTATTGACATTGTATATAAATTCTGATGAATAGCTATGAAAATTCAAGCGCTTACTTTGGGGAAACAAATCAAAATAGCAATACTTTATCTTAGACGCTCAAAGCAATCAACGTGCACTTTCAAGTAGACACTCCACTATTGTTGTTGTACAACTTCCTGGGGTAGCTGCGCTCTCACTCCACTCTTTCCCCCCGAACATCTATGTGTGCAATATCTCCAACCGCGCCATCTCTCCTGGCTTTACCTTATATTGAATAACTCCACTTGTACAACTTCTTGCCTATATTTTACTCTTTTAAAGTTTTTGTTTCTTTCTTAGAGATATAAAAAAGTTAGTCTTTAGTAAAGTTACATGTATGTAAATGTATCTCATGTATATTTTTAGTCTCGCCGGAGAAGCTATGTAGTAAATAAGAAGTAGTTTTAATACATAAACAAATGACTTTTTGTTAATAATCAAACTGTTTGATCTTAAGAGCACTTACTGCATTTGAATAGCTGGAGTCAGTAACTAGACTGCAAAAGATAGTGATTTATTATCGGAGATTTCTCTATTGATGAATGTAAAATTCTTGACTAATAATATACTGTGTGCCTTTAAGATCATGGTTTTAATTTTTAAACGTATTTTCAATATAACCCAGAAGTACACCTGTATTTAACTTTAACACTCTTAGCGTTTTGCCCGTATTTTTTCCGTTTCCAGAAAACAACTTAAAGCAGCTGTAGACAAACAATATTTTCACCTGAATTGTATTTTAAGATATACTTAAAATAAAGTGATATGAAGCATATTTTAGAAACAAACAGGGAAAGAAAATTTAAATTAATGTTAGTTTTACGAACATTTTTATAAAAATGCAGGAAAAATAAAAATAAGATGTGTAGAAAATACTTATGTGCAACCGCATCGAAGTAAAATATGTGAGTTATGATGCTTTTAAAAGCATTTCTATAAGTTACAATTCTAATTTTAATTACCTAATTTTACGCATGTGTTCTATTTGTAAATATATGTAAAAAATAATTCTTAAACGTTAATTTATCTCTTTTCTTTTATTCATGTAATGTTTATTCTAATTTAAATTATGTACATCGAAGTGATTAAGAGGTATATTTATATATAATGTCACCTCACCTATGCAGGTATTTTTAGACTGAATTAACACACTAGTTACTTATTTTTGTTTTTTTATTAAAGTATTGATTTCAGTCTACCCATAAAATTTAGAGTACTACTTAGGAATATTATACCGCTGATTTTAAATATTCTTACTGTAATTACATTAATTGATTTCTTTTAATAATTTATTACTCAGAAAATAATCATTTGTAACTCTAACTTTTACTCTTAACTAGGATTTCAAATTGTATGATCACCTTTTAATATTTAAATTTGCTTGTATGGACTAAACCGGGTAATAAAAATGGGGTTTTCCCCAATTTTCCCACAAGCAATGTCTAGGAAGTTTCTTTGTATACAGTAATCAGATTGTCCTTACAACCGGTCTAGAACTTCCCAGCACTAACACTGTAACTTCTTTTAACATAATTCCCATAAACATGTTAATCTTTCTCATAAACTCTACCTAAGTGTTTTATTAGTTTTTGAATCCAATATAAGGCTTTGTGTATAAGAATTCTATATGTTTTTTCTTTCTTTTCATAAGGACTTTCCTTATTTTTCAAAGAATGAAGAGATTTTTCCAGGTCAAAAATCTTTAAAAATGAGTGTTATCTTTTATAATAAGGTAAAGCTAGGAGAGTCTGCGCACAATTCAAAAGAATAACAATAAAAAAATCTAAATATTAATTTTTTGCTAAACTATCCATGAATAATTTTGACTTCATTTGTTTTTTATGCATTTCCATAGCTATTTTGTTGTTATGTTGTAATTCAATGGAACAGTTGTGATAAAACCAAGAAATATGTTCTTACAGGGTTGGTGTGATTCCGCACATGGGTAGGAGAGATTGTTATTAGTAATAACTACAATTAAATTGTTAACAATAATAATTACACTTAAATGACATTGTTGCAATGTTTTTGTGAACAAATATTATTGTAGTAGGAGTGAATATTTCAACCTAATTATTAAAGAATTAGAAAAAGGAATTAATTTTAAAAATGATTAAAAAATTTTAATTAAAGGGAAAAAAATTAAATAATCAGAAAAAGCAAGTCCAGATAAGATTACAAAATAACATTAAGTTACTTGATAACACGTTTAACTTAAAACTAGTCCATTTAAATTTTTCATTTTTTAGGCAAATTTACCAATAGGCTGCGTAATCTATCCTAGCATGGAAACTAATGGAAACAATGCGCAATCTCTAATAAGTAGCACATGCGCAAACTCTCCAATTTCGGTAAGAGAGATTGCGCAGCCTTTTATATAAACATGCCCGCTACTAAAACGAATCGTTGTTGTTCACATTGTTAGTCTAAATTAGTAGCCTATCAAAAATCGTTTAAATTAAAAATATTTTGTACTACTGACATTGTATAGAAATTCTGATGAATAGCTATGAAAATTCAAGCACTTACTTTGGGAAAACAAAACAAAATAGCAATACTTTATCTTAGACACTCAAAACAATCAACGTACACTTTCAAGTAGACACTCTACTACTGCTGTTGTACAACTACCTTTAGTCGCTGCGCGCTCACTCCACTCCTTCCTCCGAACCTCTATGTGCGCAATCTTTCCGGCAGCGCAATCTCTCCTGGCTTTACCTTAATCAAAAATATCATTTGTCAAGGCTATATATATATATGTATATATATATATATATATATATATATATATATATATATATATATATTATTTGAGACAGAAAATTAAATAATAAACTTCTTATTGAGTTTCAAACAACAACAAATGAATGATTTACCCCTTTTGTACATTACCACCAAGTTGATATTCTGCGTCTTTTCCATTTTAATGTAGCAATTTATTTTGAAATTACCCACAAATATGTATTGAATGTATGTGTATTTCTCTCTCTATATATATAACTACAAAATATAATTATTTTTCATCTGTTTCAGCATGAGCTTTTATTTTTTTCAAAATAAGATTACTTTTTCTCCACTTTCTTTCCCCAAAGACAAAGCATCATAAGATCCAATCAAAAAGTCCCATACGGTTCAAGTAAGGTCAAAGACGTTGCAACCCAAGAGAAGCTAAAAGAGTGGTGAAGGACCCCGGAGAATAAATAAATCGGCGTCTAAAACTTCTTTGATCTCTTTGTATAGTAAAGTGTTTTGAGTTATTTTTAAAAGAAATCAAATACAACGTTTTATTAATAATGTACTCAAAGTATAGAAAAGTTTTTATATACAAAATGAACACAATTTGTGTTCTAGATTTTTCCATACAAAATGCAATTTTTAGAACTAAATCATTGTTCTTCAGATTGAATTTGTTACTTTGTTAGTTAGAATTATTTAAAATCTCAAAATTCCAATGCTACATCAAATTAAACCATTAATTATTCACTCGTCAGCGTTTTATGATTCACAAATTTAAATTTCGTCTGCTTAAAATTGTTTCGGTGATTGGAATATATGGACATTAAAACACAACATAATAATAACCGTTAAATGTTTTATGAAGTAATTTAGACAAATTATCTTATTTTTATAACACAGTCGGAACAAAAAATCTTTATTTATTGTTGATATTTCGAAAAAAACGTTACCTTAAAATTAAATTAGATTTTTTTTTCAAAAGAGCTACATAAAAATATCACATATGAAAATATCACATATGCTCATTTCTACTTAAACCGATTAAAAAAAGCAATATACGATAAATTCTATTATATATCTATAAGGTAGGTGAACCAAATGTGGTCATAGTGACGGTTTGAGGATGTTTCATAATTTTTGGATTAGGTGTGCGTGGCTGAATTTTTTTTTGTAACATTTTACACTTGTCTCTAGCACATATAAAGTATACTTTTCTTTCTAAAATAAAATGTAATTATTTTTATAATACAATTTTAAAATTGTAGCTTGTGAGCCATTTTTTGCGCATAGTGTTCCAATGGAGGTTCATATATCGAAATAACTTTTAGGTTTGAAAAAATACTCGGCAAAATATTTTTAATTCTGGAAGTGTATTACAACGTTCCATTAAGAGTAAGTATTTAATTAGAAGGAAAAAATACAATATATTTTTTAAATATACCTTTGTAATTGGATTAAATGCAGAAAATGCAGATGGAATTTTCGATTTTGTCTTGTTAATTAAATCCCTGACACTCTCCATACACATATTGCAACAATTAGTTACACAATCTCATCTCCATTATTTTGTCATTCTTGCATAAATGGCAAAACCAGCTTACTTTTGGCTGGCGATTGCACTTGTGTCAGACATGGCAGTATCCGTTTGTTTGAGTCCCTTTTGACAGTGTACCGGGTTGTTTTTTTATTTTTCTATATGATGATTTTTTTTTTTCATATATTTCGAATTTTTCTTCTTAGTATTTTGTATCTTCTGACACGAAAAGACTTTGTACCACTTTTTGTAGACGGTAGTTGTGGTTTCTTCTGGGAGTTACTGACTTCTTTTGGGTTATCTTGGGTGTTCTTAGTATTGTGGAAATTGTTGGAGTAGTCTTTAAAATTGTGTTTAGAAAATTACCCTTACTACATTTATTTCCATATTTGTTTTCGAAGTTTGATCGCGTGTCCCCAAGGTGGCCCGGTACCTGAGCCTTCTTAGGAACATGCATATGGTCACCATTTGCAGGACATAAAACTACTACTATGATAAATTTATTAGTATTGAAGTAAGTGTGGTTAAAGAGAATGAAAGAAGCTTTCAGAAAACGTATCATAACTCAAAGTTCAAAGAATTTAAACATATGTAAATAAAACTATACTCGGACCTGGATATTAGAACGACTACTCCTCAAAAGTGAAATCACTGACGGACGATCAATGTGATCTCTTGAATACATGATTCACAATGCAGTAGCATCATCTTGTGATTAAAAATGAAATTAATTCTAATTTTGAAGAGTGGGCTGCCTTAGAAACACTGACCTACTTTGGATCACCTTCCTTAGTTCAGAATAAAATTAGACTGAAAATTATACGCCCTAAATGGATAGAGAAAAAAATTAAAATATTGAGCCATTTAATGATAAATGGAAAGTTTTTTCATCTTTTACGACTTAATTATATTTTTATTATAATTAAAACAACATAAAACATATTATAAATTTCTTAACTTTTTATGAAAATCTATATATTTATTTTATTATTTTTGATAGCTATAAATTATTATTTTTAATAACACTTCATAAGTATGTTTTATACTTAACTTCTAGTGTTTTTATACTTGTATAGGTATAGAAATCGTATTTGTACAGTTATTATTTTATATCATCTATTTTGTTATATATATATGTTACGGTCAATATAATTAATCCGGTCATTATTAATAATAACCGGTCATTATGACCGATCGTTATTAATAATAACCGGCCATTATGACCAGTCATTAGTAATAATTACCGGTTATTATTAATAATGACCGGATTAATCATATTGACCGTAACATACATATATATGTTTAGAAAAACATTCACTCATTGCTTCTTTCCTATAATTTAATTTAAAAACCAGATTTTATTAAAAAAAAAATCATGCTTTGATAAATTAAATAAATGTATGGGATCAAAATATCAGGTTTCTAAAACAATTAATTAAAAATAAGAACGTAGACTGGTGGAGTTTAAATGACGAAAGCAAAGAATTAAAACATAGTCAAAACACAAAACATTCACAATAAATACAAAATGAGCCACATTTATTTTTTTTTCATATTTGTTTTTCCTTTCTCGATAATTTAAACAATAAGTAATAAAATATTGTAATAAAATATTGTAATAAAATATTGTAATAAAATATTGTAATAAAATATTTTATAAATAAAGAATCAGAAAAAGCAAGTCAGATAAGATTACAAAATATCATTAAGTTACTTGATAACACGTTTAACTTGAAATTAGTCCATTTTCATTTTTTATTTTTTATGCAAATTTACCAATAAGCTGCGTAATCTCTGGTTTTTAATTAATTTAATCTCTGGTTTTTATGTACATTGTATTTGTGGTTTGTGTATATTCTATTCTGATGTCGATTTGATGAACAAATCGAAACATGTAAATTTTAAATTTTAACATCTTTAATGTTTATGTTGACGTCTTTTAAGCAAAATAAAAAGTGTTTTAGTGTATATTTAAAATTAGATTTTCAATAATAAGTTCTTTGACTGTTTCATTTTGGAATATTAAAGTTCTCCGCTCCAAATCTAAATGTCAGCGCTAGCTTTTTTATACTCTTAGTTAGGACCTTGATACCAGACCTGAAGGACACAAGAAACGTACAAATTATTTATAGACATATAGATATTCATGTTTTACAATATGGTCATGAAACGAAAGATACAACATTAAATTCTATACTAGCGCAGAGTGCTGCTTGAAACACACAGGCTAATTTCTTTTTTTTAATCGAATTTCGAAAAGATGAAAGTAATATACTGTGTGCACTCGACCCAGGAAGCTTTAACTAACAGTGAAATATTTAAAAAATAGAATATTACAATGTTACTGTAAAAAAAATGTTATCAGTGTTATTATGAATAATTATAATTATCTTATTGTAAAAATATTTCTAAAAAGAACTATATAAATTAGAAAGAAATATGAACAATAATTTATATATTTAGTACAGGAAAAGGTCCATATATACCAGCTACCCCTTTTATTTTCAGCCTAGACCTTAAATTTGGAGGAAAATGTCATGGTAGGGTACCTTAATATATTTCACACTCTCTTAAAAAAAAAAAAAAACGGTTTAAAAAGTGTTTTCTGTTTCTAAAAGAAAATGTCTGAAAGCCTAGAAATTTTGAGTTTTGAAAATGGGATCTAAATACCGGCTATCTCAGTTTATTCCACACGAATAGTGCTAATATTCCTAATTAAGAGAGAAGAACATTAATTTAATAAATTCTATTCAGTAATAGCATTTAATATGTACACAAAGAACATGGAATGTTAATTAAACAAGCTTTTTTTTAAAAATTTATAAATATTTTAACAAATATCTCTGACAGTCTTCTTTCCATTATGTTCATTGTTTTGTTTTCTAACTTGCTAATCAAAACGTAGTTTACTTTATCTACAAAAATCATAAACATAATAATCAATGATCTGCGTCGTCGGTGCAGTTTGTATCGTCCTATATATCGCCTTTTAAACATGGAACCCAGATTTATCACTTCTTGTCCACACAGAAAGCACCCTCGCAGAAGCCACAAATGCATCCTCTTCCTTATTCAAATATATTCCTTTTTTACCTTTTTTTACATTTTAAAAATTCATTTTCTGCCCTTTTCGCCTGTAATGTCATAGTTTTACCTCCGCCGTTATTCTTCTTTCTCTTCCCATTTATTGCGGACAATTTTTATGAACATTGTAACCATAGCTATAGAATGCAACAGTCAAATGATGCAAGAAAGCAACACGGCGTTCATGGTCAAATAAATTAAATTATTTCACTTCCCTTCTCACGGAGCAAACCTAGAGAGATCAAGTTCCGTCTAGCCGGTATTAAAACCACTCTGTGTGATTAGTATTTGGACCACTGCTATGTTTAAGTGGAAACTATTCATATAGTAAAATACCGATAATGTGCTTGCGGCTTTTGGGATCTGAATATGTCTAAAAAAAACTTAATAGTCAATTCAGGCCAATATTTGATCAGTATTTTTGTTTATTTTAAATGAAGAGCACATGCCTGAAAAACTTTTGATATCTCAGATTTTGTCGTGTTGACACTTTTCCTCTTAATGTTTGTAAATTTGTACCACTTCAGCGATCGTACTGCTCGTGACTCTCTTCTCACAATTAAAGGTACATGCTATACCTATTGCTACTACACTGTTAAAAATTTGCAGCAAACTGTCCATTCATTTGACCGTTTTTGTAGAAAACAATTCCATGACTGTAATTTAACTGCATTTTGACCGTATTACTACACATTTTATGGTCAGAATATCGTTAAATTACGGTTATGTAACCGTTTTATACATAAGCGGTCAAATGACTAGACAGTTTGCTGCAAATTTTTAACAGTGTAGGTTGCGCTGCTCTGAGTTCTCAGAATGCATAGTTGCCGGTATTTTCACCTTCTCCTCTAATAATTTGATCTCCAGAAAATAAAAATTTCGACAGAAACTAATTATACGTTCAAAATTCGATTCGAAATACTGATTATGAAACTAAAATTACTTTATTCGGCAACTTATTGCATTTATAATGATTTCCGTATAAATGCATTTAAAAATGGATCACATATATATTCAGAAACTCCGTTAAAAAATAAATTACCCTTTTATAAATCTCGTATTCATTTTTAATTCATTCTAGATTTCTATACTTCAAAATAACCTTATATTAAACTACTCGACAGTGAAATTAATTTCTTAAAATAGAGTCTAATTAAAGCTACTTTCATCATTATATGCCGATTCCTTTTTCATCAGTGAAATAAACATAATTAGCTCCCATTTAATATATATCTAACAAAATCTGATTATATTTACAGTATTCTGAGAACGATAATATATTTTTTTTCCTTTTCGATAAAATTTAAAATTAATAACAATTGTTTAATATTTTTTTTTCATGAAAATGAAAAATTTTACAAAATTAAGATGCGAAAAAAAAATCTGTATGAGTTATGTCTGTAAAAGGAAACTGAGGCTACCAAACTTCCGTGTTTTTTAAATGAATATTAACTAGAAGATTTTATATATATATATATATATATATATATATAAATAATTAATAACTGAAAAAAAACTTTTTTTTCAATAAATTCGATTTTTTCAAATATAATTATTTGACATAAAAGTATGAAGTTTAGAGCTAGGCAGTAGCTAAGACCAACATACCGGGTTGGCAAAAGTCCATATAAAATATAAAGATTAATACAAAAAAAAAATACCAAAAAAGGAAACGGAAGTGTGGTTTGCACTAAAAGCAATGAAAATATGTGGGTTTGTTTCAATAACAAAATTGGTTATAGTTCATAAAATCACTCATAGAGGATGATAAAGTGGATGCAAATACAGAAAATATGCAATTGGCGATGATTATAAAAGTGATAATACATTGTATCGTTTATGCAATGTAATCATCAATTTGATAGGTAGTTCAAATTGGTGATGGAATGTTCCTTATAAAATTCGTTAACAGATAAGCGGCTAAGAATGCTATAGGAAAATTGTGACAACATATACAGAAAATGAAGAAACTTAGTAAGCAGTAACTTGTTCTGCAGTTTCTATTGATGATTTATTTGAATAAAAAATCTAGTTAGTAGTCCATATTTTACAAGAAACTGTATTTTTCCAGTTCCAGAATGCGCTGCCGCATATTTGAACCCTATCGTTCAATTTTTGAACTATTTTTTTGTTAAAAGTCCGTTACCTGACTATTTTGAAATTAGTGAAAACGACAGTTCGGTATAATTACATTTTTATTTTATACGGACGTTATCGTCTGTATAAAATAAATGCCGTCTCTGTATTATAAAGCATGCGTCTATATATTATGCAATTTATGATATACCTATACTTTAACTATAAATCGAATGGAAGATGTCAAATTGCATTGTAATTAATAATGTGCATGAAACATACAGTGCGCCTCATAAATATAGAGACACTGATGTTTATTAAGTTGTGTAAGTATTCTGGCTTTATATCAAACGAATTTCGTTCAATTTCTTTTTTCAATTCAAGAACATTTGAGAACTGTCTTAGAGATGCATATACACTGTTAACGAGAATGCCTCAAAAATTATCAACTGGATTTTAATCAGGGCTACTTGCGGGCCACTCCATGACATGAACATTGTTATCAGCAAACCATTTTGTCTTGAAGTGTGAATCGGTGCATTATCCTGTTTGTACAAATAATTCCGACTACAAAGAGTTTCAGCAATTGACAAAAAGTGACTATCGAGTACTTCCATATACTCATTACATGTCTGTTTACCTTCCAGAAAAGCAATATATGTAGTTCCATTAAAAGAGAAGACACGCTAAACCATCACAGAACATTCCCCTTTCTGCCTATTGAAGAGACTTCGAAGTTCATGTCTTAAATCGTGACAGTAGGAATTCCAACCATCTGGCCATCCAAGTTAAATCTCTTTTCATCTGAAAAAAATGACTTGCATCCATTTGTCCTTCCGATGCATATGATTTTTAGCAAAGAGTAGCCTCCATTCTTAATATTTTTTTCAGTAAAGGAAATCTGAACATATGCCGGTACACAATATTTTAGCTTTATTTTATACGACGATATACTATGTTCTTTGAGACCATACCATCGTTGAGAAACTTATCGGAGTGACATTGTTTGCGACGAAAAAGCCGCATGATCTTGCGATCGAGTCTTTCACTAGTCGGTCTGCCAGATCATTTTCTCGAATTTAAATTGTATGTTCTTGATAAAACGTAATAAAATGCAACTCTGCTTCTCCCAGTTTTTTTTTTTTTTTGCATATTTAAGAAACTGTTAAACCAATAGCTTTGAACCCACGTATTTTGCAAATCTAATCTTTAGAAATGTCCATGTTCCGCGGCATATTTGCAATTGAAACAAGTCAAGCAACTTTGCTCGTTTGGGTAACTTAAAGCATAATTCTGCGCGTGCGCTTTATTTATGTACGCGTGCATTCGAAAATAAATTGTGTATGAAGCAGATTCAAATTTGTCTTTATATTTATGAGACAGCGTAATTTTTAATTTTTTATTATTATTCGGGTTGAATTTATTTTATTTAAATTTAGACCCCGATAACAGATTCATTTGAATGTTCAAAGTTTAATTAAAAGAGTTTAAGCTCCCAAAGTTGTAGGTACAAAATTTAATTTCTTATACTGAATTAATAAAATGTAATTTCAAAAACATCTGTGTCTTTATACACTGGTGTCCAGGAATTAAGGGGCAGTGACCAATTTCAGACGTTTCATAGAATATCTGCACAATCGTGATTAAATGCCTGAAATGCTCTTGAACTTTTAGGATGTAAAGAATATGTTTGACTTCATGTTTTTCAGTGAAGATTTTGTCGCAATGACAATTATGGGGTGGGTAATAATAATTTTAATAATAAAATAATATTTTCGATCACCCAAGTAACAGAAAATGCTAAAAAATGGTCTGTCACTGTAGCAAATTACTATGTAGGTCATGTTCAACATTTGTGTGCATTTTGCAAGCATAACACGTGAACTTTATGAAACTTTATATCTAATAACACGTATATTCGTGAAGATGTTAACGTTTCCGTGAAAAATTCAAAAGTTTTTTTTTTTTTTTTTTTTTTTTTTTTTTTTTTTTTTTTTTTTTTACAGCATGCAGATGCAGAGTTTTCGACCAAATTTAACATCCCTTTTTAAAAACTTGTAGAAATAGTATTCTGTAATTAAAATATTATTATATTGAATATTTAATGAGATATGGGTATTTGTATGAAATAGATTTTAACTGCACATGCGCAAACTACAGCAAATTGTTTTTGTCGTTATTTGACAGTCAATACTGTAGTGCAACTCATATAAAACAACTAGTTAATTATCGTGAAAACTAAAAAAGTTACAGCAATAACTGATAAATTGAGGAGAAAATAATTGTATTAGATAAAGAAGTACAATTCTAAAATTTTATATTAATACGAAGATCCGTTTGTAGTACAGCGTTTAAATGGTTAAAACAAAACCTACCTATACTTTAAATATTATGAAATACTTCGCGACAGGAGTTACATTTCTAAAACAATACACATTCATCGTACATCAAAAAATATCCTTTACTGTGCAAAATGACTAACATCCATCAGAGAAAACAACTTCCAAAAAGTAATAAATAAAAAAAATTTAAAAAAAACTCTAAAGGTTTTTCTGATTACATATTTCAGTGTTTTTCTACTAAATGACCGGAAAAACAAGTAACTTTATTTTCGTGTAATGTATTGTTGTTTCGACATATACCCCAAGTAAAACTATTTGCTTAGGCGAAATATAAATATACACTATATTAGCTAGACAGTTTGTTTTTTGATTTTTTTTAGAATATCTGAGACACGTTTTACGAATTTTTCCTAAACTTCTAGGATGTAAACAATATGCTTGATATAATTTATTTCATTGATGGTTTAGTAATGGAAAAAAACAGTTATGGAACGAACAACAAATTGAATATAGAATAATGTTAGCGATCACCTTGTATCAGGAAAAACTAGAAATGATGTGTTGTTGTAAGGGAGGAATGTATAGGCCCTGTATAATGTTTATACACATTTGTGTATATGCATGACGAAATAATATTTCTTCCACAAAAATAAAAACAAATATCGCATTTTTTTTGTCTATAAAATGCAGGGTTTTAAATAAAGTTTAAGGGAATCATAATGAACAGAGAAAAGTATTTTAAACTATGAAAATTATATACAAATGGTTGGAATATTATGGTTGAGTTTTATTCAAACAGACTGAAAAATGCCGGGGCCAGGACTCGAACCTGAGTACTTTGGCTGCCCGTACCCACGCTCTTCCTACTGGGCTATCCCAACAATATCCTTGGTGGCATATTTCACTTTTATTTGTTGGACAAGGCTGCGAACTGCAGCGCTAATTTCATTCATCCGAGGTATAGCTATAGCATTTTACATGATGAATCTGAAATGAGTTTCCGTGTTATTTCAGATTCACCATGAAAATGGTATAGTTATAGCTCGGATGAATGAAATTATCTCTACAATTCACAGCCTTGTCCAATAAATAAGAGTTTTAGAAAAAACATTAGGAAAGAAACCACCCAGTGCTGTAATGAAAACAATTGATAAAAAGTTAAATGAGTGTAATTGCAATTATTTATAAAATGATTTTTTCACATTTTCTCAGTTATTAAGAATTTTTCAATAATGCGATAAAAGTTATCATCTAATATATACCCATACCTAGACATTTTGTCTGAAGTAATTATTGATTAAACAATCATTAAAAATAGTTTGTTTGCACTTTTGTTTAATTTGAAGTTATTATGAGAAATAATATGAAATTTAATCTATTTTCTTAATCTATTTCTTTTATCTATTTCTTTTATTTTGGTTGATACATATATTTTTTTAACTTAGAAGATTATAGAGCATATATAATGAAAATAAGGTAGTGTAATCGTTCATCAACAAATTTAATATATCTTTAGGTTGTGTCGTCGTGTTATTTTTTTTTCAAAAAAAGCTCAATACTGCATATATATATATATATATATATATATATATATATATATATATATATATGTGTGTATATATATATATATATATATATATATATATATAACTATTTTTAATAAAGAATATATCTTTTGAATAAATAACATTAAGGATCTCCATTAAAATTATATTTTTAGCTCGTGAAATGTAAAGCATAATATATTAAAAATAAAGTGTTGTCTGACAGTTTCTATTAAAAAAGTCAGTATAAAGTAAAAGAAAAGAAGCATGCATCATTTCGTCCGTTATGATATTTGTAATACCGTAAAGATAAGAAATGTTGAATGATAATGCTATTTTGAAAATTCCAAAGTTCGCCAGTAACATTTTATCAGATGGAAAAGAGTTGAATGGATTTCTGTGGATCGTGGATCGATATGAACGAATATTTTCTTTTTTGATGTGCGTAAAGGAAATAGAATTCATGAATGCAAAATAAATTTCAGAAGATTTATGACGGAGACGAAAAGAGGCTTGAGAAAATGTGATTGCAAACAAAATACACTCGATTTTTTTTGTTTTTCTTTAAGCGTAATTGTTTAAAATTTTCTATGCATGAAACTTGGAATTGTGATATCATGCATCATTATCCGCATTCAAAATGCAATTCTATGTTGGCTGTTTTTTTTTTTTTAAGTTACTAAAGATTTGCTGTACATGTTTGAGAATAAATGAACAGCTCAGTTTAAAAATATAAAATCTATAGGTTTTTACTTTTTCACATCGCAACGTCTCCTATAATGTCTCACGAATAAATCGTTTTAAAGATGCATATTTACGATATACACTCAAATTTCATGATATTATTTTTTTCAGTGATTTGTTTATTAGTTTTCAAATGTAAAACCGTGATAGAATAATGAAATGATATTATAAACAACATATATGTTTGTAATTTTTATCCTTCATTTTTCAAAAAAAAAAAAATTGAAAAAATAAATAGACTAAATATATATATATATATATATATATATATATATATATATATATATATATATATATATTTAACCTAATTATAATTTTTATGTTGTATATTTAGCTGCTAATCACGATTTAAATGTTATTTATGAACTAATATCAATTTTGTATTTTACTGCATAATTTACTATAAGCATTATGTACTATAAGCAATTCCCTTTCAATCTTTATAAAACGTTTTAGCTGGAGAACCTTTGGATGTATTTATAAAATTTAAAATTGAATGAATGAACAATTTTCGCGCTCAACACCTTCCAATTATTTGTAGAGAAATTTTTCCGCATCCGTGACCCTCACGGTCAGTGTTAGGTTACATTAAAAAATGTAAGCTAAATTTTAAAAAATCCTATTGTTTGATTCCCACCTGTTTGTTAAAATAGTGTAATTCGCCTTATTCTCGCATTATTTAATCTGTTTATAAGTAAGGCGAATATTTCCACTTCTAAAAAGTGTTGGCAATCAAGCAGTCTGAATTAAAAAAATAAAAAAATAAATAAACTATTTTAAAATTGAAATAGTTAATAATTACAGGGATGCTACTGGCAACTATGTTTTAATACTATCCTTCATCACTTTCTCAAAAGAAAAAACATTAACACCCACTTTGTGAACATATGAAAGAAAATAAACTACAAAAATTTGTTAAATAAAAATTGGGGTGCAAGAATATAAAATGATCGACAGTGGCAGGCCTCTGATTAGCGGTTTAATTTCTAATTTTATTCTTCTCGACTAAATGAATGGACACAAAACTCCCTGAATTGTGTGATTCAGAAAAAGCGTAACAAGAAATCTTATTCAGATTTTATGTAGTATTTCATTATACTAAATATATAACATAAACACATTTCATTAACAGCAAACACAATATATATATAGAGAGAAAGAAATCAGGTATTTTTGTATTGATTATTAAAATTTCGATTTTAATTTAGGGAAAAATTATAATTTAAGAAAACAAACAATCCTATCACTTGAGTACATTATCAAAGCCAATTATAAGTAAGTAAAATTGTGATTTAATATATATATATATATTATCCATACTGAATACTTTAAATTTGAAAAAAGAATACATTGTTTTTTTGTTTTTTTTACTAATTAACTCATAATTTTATTAATAATAAAATGGGCCAATAAAAATATCGACAATTTTTGAACGAATTTTAACGAATTAAATTACGAGACGATTAGGGTTTAAAATTTAAAAACGTTACCGATGAAAATTTGGAAACTTATACTTATGTTTTCACTCACATTCAGGTCCAAACTTTATTTATTTTGTTTATGTATTTCCCACTTTTAACGTTGATCAGAAGTTTCCAAACTTGAAACAACTTGAAACAACGATAAAGGGTTTTGTTACTCATAGTAAGAGTTTATTATATGTTCTTTTACTCTAATATTGTAATATATATGCACTACGAATTATTTGTTTAGATTTTAATGTATTGTCTCTTTATTTATTTATTTTTCAATTTATTGCATATAATAACTATTTTACTATTTTTTATTCAAAAAGTTATTTTACATAAATTTTCTATATAATATTATGAATATATTTTCACAATATTTTCTATTTATCTGCTACAGAATTTCAAAATAATTTATAGATTATATATATATCAAGTAAATCAAATATATTGATTTTTAAATAACATAAAAAAAAGCGAAAACGAGAAATGTTTTTGTGTAACATGTTTTTTGTTTTTTAAGAAATTTACTATTAAATTATATATGAAATTAAGCTGTTATTTTAATTCATTTATCTAACGTGGTTTATCAGAAATATTTTTTATTTATTACTGCAAAGCCAGAATGCAGTATTATATTGTATCTTAAAATTTTAAAGCTATAATGTTTTTTTTTTCTTTATTTTTTTTCCAAATGTTTATTATCATTTTGCGAAATATTAAAGTATTATACATAGAATATCACTTTTAAGAAAGATGTTTTAAAATTGCTTCATTATGTCTTACGTAAATCTGTATTTAAGATAAATAAAGTCTGTAGATTTTTTTTTTTTTTTTTTTTTTTTACCATTTCAGATTAGTGTTCTGCATTGCAAATTAGAAAGAGTGTTTTGAGTTGTTGCTTAACAAACCGTAAATATAAAACATTCAAATAAATATATGAGGCTTTATTAATAATCAATTGGTACTTTCATTAATTTTAGTTTATTTTATTTTATTATTATTTATTGTGCTTTACCAAACTTTTTATGTTAGACTTTATTTTTTCAGTGTCGTATCTAAAGTTGTATTTCCGCATCTTTATAAATACTATTCCCTGTCATAATGATATGTTAGGTTATATATATTGAAAGAAAGAAGCAAACAATTAACTTCCGCAATAATAATAATAATAATAAAGAATCTGCGAATTCCTATAATATATTGAGAAATGCATATTGTATATGTAAATAAACTTCAACTCAAAACATGAATCCATCCAAGTAGAAATACATTTAATGATTTTAGATTTAAAAAAAATTATTTTTACTATTTCTCAGATAATGAAAATAAAATATTTTTTTTTGGAATAGTTATCTATTTTTTATTAATGTGTCTGAGGATATCCATGTATATTAAAAAAAAAAATAGTAAATTTCTGAACTTGAAATAGTTATTTTTTATCTAGTTTCAATCAATTAAAATTTCCTATTAAATTAAAAATACTTTCATCTAAGAGTTTTAAATTAACCAGATACGTTTAATTCAGATGCGGATTAATCTTAGAAAAATATATTAAATATTGTTTCTAATGGGAATTCGCTGTTTGCAATTGAAAATGTATTATTTTTGCAACTCATTTTAAGAAAAGAAGTAATCTAAAAACATTTGTTTAGTTTATGTATTTGTTTCTCAGAAAGCATATCAAAAAGAGCTACATAGATAACTGAAATATATATAGATAGATCCGTGTGCTTCAAAATAAGATTTTAATTAAAAATTTAAAAAATACGTCAGTTTAAAAGTTTGTTTATATGTTTTTCGTATTTTTATATTTAAAATAATTTCGAATAATATGAAATGGAAAACGAAGCTAATCAAAATGAACTATTTATGAATAATTTTTATTTTAATATTCAGGATTATTTTATATTAAAATAAACTTAATACCAACTTCATTCGTTTATTGCCTGTCTTTCGCTGAACATTTATTAATATCTCAATAATTGAACAGTACATATTTTGTACATCGGTAAACATTGCTTTATTTTTCATAAAAGGGGAATTCTTTACAGAAAAATATTTTCGAAAAATCATTACAAAAATTGTTTGTCGCTTTCATAAAAAAATAATAATAATAATAATAAATAAAAAAAATGAAATGATATTTTCCTTATGATGCTGTGACTGTTATTTTTTATAAATATGTTAAGCATGTTAATGTACAATAAAAAAATAAATGAAATTATTAGATTGCATACATTATATTTTTCTTTTTTATAAAATCTCTAACACTGTAAAGAAGACAAATATATATCTTAATCTACGAAAGTATAAATATTATCACGAACAGAAATATACAATAATCCCTTCGTAGTTTCTCACGATTCCAGAATGTGATCTTTATCTTTAGAAACATCAGAAAACGTTATATTTGTAAGATTTAAAGAAGCATTTATGCATATATATATATAGCCACTGATTTTTGGAAACGTTTTCGAGTAGTTTCTTTAGTGTGTCAATCTGTTTTCTGAAATGTGTATAAATTTATTAGTGTATAAATTTTTAGGGTGCTATGAATTCTGAATTAAACATCTTTAGCTACGTAATTGAATTTGCATATGCAAGAGCAGCAAAATAATATTAATTCTAAATTAATCTTAATGCTATTAATTTATTATGTTTGTACAAACATATTTGTTAATTCTAAAATTGTTTAATTGAGAATAAACAGTATTCTAAATACCAAAATTTTTTGTTCAGAAAACTGGTTCTAACTGATTCGAAAATAAATTGGTTTCTGAGGTTTATAAAGATGAAGAACGCGTTTTGGAATCGTTGGTAACGTTGGTTATTGTATATTTTCTTTGTAGTTATTTAAATTTTTTTTAGATTGAGAAACATTTGTCTTTTTTAAATTGTAGTATAAAACATTATAAATTCGTTCATCACATGTATTCATTCATATTGAAACATTTTCATTCCTTAAAATACTATAATTTTCAATTATGTAATCTTTAAATTTTAATATCTCAATAGTTCGTAATATAATAATTTAAATTGCAATTTTCAAAGCAACATTTCTTTACGCAGTATTTCAAACATGTGCTGTGCTATTAACGTTACATTTTTACAGGTTTACTTTAACAGAAAGGTACGTAAATCACCCACTCATGGGTGATTGGACAGCCAACGTTAGGTATAGGAGCGATGAGTCCAGAAATGAAATGAAATAACCCTCTCGTGGAGATCCAGCCGTTAAGCATAGAAACGATTCACCACAAGGTGAAATGTTTTAGAATACAGATGTTGAATATTTCATTAGAGATTAAAATAAAATTAGTACAAAATTAGTTTTTACAATACTAGTTAAGGTCACAACATTTCTTAATATTTAAAAAAAAAATGATATAAGAAAAAGTATAAAAGAAAGTAATTCGAAAATTTATGAAACTAATACTTAATCGTAAAACAAGTAGTAATTTTGCATGATTCAAACAGTAAGCTGAAATAGGAACAGTATGAGTACAAAAATGTGATTAGTATGTGAACTATAATATATAAATTACAAAAACAAAATATATTCTATTAAAAAGTAATTTATAAATGTAGGAAAAAGGATCTCAGATCCTTTCGATATGAATCTTTTGATAAAGGAGATGTGTTTATTCATATTGTTGTAATTTTATTTTAGTTTATCATAGTTTTAAGGATCAAAAAGAGTTATATTCAGATTTTGTCTCACTGTGACATTTTTATTGAAATTGGAAGTATGTCTCATTGGAGGACAATTACCATATATGTAATGTAGAACAGTTCCTGAGCTTTTTGGGCATATACATGTTGGGGAGGAGCGTTTTCCTATTAGATTTTAAAATGATGGGAAGCTACCGTGTGCACTAATATAGTAATCTATGACTGTTTTTTTGGAAATAAAGTTCAGATTCATTTGGGGGAAAAACATTTCCGCCACCAGCTGAACCACGATCAAAAGACCAGATCCAGAATGTAATGGGGAAGAAAGACTAACCGATCCCTCCAGATCCAAAAATTTATACTAATCACAAAATTTTATTATTCGATGATGATGTAATGTATCACTTACTCTAAAATCAATTACAGTAATGCCAAAGTATAAGTTTCTTACATTTCCATACAATTCAGATAAATTGTCTGGCAGTGAGAGAAATGTAAATTAATTTGAAATTAATTATGTTGTAAGTACTATGAGAATTAACAATACTTAAGAAAAGATAAAATATTGACATATTACTACACAAATACTGAATGATACCAGATGATTTATTGTATTAAGGAATATTACCCAATTTTAAAACTAACTTAAAAAAATTCTCTTTCAAGTGCTTGTCCAGAAAGCTAATATTACTACCAGATAGCAAAAAGAGTATCATACCAATGGTTTTGTTACCAAAAACCATTCGATGTAAATTTATAAAAACATTTATACTCAATTTATTATTTAAGTTCGTAATAAAATTAAGCGTGAATTAAACAATGAAAACATTACAAATGAATCGGGCAAAGTTGAAGAGAGATTAAATAAATTGGAAACATATGATACCACAACTGCCAAAAAAAAAAAAAAAAAACGAAGAAATATTATGTATTTATACTAAATGCACCTTAAGAAAATTTAAAATAATTGCATGATGTACTTTTATATGTGCCCTCCCATTGCTATCTTGATATCCATTGATTTGTAATAAAAGCAGCGATAAACAAAAAATTCAGGAACATACAATGATCGCAACATCATTTCCAGGGGCAGATATCGACATAAAATGTATCAGCTATAGGGATATAAACTACAGAGTTTTTTAAGCTAGAAAAAATAATTTTAGACTTCTCATGATTATTTGTAACATTTTTAGAAAGTTTTTTTTTTTTTTTTTTTTTTTTTTTTAAATAAATTAAAACCTTATACAGTTGTAAAGTAACTTTTTATTTTAAAACAATTATTATAGTATTTGACTGTAAGAAGAATTTCACATATTTAATATTCTCGCACTGTAATGCTAAAAAAAAGTACTGTAAGTTAAAACACTGTAAGTTAAAAAAAATAAATCTATTCTGAAATATTAACCTCTCAGCATGCATTTTTACGTAGGTAGAGCAAAACTTTTCCTTATATGCCTTAAAATGTATGCGTTCTATTTTATGTAGTCAGGTTACGTAAACGTAGACGCTTGAAATATTTATTTACTGAAATATATATTTAAATAATTTTAGAATAGATTAAAAAAAATTATACCATAATGTTAGGATAAATCAAGTTATATGAAACGCTTTTATTTTAATGTCTGTTTCAGAGATACATATTAGTCATTATGGAATAAGTTATATAAACATGATGCACTATCTATACAGAAATATTTCTCTTCCTTTATAAAATGGATTACTTTCTCGTTTAATCAAAATGTTTAAACCGCATATAAAAATGATTTATATTTTACACAGATTTATTACTAATTAAATTTTTTACTCACAAATTTACGCCACAATCTCTTATAAAGAAAAATATATTTTTATAGGTAAACTATAATAATAAATTTTGAAATAAAAAAAAACTGAATGTGAACACATTTGCCATGTTTTTTTCTGTGTGACTATTTTTAAAACTTCAATGACAAAATGGATAATTTAGGTTTAATTATATTTCTTTTCAATATGTAACAGTCTAGTACATTTTAAATCAAATTTCAACTATATTTTAAGCGTTCTGAAACATATAATTTTTTTGAAAAATTAAAATCACTCTGTCCAAAACATATTTATGTATTATTTTATGTTATTCAGTAATAATATATATAATTTAATGTATAATTTATTTTAACACTCGTTTATATTTTATTATATTATATTATTTTACTTTACTTGTTGATAGTTTACTGAAGCTGTTTTCAAAATAATATAACACATAGAATATACATTATATACTTTATAAAGTTTATAAAGTATGATATGTATTTTTCTTTTTAAAAGAAATATTAAAAAAATAATATATATTTTACAACTTGATTTTATTCTATTTAAAAAAAAAATTATTCATCTTATTTTAGTCTTTTTTGCATCCTATTTTACAAGAAAGAGCAATTTTTTTTTATAAAATATAAGATCCTATTTTTGTAAATTAACAAAAAAATAATTATTTTTAAAATGTAGATAATGCATTTCAGTATACTTTATAAATATAAGTTTTTGAACTTTTCCAGTATAGGGGATCAAATACAAAATAGCCTAACGTTTGTGCAAATGGTCATATACACGCTACTTTAAGATATGAAGGGGTTAGAATGACAGTGGAGTAAGCAATATTTACCCAATTTGAGGAATGAATGGTTTTGTGAAACTTGTCGTATTGCCATTGCATTAAGTGGTCTAACTTGTTTTGCCCTCTAGTGATTCCTTAAGTGAACTACGACTTATTTGACAGTCGCGCTGAACAGAAATTAATATATGTTCAGTGAAAATATGGTTATCGAGATTTTTCAATTTTTTTATTTACCCCACTGTCACTCTAACCTCCTCATATCTTACTGACCACAAAAACTTCCTTTTGTGAAAAAAAATTGTAGCATTTTCTGTTCGTTTATTGAATAACTCAAAATATTTTATTATAATAGTTTCAGTGAATATTTACTGCATGAAATGTGTTTTAATGTCTGTACTATTCCAATCTCTGTGAAGTTTTATTATGTTAATTAAAAAATGAATATGAATTTAGTTTGTTAGTCTCATAGTTTCCTCGTCCAACCAGATTTTAACTTTAGTAATGAAGCAACAATGGATCATGTTCATTTTTAACTATCAAATATTTTAGAAATGTTTTAAATAAAATTTAGATAAACGTTACTGAAAACAACTGAGCTATCGAAAATATTTATTTCAGTTTATGCTGTACGGGTATATACTTGCACAAAGCTTATTGAATACATGATATCCTATTTAAGGTTACAGTTTAGGTCACATTTTAATAACATTATATTTTGAAACCTAAGAGAAATTTAAGTATATTTAAAGCCTAAAGCTTCGTCCTTGCAAATATTTAAGAGCTTAAAGCAAACGTTTACATCCTTCAGTAATATTCGAAAATAATTTTTAATGTGGTGTGGGGTTGAAAATCAGTAAAATATTCCTATATATTTGAGTGGTTCATAACATATAGAATATAAATTATTTAATTGTTGTCGATAATAAGATGCTTTATAAACCTTAAAAATACAAGTCTGAATACAAAGCGATTCATAAAACTTGATAAACGGGATTTAATTTTGTTTACTTCTAAAACATACAAAGTGCTTCGTGTAACGTTTTAAATTACAATATGTTTAACGCAAATTTTAATATAGAATTAATTCCGATTTTTACCCGTATATTTAAAAGACCAAACAAATGTGACCATAATTAAATATACTATATATATATGCATTAGTCAATATATAAAAGGTAGGTCATAAATGTTTAGTATAAAAAACAATAATTTGTTGCATGAAAGTTCTTTTATTATTTATTCCTTCTTTGAAAAGTACGTTATTTTTTATGACGACATCATGCTAAAAATAGAGACAATTTTCCGCCAAATAAATTCAGGTGAAAATAAAAATTATCCAGAAAAAAATATCTTTTTTTTCCTTCCATTAACTTAAATTATATTAAAATAAATGGAATTTTTGTTTTCACTTTTCTATCTGAAAGTATCAAAATATTAAAAAATAATAATAATAAATTTAATTTTTTTAGAATTGCCATGTTCCGGAATTCTTC